>JAPDNY010000005.1:234469946-234994946 GCA_029375565.1 Gekko gecko
GAAGATGGACAACACTAAAAAGAGACAGGACATCCCCTCTAAAAAGAGGACATCTGGTAACCCTACATTAGAGTTGAGTATCGTCTCACGCCCTGACATTTTGTGGTTGGCTCCTCCCCCCGTGGCAGCCATCTTGTTGTTGGCTCCTCCCCCTGAGGCAGTCATGTTGTGGTTGGCTCCTCCCCCTAAGGCAGCCATGTTATGGTTGGCTCCTCCTCCCGGCAGCCATTTTGTGGCCACGCCCACCAATGCCAAAGGGGCCCACAGGCTCAGAGAGGTTGAGGACCGCTGGCCAAAGATAACCAACCTACCAAAAATTGCCAAAACACACATGACAATTGTAATGTATCCACAGGAGAACATGGGCTCTGGACAGCCATGTGCTTGGACTGGTTCTAACCGGTCCACCATGTGGCCAGGCGAAGGGCCTGAGCTTCGCCCCGAAGGACAATGGACTAGTGGATCCTGACTCCCCTCCAATGGAGGAGCAGGAGTTAATCCAATCAATGTAAATAGCGAATCACCGGGTGTGTGTGTGTTTGGGGTGTGGGTCACTTGGGAATAAAAGCCGGCCTGCGAGCCGGCTCAGTTGTCTTGTTCTTCATCTAATAAAGTATGTGAGAGCTGAAATCACTAGTAAGTCTCAGTACTTTTCACTGGCGACGAAGGTGGGATGCCAACTCCCTCCATGAACAACGACCACGAGACGAGCACCGCTGACCGCCCCAACGCCGAAAGCACCGAACGCCGCCGCCGAGCTTCGTGTCCGCCTCTTCGGTTCCTGGGCACCGCACCGCTCCCTAGCACCGCTGACCCCGAGAGCAGCCTCGCTTTCAACGCCG
Organism: Gekko gecko; assembly: GCA_029375565.1. NCBI lineage: Eukaryota > Metazoa > Chordata > Lepidosauria > Squamata > Gekkonidae > Gekko > Gekko gecko. The sequence continues at coordinate 234,470,789 of JAPDNY010000005.1, forward strand.
CCAACTCTACGCCTGAACCGCGACCTCCACGGGTGAGCACCATGGCCGCTAGCAACGAGAGCTTCCCCGCCTTCGACATCTCTCGTCCTGCACACTGGGAGACCTGGATCGAGACGCTGGAGCGTCACTTCGAGATCCATGGCATCACGGATGCGGGTACGAAGAAGGCCTATCTCCTGCGCTACTGCGGCATCGAGGCACACCTCCTCCTGAAGGACCTGGTAAACCCCCTCCTGCCGAAAGACGCGGCCGCCACCTACGACATGCTGGTCAAGGCGTTTACTGACCACTTGGCACCAAAGCCCACCAAGTTCGCGGAACGAATGGAGTTCTTCGCGAGAATGCAGGGCCCCGACGAAACATCTCCGGAATTCCTGGCCGGACTACGCCGCGCAGCCACAAGGTGTGCCTTCCCCAACCTCGCAGATACCCTCCTAAACCAGTTCTTGGTGGGGCTGAAGGAGGCGAAGCTGCGCCGCAGGCTCGTCAGCCGGGACGACCTCACTCTGGAGGCCGCCATCCAAGAAGCGGCCGCCTACGAGAAGTCCCACGCAGATCGCCGGCCTAAGACGGTCCATCGCCTCCAGGACTCCGGCCCCTCGGATGACTCGAACGATGAGGAGGTCCTACAGGTGAACCGCCGATCACAGCCACGCACCCAACGCAACAGGGGATCCCCCGCACCACCAAACCAGCCCAACGCATCTGCCTGTGCCAGCTGTGGCGACGCTCACGAGCGCCGGACCTGCCGTTTCCGGGACGCCGTCTGCAGGACCTGCAACAAGGCCGGACACCTCGCCCGAGTCTGCCGCTCCAAGGGCAAGCGCCTGGGATCCACTGCCCAGCTGGACGCCGCAAGCCTGCACACCGTGACGACACAGCGCCGGCAGACGGTATGTAACTTGCCCCCTGAAAGCCCGGACAAGGTGCATGTGACTGTCCAAATAGAGGGGTCCCCCTGCCAAATGGAAATAGACTCAGGGTCCTCGTTCTCTATAATTTCCGCGGAGACCCTTAAAACGCTATGCCCCAAGGGGGGACCCCGACTGCACAAGCCACGGGGGTTGAAACTGACGGACTTTAACAAAAACCCAGTGGCAGTCCGTGGCTGGGGCAAGTTTCAAGTCCGATTTAAAGGGTTCTCGGGCTTGCTGGACCTGTTGGTTGTGGAGGGGCGCCTCTCAAGCCTCCTGGGACTGTCGTGGTTTGGGCCTTTGGGACTCCAAATAGCAGGAGTAAACCACCTCGGGACCGCTGACTGGGAGGCAGTTTGCCGGGAGTTCCCCAAAGTATTCGATGGGACCCTGGGGAGGTACAATGGGACCCCGATTTCGCTAGATCTGGACCCTAACGTACGACCCATCCGCATAAAGGCACGGCCCCCTCCCCTAGCCATGCGGGAAAAAATAGAGGCCGAGCTCGACCGCCTGGTCGCCCAAGGCGTGCTGGAACCGGTCGCGTCAGCGCGCTGGGAAACCCCCATTGTAACGCCAATTAAACCGAATGGGGCTATACGCATTTGTGCAGATTACAAATGCACCATAAATAAGGCTCTGCAGGACCACGCCTATCCGGTCCCGGTAGTGAGCCATGTCCTGGCCTCCCTGACGGGGGCCAAAGTTTTCGGCAAATTGGACCTGGCGCAGGCTTACCAGCAGCTGCCAGTGGACACGGCCGCTGCGGAAGCGCAAACCATCACCACCCACAAGGGGGCTTTCCGGGTCAATAGACTGCAGTTTGGGGTTTCAGTGGCGCCAGGGATTTTTCAATCCTTCATGGATTCCCTCCTGAAAGGAATTCCAGGGGTCCAGCCCTTTTTAGATGATGTCATCATCGCGGCACCGGACTCCACCGCCTTCACCGAACGGCTGCGTCAGGTCCTGCAGAGGTTCAACGAGGCTGGCCTCAAGGTGAAGAAGGAGAAATGCCTCCTGGGTGTGCCCCGCATCGAATTCCTGGGGTTCGCAGTCGATGCACAAGGCATCCACCCCACAGACGAGAAAATTAAAGCGATCACACAAGCCCCGGTCCCCACGTCCAAGCCGGAACTCCAGGCCTTCCTAGGCCTCTTGAATTTTTACCACGCGTTTCTGCCCCAAAAGGCAACGGTGGCTGAACCCCTCCACCGGCTGCTGGACAAGGAGGCGCCGTGGGCCTGGAAGCCGGAGCATGCGGCAGCTTTCCAGGCGGTAAAAGACTTGTTGGTCTCCAACGGGGTGCTGCACCACTTCTGCGAGGCTTTACCTGTGGTTCTGGCGTGTGATGCGTCGCCCTACGGGGTGGGGGCGGTGTTGGGGCATCGGTTGCCGGATGGCCGGGAGGTTCCGGTCGCCTACTATTCTCGGACCCTGTCTTCTGCGGAGCGTAATTACGCGCAGATAGACAAGGAGGCACTAGCGATAGTGGCGGGGGTTAAAAAATTCCACCATTATCTCTATGGCCGCCCGTTCGAGATCCTTACAGACCACAAGCCTCTCCTGGGCCTCCTTGCGCCCGATCGACAGACGCCGCAGATGGTCTCGCCCAGGGTTCTCCGCTGGTCCATATTCCTGGCGGGGTACTCTTACACCCTCACCCACCGCCCGGGAAAGGCCATGGGTCACGCGGACGCGCTCAGCCGCCTCCCACTGCCCGCAACGGACCCAGACCCGGCCCCCGCCCACGTCATCGCACTCCTAGAATCGCTGCCCGATCGCCCAGTACATGTCAAGGAGGTGGCCCGCCTCACGGGCCGCGACAGGGTTCTCTGTCGGGTTTTGAACTGGGTGGGGAGGGGATGGCCGACAGCTAGACAAGACCCGGAGTTTGCGCCTTTTGTCACAAGGCGCGATGAGCTGTCGACCTATAAGGGGTGCCTAATGTGGGGAGGCAGGGTGGTCATTCCGAAACCACTACAGGAACGGGTACTGAGGGACCTTCATGAACACCACCCTGGGGTAGTCAGGATGAAGGCTCTGGCGCGGGGGTATGTCTGGTGGCCAGGGTTAGACCGGGATATTGAGGGCATTGTAAAAAGGTGTCAACCCTGCCAGGCCTCCCGACCCGCACCCCCGACGGCCCCAGACAGGGCCTGGGAATCCTCTCACCGCCCCTGGTCGCGCCTGCACCTCGACTTTGCGGGCCCGTTCCAGGGGCAGCTGTTTTTTATACTTGTAGACGCCTACAGTAAGTGGCTAGAAGTAGAGCCGGTACCATCCACCTCCTCCCGGGCGGCCATCCGAGCGATGTGGCGGATTTTCAGCTCGCACGGACTCCCCGACACCCTGGTCACCGACAACGGGACGGCCTTCACGTCTGGGGAGTTCCAGGAGTTCACCCGCCAGCACGGGATTCGCCACATCAGGTCGGCCCCGTTCCACCCCGCCACCAATGGCCAAGCCGAACGCATGGTGCGGACGGCCAAAGAGGCGCTCCGTCGGACCGAAGGAACGGACTGGGACTTCAGGCTGGCGCACTTCCTGTTCGGCCAGAGAACGACGCCCCATGCGACAACCGGCCGGAGCCCGGCGGAACTATTGATGGGCCGACGCCTCACCACCAGGCTGGACCGGTTACATCCCGATCGAGCGCCCGAGCGGGAGCCCTGCACGGAAACGCCAGCGGCGGCGCGAGGGTTCTTCCCAGAGGACCCGGTGTACGCACGGAACTACGCGAGAGGGCCCCCGTGGATTCCCGCCCGAGTAGTCCGGGTCCGTGGCCCCCGGTCCTACGAAGTCTCGGTGGAAGACGGCCAGATCCTGCATCGCCACATCGATCAGCTACGTCGCCGGGTGCTACCCCTGGAGCCGGATGAGGGGGAGGAGTGGGACGAGCCAGCTCAACCAGACGCGGGGGCGGACGCACCTGAGGAAATCCCTGTGGACTTCAACTCCGGACTGACAGCCACCGCAAATGACACGCCGGCCGAGATGGTGAGCCCAGCCCCGCCAACACCAGAGCGGCCACCAGTCCCCACAGCCGCCCGGGAGGCTGTCAGTTCCCCCATGCCAGAGCCCCGTCGCTCCACGCGAGAGCGGCGGCCCCCCAGCTATTTGAAAGACTATGTGTGCGGGTGTTTATCGGACCAAGGGGGGAGGGGTGTAATGTATCCACAGGAGAACATGGGCTCTGGACAGCCATGTGCTTGGACTGGTTCTAACCGGTCCACCATGTGGCCAGGCGAAGGGCCTGAGCTTCGCCCCGAAGGACAATGGACTAGTGGATCCTGACTCCCCTCCAATGGAGGAGCAGGAGTTAATCCAATCAATGTAAATAGCGAATCACCGGGTGTGTGTGTGTTTGGGGTGTGGGTCACTTGGGAATAAAAGCCGGCCTGCGAGCCGGCTCAGTTGTCTTGTTCTTCATCTAATAAAGTATGTGAGAGCTGAAATCACTAGTAAGTCTCAGTACTTTTCAACAATGAAAAGAGTTTAACGTTTCACCTCTTGTTGTCTTCAAACACCAAACGACTACACCCAGAAATTCAGAATGAATCTCCCAGCCCCACCAGAACGAAGTCCCCTCTCTCTCGGCACTAGGTCTCAGTGGTGGAAGGTGTACGTGAAAGCAACAGTGCCTCTGGGCATGCACAGAGCACTTCACCCCTCGCCGGCGAGGAACTGCAACCTGATGACGCCATCGCTCCGGCAACTTTTGGCTTAGGAACATGGGAACCCTGCGGCAATGTTCCCACTGTGGGTTGGGCAGGTTCAAACAGGCCTACAGACAGGTACACCGTGCAGTCCAAAAGGTGACTCCCCCACCCCCGATCTTTGGAGGTCTTGCGGAGGATGTCAGGGGGCTGCTGGCTTGGCAGGGGGAGACCGTGGCACAAAGGACCCAAACTGCTGTCCTCACGTGTGTATTCATGCCCACCGAATGCACATGCTCAACTTCACATGCGTGCTCCATTTCTCCCGCTGGCTTTCTCCTACACAAAGCTGATTTACAGCCGCTGTAGCTGGGGCTGGACCCTCTAGATAGCTGAGCTGAGAAATCCCTGCGGCACCTACCATGTAGCCTGCTAATGCGTGAAGAAGAAGAGGAGGAGGAGGAGGAGGAAGAGACTGATTTATGTCTCGCGCTTCACTGCTTGAAGGAGTCTCAGAGCAAGAATTTATTTATTTATTTAGCTAGATTTATATCCCGCCCTTTCAACATGGGCTCCGGGCAGCGAGTCTCAGAGCGGCTTACGATCTCCTTTCCCTTCCCCTCCCCACAACAGGCACCGTGTAAGGTAGGTGGGGCTGAGAGAGCCCTTTCAAGGGACTGCTCCTGAGAGAACAGCTCTGAAAGGACTTGTGACCAGTGTTCCCTCTAAGCTGAGTCAGTGTGAGCCAGCTCACAGTTTTTTAGCCTCCGGTTCACATGTTTTTGTCTCAGCCCAGGAAGGAGGGCTCCAGAGCAGGCTGATTCTTGCAATAGCCGAATCGCTTGCTCACAACTTTCATGCCAGTAGCTCACAATTTTTTGCTCACAAGTTTCCACAGCTTAGAGGGAGCGTTGCTGGTGACTGCCCCAAGGTCACACCGGCAGCTGCACGTGGAGGAGTGGGGAATCAAACCTGGTTCTCCCAGATTAGAGTCCGCGCTCTTAACCACAACATCAAACTGGCTCTCTAGGGCCAGATCCGGACCAAAATGGAGCCCCATGCCGACATGACCGGGAGCCCCAAGAGAAGAACTCCGGCACAGCCCTCATTATTTTCTACGGGGACCCAATTCCAGCTCGATCACGCCCTATTTATCGAGGAAAAACATCTCCCCTGACCTGGCGCAGTTCTGGTCACCACATCTCAAAAGGATATTATAGCACTGGAAAAAGTGTAGAGAAGGGCAACTAGAATGATAAAAGGGTTGGAACACCTTCCCTATGAAGAAAGGTTAAAACGCTTGGGGCTCTTCAGCTTGGAGAAACGACGGCTGAGGGGTGACATGATCGAGGTTTATAAGATTATGAATGGGATTGAGCAGGTTGAGAAAGAAGTACTTCTCTCCCTTTCTCACAATGCAAGAACTCGTGGGCACTCCATGAAATTGCTGAGCAGTCGGGTTAGAACAGATAAAAGGAAGTACTTCTTCACCCAAAGAGTGATTAACAGATGGAATTCACGGCCACAGGAGGTGGTGGCAGCTACAAGCATGGACAGTTTCAAGAGGGAATTAGATAAACATCTGGAGCAGAAGTCCATCAGTGGCTATTAGCCACAAGGTATAGGTAGGAACTCTCAGTCTGGGGCAGGTGATGCACTCTGTTCTTGGTGCTGGAGGGGGCAGCAGTGGGAGGGCTTCTAGTGTCCTGGCCCCACTGCTGGACCTCCTGATGGCACCTGGTATATTTTGGCCGCTGTGTGACAGAGTGTTGGACTAGATGGGCCATTGGCCTGATTCAACATGGGCTTCTCTTATGTTCTTATGATGCTCAGGGAGGGATCAAATCGGAACACGGAAAGGGAATTTTTAAAAAACACAACCCGCCCGACGTCCCCCCGCGCTGTGCTGCACCATGAAAAATCACGGCAACCTAGATTCGGATCCCTCGGCCCCCTCGGGTGTCTCACCTCTGCAACGGCCGCTTTCCACCCGTCGCTCTCGAAGGTGGGTTATAATTAGCTCTTGGCAGCGCCCCCCCCGCCCCCAGCTGCCCGGCCGGATGTGCTATTCTTAACTCCCCCGCAGAAGCAGTGACGCTGCTGGGTCTCTGGACGCCACACGTTCCAGGCCGCACCTGTGGTCGGATCACCTGACTCCCCTGCCACGGCTCCGCCAGCTAGAGGGAGAGGGCCACCGACCACGAAAGGTCACGCGGCCCTCGACGGCAGCGGCCCGGCCTGCTGTAATCACCCCGGGCTCGACTTCCTCCCCGCTTGCAGAAACCTCTGGCCTAGAAATAACTGGTCCCATGATGAAAGGGATAAAGTACAGGGTGGGGTTTGGGGGCGGGGGGAAGAGGTTTGCGTCGACACGTCAGGGAACAATCCGTTCCCCTCGCTCTGCAGCGCAATCGGCCCAGGATAATGGCAAGGATCGCCAACATGGAGCCTGACTTCGCCCTCGCTGGCAGTGTTCCCTCTAAGCTGAGTTAGTGTGAGCCAGCTCACAGCTTTTTAGCCTCTGGCTCACAGATTTTCGTCTCCGCTCAGGGAGGAGGGCTCCAGAACAAGCTAATTTATGCAGCAGCCAAATCACTTGCTCACAACTTTAATGCCAGTAGCTTACAAAGCAGAATTTTTGCTCAGAAGACTCACAGCTTAGAGGGAACATTGCGTCCCCGGTACCTTTCCTTGTGCCTACCCAGTGTTTTTAGAAAGAAGAAGAAGATAAGAGATTGGATGAGCAGCTCACAAACTCCTTCCCTTCCCCTCCCCACCACAGACACCCTGTGAGGTCGGCGGGGCTGAGAGAGCTCTGACAGAAACTGCTCTTTTTCAAGAACAGCTCTTATCAGAACTATGGCTTGCCCAAGGTCATCCAGCAGGTGCAAGTGGAGGAGTGGGGGAATCAAACCCGGTTCTCCCAGATTAGAGGCCACGCACTTAACCACTACCCCAAACTGGCTCTTGCCAGACCCTCCCTTCCCCAAATCCAACCCCCCTCTGACCCCAATCCCAGAATCCCCAGGTGTTTTCCCAACCCGGAGCTGACAACAACTCCACCTCCGGGTAGGGCCTGGAGATTGAGAATTCCAACTGGTCTCCGGACGGCAGAGATCGGCTCCCCCAGAGGAAAATGGCTGATTTGGGACTGAGACTGAGCCCGTACTTAGAGCACCAGGGCCAAAGGGGGCACCACAAAGTCGGGAAAAGGGTGAGAAAATGTAGAAAAATGCCTTTTCAGGTCACGAATATTGGAACTTTGATACATTTAACCTGTGAAATTTTAAAACAAATGTTGTACTGCATTTTTGTAGGACTTTATGTAGCCCAAGGGAGCTGCGGTGGCTCAAGTGGTTAAGACGCTGAACTGCAGGCTGCGGAAGGTCGGTAGTTCAGCAATTCGAGACCCGAGTGGCCGCATGACGGAGTGAGCTCCCGTCTCTAGTTCCAGCTCCTGCCAACCTAGCAGTTTGAAAGCAAGAAATTGCAGGTAGATAAATAGGTACCACTTCGGTGGGAAGGTAACAGCGTTCCGTGCACCTTGGTGTTTAGTCGTGCCGGCCACATGACCACGGAAACGTCTTCGGACAGCGCTGGCTCTTCGGCTTTGAAACGGAGATGAGCACCGCGACCCTAGAGTCGGATTCGACTGGCTTTCGAGCAAGGGAGCCTTTACCTTTATGTAGCCCAAGCTTGGCTTAGTTTGTACAGTATATCGTGTTATCGTATGAATGAATGTTTGTATTGCCGCAACCTGCATTGTATATCTGGTCAGAGAGGCCAACGACTGAAATGGACTGGGGGTCCGTGTGGAAAGGAGGGGGGCACCGAGATGGGTCAGTGCTGCTTAGGGCCCCTGGGTGTACTCTATGGCACTGTGCCCCACGGAGGTCCCCGTCCTCCCCAGGCTCTACCCCCCAAATCTCCAGGAATTTCCCAACGTAGCATTGGCATCTCTGTCAACACAATTCGGGCTGCTCCCGGTGTGAGTAACGCAGAGCTGACGGGAGTCAGGCGAATGCCCCAGCGGGCTGAAGATTCACTGGGAACGGAGCTGCAAGGTGCAGATTGGCCTGAGACGCAACTCCCCCCACACCCTGCAAAAAAACCGATCTCTTGCGCTCTGACATGCTCTGGCCCAGCTTCTGCCCTTATGACACACGGGGAGTTTCTTTCGCACACAGATTCCTTGAGTGACATCCAAGCCCTCCAGTGACGGCCTGGCGTTTGTCCAGCTGCAGTTGGGAATGTGTTTTTTCCTCTCCTCTCCCCGCAATGATTCGATGTTTCCGAAGCCTCCCTGGTCATGGGGTGCACGGTTCACAAGCCCCCCGGCCAATCGCCTTCCTGTGATACAGACAAGCCACCGCAGAAGCCTCTGGCTTAGGATTGCCAAGCTCCAGCTGGCGGCTGGAGTTCCCCCAGTATTACAACTGATCTCCAGGTGACAGAGGAGAATTTGTACCCCGCCCTTCGCTACCCGAAGGAGTCTCAGAGCGGCTTACAATCTCCTCCCCCTCCCCACAACACACACCCTGTCTGAGGTCGGTGGGGCTGAGAGAGCTCTCTCGAGGACGGCCCTTGAGAGAACAGCTCTGGGAGAACTTGTGACTGCCCCAAGGTCACACCGGCAGCTGCATGTGGAGGAGGAGCGGGGAAATCAAACCCGGCTCTCCCAGATTAGAGTCCGCGCTCCTCATCGCTACACCAAACTGGCTCACCAAACGGAGATGTTCCCTTGGAGGAAATGGCTACTTTGGAAGGTGGAGCCAACGGCATTACACCCCTCTGAGGCCCCTCCCCTCTGCAAACCCCACCTCCCCCAGGCTCCACCCCCAAACCTGTAGCTATTTCCCAAGCCGGAGCTGAGAGCCTGAGATCTCGGGAGGCCAGGAAGTCCCCCGGCGTGAAGCGCAGGGCCTGGCCACCAGCCAGGTGCTGAGAGATGGAGAGAGGTGCTAACAACGTGTTGCCTAGCTCACTAGGGCTACCGGGGACCGGGTGCGAGTGTCAGCGGCTGAGCTGCTGAGGCAGGAAATGGCTGGGCTCTCTGCGTGCACACAAGGCTGGGGAGGAAAAACCATGCCCGGGTTGTGTTCCGAAGGGCAGCCGCCGAAGCATAGCCCCTCGCTTTTCCTTACAAGGCATAATTGCAGCCCATCTGCAAACGGGGAGCCCAACAGTGGTTTTGTGGACTGGGAGAACCAAGCCATCTCCCCCTCTGTATCAACCCAGAGTCTGGCAAGAGCTGCCAACCTCCGGGTGGTTGTATCAAAACACAAACACTCCATGAATAACTTACGAACGGAAGTAGAAAGAATATATATTATCAGGGCTTTTTTTGTAGAAAAAGCCCAGCAGGAACTCATTAGCATAATAGGCCACACCCAACAGCAGAAACTCATTGGCCTATTAGGCCACACCCCCACAGAAGGGAATTGAAAACAAATCAGCCAGTATCATCATGCCCCTGTATAAATCATTGGTGCGACCTCCTTTGGAGTACTGTGTACAGTTCTGGTCGCCACATCTCAAAAGGATATTACAGCATTGGAAAAAGTGCAGAGAAGGGCAACTAGAATGATAAAAGGGTTGGAACACCTTCCCTATGAAGAAAGGTTAAAACGCTTGGGGCTCTTCAGCTTGGAGAAACGACGGCTGAGGGGTGACATGATCGAGGTTTATAAGATGATGCATGGGATTGAGCAGGTTGAGAAGAAGTACTTTTCTCCCTTTCTCACAAGACAAGAACTCGTGGGCACTCCATGAAATTGCTGAGCAGTCCGATTAGAACAGATAAAAGGAAGTCCTTCTTCACCCAAAGAGTGATTAACATATGGAATTCACGGCCACAGGAGGTGGTGGCAGCTACAAGCATGGACAGTTTCAAAAAGGAATTAGATCAACATATGGAGCAGAAGTCCATCAGTGGCTATTAGCCACAGGGGATAGATGGGAACTCTCCGTCTGGGGCAGGTGATGCACTCTATTCTTGGTGCTTTGGGGGGCAGCAGTGGGAGGGCTTCTAGTGTCCCGGCCCCACTGCTGGACCTCCTAATGGCCCCTGGTATTTCTGACCACTGTGTGACACCGAGTGTTGGACTGGATGGGCCATTGGCCTGATCCAACATTGGCTTCTCTGATGTTCTTATGTTCTTATGTTACCAGAAGTGTGGTCATCCAGCCACACCCACCTTTTGCTTCTTATTCTGTTTACCTTGTTTGTTGTCAAAACCAGGGCTTTTTTAATAGCAGGAATTCCTTTGCATGTTAGGCCACACGCCCCTAATGCAGCCAATCCTAATGAGTGCCTGCTGTTGGGTGTGGCCTATTATGCTAATGAGTTCCTGCTGGGCGTGGCCAACTCGGGAGCTAGACGGAACTCCGTTCCTCTGCGTTCCTGTCCCAAAATAGCCCTGTATATTATCTAAGACAATTTTAACAGTTCTTAACAGTTCAAATATTTCTCAAATGCAGACACTCTTATAATTTCTTAAAGGGTTAGGATCTGGCAGCACTTGATACAAAATCCAAAATCCAAGTAAACTCCACTAATCTTCTGTATAAGGTGCTTCAGGAGTGCAGACGCTTCAAAAAAGTTAAAGTTCCACAGGAAAAGAAAAGTTCCACGTTCACGGAGTAGCAGCTATGCACGGCTGGCTTCAGTACCGTGTTCACTTCCTGCTTCCTCAGAGAGCTGACACTCTTTTAGCTGTGAAATCAAGAGATAGTTTGATGATTCTCCTTAGACCAGTTCTCCAAATCCAGTCACCCCATTAACCTGTTGTTCTTTCTGTCGACAAGGCTTCTACAATACTGTGATGCTCTCTTTTGGATATAACCTCCTAGGTGGGGGCTGGAGAGCCCCTGGGATGAGGACGGATCTCCAGGCGACAGAGGAGGTCAAGTCACTGGGAGAAAAGGGCCACTTTGGAAAGTAAGCCCCGCAGCACCGTACCTCGGCTGAAGCCCCTCCCCTCACCAAACCCGGGCCTCTCCAGGCTCCAACAACCCCTCCCCTCGAGATCTCCAGACATTTCCCAACCTGGAGATCTCCCAGAATTATATCGGGTCTCCGGACTATAGAGTTCAGTTCCCCTGGTGAAAACGTTTGCTCTGGATCGTGGGCTCTACGGCATTACGTCCCAACGGGACGTACAAAACCCTCCCTTCAAAAACTCCACCCTCCAAACCTCCATGAATCTCCCAACTTAGTTTGGAACACGTTTTTATCAATATCGTTATCTTCCCTAAGCTGGCAAAATATGACGAGAAATGTTCTAATAAATGTTGGAAATGTAATGTTAAGACAGGTTCACTATATCATATGTGGTGGACATGCGAGGTGACAAAAAAATATTAGGTATGGGTGCACAGAATGTCGCAGAAGATTATAAAAGGCATTCTTTTGTTTAAACCAGAAGTGTTATTGTTGGGTATACTCCCAAAAGATGTACGGAGAGAAGAGAGATTTGTTGTTGTTGTTCAGTCGCACAGTCGAGTCCGACTCTTCGCGACCCCATGGACCAGATTATGCCAGGCCCTCCTGTCTTCCACTGTCCACTGAAGTTTGCTCAATTTCATGTTCGTTGCATCGATGACACTGTCTAACCATCTCATCCTTTGCCGTCCCCTTCTTCTTTGACCTTCAGTCTTTCCCAGCATCAGGGTCTTCTCCAGTGAATGCTCCCTTCTCATTTGGTGGCCAAAGTATTTGAGTTTCAGCTTCAGGATCTGGCCTTCCAGGGAACAGTCAGGGTTGATTTCTTTTAGGATGGACTGATTTGATCTCCTTGCAGTCCAAGGGACTCTCAAGAGTCTTCTCCAGCACCATAGTTCAAAAGAATCGATTCTTCGGCGCTCGGCCTTCCTTATAGTCCAACTCTCGCAGCCATACATTACTACGGGGAATACCATTGCTTTGACCGTGCGGACTTTTGTTGGCAAGGTGATGCCTCTGCTTTTTATCATGCTGTTTAGGTTTGCCATCGCTTTCCTCCCAAGGAGCAGGCGTCTTTTAATTTCATGGCTGCAGAAGAGAGATCTCTGATAATATATATTCTGACTGCGGCTAGGATTCTGTATGCAAAATATTGGCGATCCACAGCAGTTCCAACTAAACAAGAACTGACAGAGAAGATAATGGAGGCAGCTGAAATGGATAAGTTGACTCTGATGATGAAAGGACATGGTGAATCAGCCTTTTCAAACACGGGGCAACGCTTCTACGATTGGTATGATCAGAGAGGGCACGATGGAGAGAAACAATAAGTTCTGAGTACTATTAATCTTGTATTAATCTGATAGAGACAGATAAGACAGAAAGATAGAACTGGAGGATACAGAAGAAGAAGAGAACTAGTAACAAGGGTGGCAAGGTGGGTGGAAACTTAAAGGAATGGTTTTTGGTCGGAAGTTGCATCCCCCGTGAATGTTCAATGTTGTACGTGGCGTTCTTTGTGTAAATGTAGTGTATGTTACGTTATGTAATGTTGTGATGTTGTATGTTATTGTTGTTGAAAAAAATAAAAAAATGCCCCTTTCAGGGGCGCTTAAAATATATATATATATATATATATAGTTATCTTCCCCAAGTGGTGGGGAGCAATGTTCCCTCTAAGCTGCGGAGTCCTGTGAGCAAGAATTCTACTTTGGGAGCTCCTGGCATTAAAGTTGTGAGTGAGCAATTTAGCCGCTGCGTAAATTAGTTTGCTCTGGAGCCGTCCCTTCCTGAGCTAAGACAAGAACGTGTGAGCCGGAGGCTAAAAAACTGTGAGCTAGCTCACACTAACTCAGCTTAGAGGGAGCCCTGTCTTGGGGAGTTCCAGGGGCCGCGCTTCCTGGATTTGGTTTCCTTTCGACAAGAGGGCCCCGGGAGGCCTTTGGTATCCTAGTGATAATCGCCTTGCGTACAAATAAACACGAGGAACGGGGTGATCTATATCTGTCGACTGAGAACGCACGTCGTATATCTGTTGACGAGGGTGCTACTTTTTTATATATAATTAACATTTTGTATTTTTATTCCAATACAGCCGATTAAACAAATGATTGTACAGATCATCATAAACAATTTTTTTTTGGAAATGTTGGCTTTTTAACAAAAAGGAGAACTAGGTAAAGGTGATGATCAGCAAACTGCGTCTCGGTAAACTTCAAACATTAACAAGGAAACAGAAGAAAAGATTCCTATCATTAGTAGCAATATAACCCATATAAATTACTAACAGTTAAAATCAATCCAAAACAATAACTAAGCTCACCATAACTATTGCTATATACTATAATGGAACAATAAGCTAGTAAAATGCAAAATCCATATATTCGGGGGGGGCAGTTTATATGTATTGATTGGGTTGGAGGTTACGTATTCCAGAAAGACAAACCATTTATCCATAAAGTTGCTTGCTCGTGAAGGGATGTCCATTAATAACACTTGCGTGGCTAATTTGAAGCCGCCTTGTGCTGGAACAGACCCTCGGTCTGTCAAGGTCAATCTTGTCTTGGCAGTGGCTCTCCAAGGTCTCAGGTGGAAGTCTCTCACATCATCTCCTGCCCTGTCCTTTTTAACTGGAGATTCCGGGGATTGAACCTGGGACCTTCTGCCTGCCAAGCAGAGGCTCTGCCACTGAGCCAAAGCCCCTCTTTACAGCTCTCCAGGGTCTCAGGCAGAGGTCTTTCCCATCCCCTGCTTCCTGGCTCTTTTCTAACTGGAGATGCCGGGGACTGAACCTGGGACCTTCTGCCTGCCAAGCAGAGGCTCTGCCACTGAGCCACGGCCCCTCTTTACAGCTCTCCAGGGTCTCAGGCGGAGGTCTTTCCCATCACCTCCTGCCTGGTCCTTTTTCAACTGGAGATGCCGGGGATTGAACCTGGAACCTTCTGCCTGCCAAGCAGAGGCTCTGCCACTGAGCCACGGCCCCTCTTTACAGCTCTCCAGGGTTGCAGAGGGTCTTTCACACCACCTACTGCCTGGTCCTTTTAACCGGAGATGCTGGGGATTGAACCAGGGACCTACTTCATGCTTAACCACTGAGACAGAACCTCTCCCTAAAAACATACAAACCTGCCTTATTTTGAATCAGACCCTCAGTGCATCAAGGTCAGTATTGTCTATTCAGACAGGGAGTGGTTCTCCAGGGCCTCAGGCAGAGGTGTTTCCCATCAGCTATGGTCTGGCTCTTTGTAACTGGAGATGCCGGGGATTGAACCTGGGACCTTCTGTATGCCAAGCAGAGGCTCTGCCACTGAGTCAAGCCGCCTCCCCCTGAAGGTCTGTCTCACTACCCTTTAGTATCCTTTGCCCAATGCATGTTTAGGTGGAACACACTTGCCTGTGTGCATCTGAACATGTAAGCGTGTGGTGTTTGGAAACTGGCGTTCCCTGAGGAATGTTGACCAGAGAGTCACGATTGGCTGGAGCTAGGGTTGCCACCTCTGGGTTGGAAAATTCCCAGAGATTCACAGGTGGATCCTGGGGAGGGACCTCAGCAGGGTATAATGCCCACCCTCCAAACAGCCGTTCCCCCAGGGGAAGTGACGTCTGCCACCTGGAGATCAGCGCTAATTCTGGGAGCCCTCCAGGCTGCACCTGGAGGTTGGCGACCCTCGGCCTGTGCCTCCTCGCCGAGACCCAGTTTCCCCATTCTGTCATGGAAGCTTGGTGGGTGAGTAACCTCAGGTAGTGGTTTGGAGCACAGACTCTAATCTGGGAGAAGCGGGTTTGATTTCCCACTCCTCCACATGCAGCTGCTGGGGTGACCTTGGGTCAGTCACAAGTTCTCTGAGAGCTGTTCTCTCAGGAGCAGTCCTCGAAAGAGCTCTCTCAACCCCACTGACCTCACAGGGTGTCTGTTGTGGGGAGGGGGAGGGAAAGAAGATTGTGAGCCGCTCTGAGACTCCTTCGGGTAGTAGACAGCAGGGTCTAAATTCAATCTCTCCTCCTCCTCCTCTGAGACTCCTTCGGGTAGCGAAGGGTGGGGTATAAATCCGATCTCCTCCTCTTCCTCCTCCGACTCCTACAGGTAGCGAAGGGTGGGGTATAAATCCAATCTCCTCCTCCTCCTCCTCTGAGACTCCTTCGGGTAGTGAAGGGTGGGGTATAAATCCAATCTCTTCTCCTCTTCTTCTTCTCACATTCATCCTAATCTACCTCACAGGGTTGTTGTGCAGGTAAAATGGAGAGGAGAACAACGTGAGCCACTTTGGGTGTGTGTCCCCCCCCCGAGGAGAGAGGCGAGGTATAAATCAAGTAAATAAAATAAACACATCCCTCTCTGGACCCTTGAGTCGAGGGGCCATGCCTTTTCACCTGAATGCTCAGTTCTCTGACACATTTGCCAACACGTTCCTCCAGTGCGTTCACAGAATCTCATGAGTCAGAAGTGAAACCGTTCTACCGTATCTCTGAAATGCCATAAATAGACCAAAGGTTGATAGACTCCCAGTGGGGCCTGGGCGCCTCCTAGAATCACAACTGAACGCCAGACGACAGAGCTCAGTTCCCCTTGCAGAAAATGGACGCTCTGGGGGTGGGGCTACACTGAGGCCCCTCCCCTCCCCAGGCTCCACCCACCCCCGGAATTTCCCAACCTGGAGTCGGCAACCCTGTCTCCTAGTAAGGGGCTTGTCGCCGATGCGGTCCCCTGCCTCGGGTCTCGGTCAGTGTTCCCTCTAGCTGGGTGAGTGCGAGCTGGCTGACAGTTTGTTAGCCTCCGGCGCACAGATTTTTGCCTTCGCGCAGGGAAGGGATGGCTTCAGAGCAAACTGACCGATGCCGCGGCCAAATCGGCTCGCCTCCCAACTTTCGTGCCAGTAACTCTGAAAGTAGAATTTTTGCTCACAAGACTCCAGAGCTTGGAGGGAGCCTTGGTCTCGATGCCCCGGCTAGGGCTGGCCTCTTCCCCTTTCGGCCCACACGCTCGGGCCCTTCCCGGAATCCGGACTGGAAACCAGAACCGCCGATTCCCATCTGCTCGCCGTTGCCCTGTCCTCTTTTCTCCACACACACAAAAACAATTTCGACTGTTTCCAATTAGGAATTTCCTGATCTGTGCAATTTTTTAAAAAAAGGGGAAAGAACCGAACGCTAATAAAAGCATGTTGACAGCCGCTTGGCTGAGCCGCGTACATTCTGTTCTTTGTTTAAAGTGCGCCTGCACAGATACATACAAACACGGTGTGATGGGGTGGAGGCGCCCATTTCTAAAAAGTTAATGGGACGATCTTGGAGGGGCCCCCAGCCCTTCCTGAACTTGCGGGAACATTCCTCCGGCTCAGGAAAACCTTGAAGCTTCGTGACCTTTCCCCGGCCGGCTGGCGCTTGTGTAATTCAGAGAAACGTTTCCGTAAGGAGACGGCCTCCAAACAAACTCGCCAGGTGCGTCACCTTGCCTTCACGTTGGGAGCTTGGCCTCTCGTTTACTTAAAGGTAAAGGTAAAGGTTCCCTTGCTCGAAAGCCAGTCGAATCTGATTCTAGGGTCGCGGTGCTCATCTCCGTTTCAAAGCCGAAGAGCCAGCGCTGTCCGAAGACGTTTCCGTGGTCATGTGGCCGGCATGACTAAACACCAAGGCGCACGGAATGCTGTTACCTTCCCACCGAAAGTGGTCCCTATTTATCTACTTGCAATTTCTTGCTTTCGAACTGCTAGGTTGGCAGGAGCTGGAACTAGAGACGGGAGCTCACCCCGTCATGCGGCACTCACGGGTCTCGAACTGCTGAACTACTGACCTTCCACAGCCTGCAGTTCAGCCTCTTAACCACTTGAGCCACCGTAGCTCCTCGTTTACTTAAAGGATAGCCCCAAATCGGCTCTTTGCTCTAACTGCTGAGCCGCCCCACCGAGGGAACGGCCTGCCTGCACTCGACCAAAGGCATCTTCCGTGTTAACGCCACGGCCCCAAATGATGCTGGAGCTGGTCGGGAGGAAGAGGTTGAACAGCTCCAGGCTGGGCCTGCGAGTTTCCCGGAGTGGCGGCTCGTCTCCAGACCAATGTTCCCTCTAAGCTGCGGAGTCTTGTGAGCAAGAATTCTGCTTTGTGAGCTACTGGCATGAAAGTTGTGAGCGAGCGACTTGGCTGCTGTGTAAATTAGTTTGCTCTGGAGCCATCCTTCCTGAGCGAAGACAAAAACGTGTGTGAGCCAGAGGCTAGAAAACGGTGAGCTAGCTCACACTCACTCAGCTTAGAGGGAACACTGCTCCAGACCATGAAGATCAAGTCCCCTGGGGCTTTGGAGGGTGGCTTTGGAGGGTGGACTCCCTGACAATCATACCTTACTTTGGTCCTGACCCCCCCAGCTCCACCCAGAAATCTCCAGGAATCTTTCCACCCCAAAGCTGGCAACCCTAGTTAGTGTGGTGGTTGGAACTCCGGGGATGCCAGTGTCCAGGTGAGGCCTGGAGATCTTTTGGAATTAAAGCTGATCTCCAGAAGACAGACCTCAGTCAGCGTTCCCTCTAAGCTCAGGAAGGAGGGCTCTAGGGCAAACTAATTTATGCAGTAGCCAAATCGCTCGCTCACAACTTCAATGCCAGTAGCTCAGAAAGTAGCATTTTTGCTCACAAGATTCCAGAGCTTAGAGGGAACATTGACCTCAGCCCCCCTGGAGAAAGCAGCCGCTTTGGAGGGTGTCTCCGTGGGCTTTCTCCTCCATCTGTCCCCGAACCCTATCCCCCTCCGGTGCCACCCCCAAATCTCCGGCCCGGAGCAGGCCAACTCCCGGCTTCCCATCCCCGCTCTGCTACAGAGCTTGGCTCAGTTGCTCTGCTCTCTCTCGGCCTCTCCTACACTGCAGGGTTGTTGTGAGGCTAAAACGGAGGAAGGAGGAGAAAATAAGTCACTTTGGTTCCCCGGTGGGGAGGAAAGAGGGGGAGAAGCAGGCCCGTAGCCAGGATTTTTAAAGTCGGGGGGCATTTAAATTTCTTTGGGGCACTGGCTAATCAATTTAATTCAGGGGAGAAGGCCTGTGATGGCCTGGGCAAGATAGGGAAGTCAGGGGGCCTAGCCAGCAAGTCGGGGGCCTAGCCCCGAGATGCCCCATTGTAGCTACGGGCCTGGGGAGGGTGAAGTAAATTTCATAATAAGTCCTGCTGGTTGTGCCTTCCTGGAGCAAAACCAGAAGCTGAGCAATGGAGCGTGGTCGGTGGGAGGCTGAATACCCGGTGTCAAAGAGCCAAGCAGGGGAAAGAGAGAAGAGAAGGGCTCTGGGAGCTGGCTTTGGAGGTGGGGAAACTGTTTTCCCCCGGCCGGATTGATCTGCAGCAAAAGAGTCATCTTGTTGTCTCTCTGGATAGTTCGGGGATGAATCAGAAAATATTCTGAGATTTGGCGCGCGCTCAAAAAAAGCAGAGAACTTAGGGAAAAGGAAGAGAGAGGGGCCGGGCCGGGAAGGAAAGTGGAAAGTCCTGACTCGGCAAAAGCCAAATATATCCCGGTGACGGGTGACCACGCTCCCTCTTCTCCCCACTACGGTCACACACGTGACGTGCTTTGCAAGCGACGTTGTCCGGGGGAATTTTGTTTTGCTCTGTCTGTTTTGGAAGAAGGGAAGGCGGCCTTCTCTTGCGTTGCGGAAGGGTAGAATTCACAAAGGGCTCAGAGAGCCAGTTTTGGAGCAGAGAAGTGAGCCGTGGACACCCAACCGGGAAAGGGAACGTGTCACCCCTAAAAGGAGAGTGTGGAACGGGAATGGAGGCGACGCCTGGAGAGCGCTGGCCAGGAGGAGGATGGTTTGAAAAGTCCCAGAAGTCACGCCCACCAGCCGGCCTTTCCCCTGATGTGTGGGCCCAGGTGGCAGTGATCCCTCAGCAAGGAGAAAACACTCTGCCCATGCTCAGGAGAACTCTTCCTCTGAGTTAGGCCTGAGCTTAACATTGGCAAATACTGTGATAATAAGGTTGTTTAGATTCCTTTTATGCTAATTATGTTGAAATGTTACGCTACCGTTGGATATATGCTGTTTATGCGAAAAGTAATAAAAACTATTAAAAAAAAAAAAGAATTTGGCCTGAGCTTGCCTCCAAACGGGTTCAGGACAGAAGTGGAAACTTGGATCAAACCCAGAGGACATTCTAAACTTGTTCTGTTTAGCAGGAACGTAGGGTTGCCACCTCCAGGAAAGGGGTCCTTCTCTCCCTTTCTCACAGTAAAAGAACTCGTAGGCCCTCAATGAAATTGCTGAGCGGTCGGGTTAGAACGGATAAAGGAAGTCCTTCTTCACCCAAAGAGTGATTTACGCATGGAATTCACTGCCACAGGAGGTGGTGGTGGCTACAAGCATGGACGGCTTCAAGGGGGAATTAGATAAACATATGGAGCAGAAGTCCATCAGTGGCTATTAGCCCCAAGTTATAGATAGGAACTCTGGGGCAAGTGATGCTCTGTATTCTTGGTGCTTGGGGGGCAACAATGGGAGGGCTTCTCATGTCCTGGCCCCACTGCTGGACCTCCTGATGGCCCCTGGTATTTTCAGCCACTGTGTGACACAGAGTGTTGGACTGGGTGGGCCATTGGCCTGATCCAACATTGGCTTCTCTTATGTTCTTATGTTAAGAGCTGAGGTCCATCAGTGGCTATTAGCCACAAGGTCTAGATAGGAACTCTTGGTCTGGGGCAAGGGAGGCTCTGTATTCTTGGTGCTTGGGGGGGTCAACAGTGGGAGGGCTTCTAGTGTCCTGGCCCCACTGCAGGACCTCCTGAGGGCACCTGGTATCTTTGGCCGTTGTATGACACAGAGTTTTGGACTGGATGGGCCATTGGCCTGATCCAACATGGGCTTCTCTGATGTTCAGGTTGGTAAATACCTGAAGATTTTGGTGGTAGAACCTGAGGAGAGCAGGGTTTGGGGATAGGAGGGACTTTGGTGGGGTGTTAATGCCACGGAGTCCACGTTCCAAAGCATCCATTTTCTCCAAGGGAACTGATGTCTGTTACTGGGAGATCCGTCGTCATCCCAGGAGAACTCCAGTCACCCGAGGGGATTGGTAAACCAAAAATAAACAAGAACTACCATGACATAATTACGAAAAGTCAATCCAACGTCTCGAGTGTTCGATAAATATTAATACATTTCTGTGACATCACGTGGACAGGAAAGGACAGAGTCCTCTTCTATATTGCAGGAGACCGCCTGGTGCTCTTCGCCTCAAGCGTCACCCGGCGCAAATAAAGCGCAACAGCCCATAAAAATCTCTTTCTTGTTTTTATCTCCAAGGAGCAGGAAAAGTCACAAAGCTGCTGCTCAGACACCTGTTCCTCAGGGCAGAATTCGTGCCGACTTTACAAGCTGGAGGCTGGCAAGTCTATGAGTTAACGGGGTCTTCTCAGTGAGGACGTCCGGGCGTCCCCACTTGCGGCCGGAGACCTCCTGGAACGACAACTGACCTCCGGACGAAATAAATCGCTTATTTATTTATCAGTTCTTTATTTGTTTTTTAAAAAACACACTTCTTCCACTTCTCCCCGGAGCAAACGGCTGTTTCGGAAGGCGGGTTACAGTGGCCTCCCGCCCTCCTGAGATCCTGCCCCCTCCCCAAGCATCCCCCCAGGCCCCACCCTCTAATCTCCAGGTATTTCTAAACCCAGAGTTGGCAACCCAAGTGGAGATGCAGATTTATAAAAAGAAAACACCCCAATTTTTCCTGATTTGCCCAAGGTTTTCTCCCGGCTTGCTTCTCTGCTCAAATATGTACACAGTTCCCGAGACCATTTGACTCACGCTCAAAAGCCCTTGCTGAGCTTTATCTTTTATTTGGGTTAGTTGTTTATTTTGAAATATTTCTCGCGCCTGCCCCGCGCATGACTCAGCCCGGGCCCTCAAGGTAGCCCAGAGCACATCGCCTTGCAAAGCAAACATACCGGTGATACAGACGGGGCATCTGTTCCTGGAAATTGTTCCCTCCTCCCCGCCCCCGCAAATGCCACTGTTTGTGCAGTGCCAAAAGCAAAGAAGACGGTGCCTCTGAGCATCCCAAGAAGCCGATGGGCCGGAGGTTCAGGGCAGACAAAACTACTTTACACAGAGAGGGATTCAAACGCGGAATTCGCTGCCAGAGGGTGTAGCGAGGGCCACAGGAATGACCAGCTTTTTAAAAGGATTAGACAGATTCATGGAGAATAAGTCTGGCAATGGCTACGAGCCACGGCGGCGGAGGGGAACCTCCACATTCAGAGGCACAAAGCCTCTGAATCCCAGATCCAGGAGGCAACATCAGGGAACTGGTTGGCCACTGGGTGAGACAGGATATGCTGGACTAGATGGGCCTCACTGGTCTGATCCAGCAGGGCTCTTTCTGATGTTCTCATCAGTGAAGGGCCCTGGCCTCCATGCCCTGTTGCTGGCCATCCAGAGGAACTGGTTGGCCACTGTGTGAGACAGGAGGCTGGACTGGATGGACCTCTGGTCTGATCCGGCAGGGCTCTTCTGATGTTCATATGAAGGCTTTGGCCTCTATGTCCTGTTGTTGGCCATTTAGAGGAATTTGTTGGCCCCTGTGTGGGATAGGATGCTGGACTAGATGGACCCTCACTGGTCTGATCCAGCAGGCTTCTTCTTAGGTTCTTCTCAGGGGGAAGGCCTTGGCCTCTCTGCCCTGTTGTTGGCCCTCCAGAGGAACTGGTTGGCCCCAGTGTGAGGCAGGATGCTGGGCTAGATGGACTACTGATCTGATGCAGAAGGCTAGTCTTATGTCCTTATGATCATCCCCACTGTATCAGGAAGATGATGATGAGATGGGTGGATACGTTTGAAATCTCCCTGGGATTCACTTATAGAGGGGCCGTGGCTCAGTGGCAGAGCCTCTGCTTGGCATGCAGGAGGTCCCAGGTTCAATCCCCGGCATCTCCAGTGACAAAGAGCCAGGCCATAGGTGACGGGAAAGACCTCTGCCTGAGACCCTGGAGAGCTGTGAAAGAGGGGCCATGGCTCAGTGGAAGAGACTCTGCTTGGCACGCAGAAGGTCCCAGGTTCAATCCCCGCAGCATCTCCAGTGACAAAGAGCCAGGCCATAGGTGATGGGAAAGACCTCCGCCTGAGACCCTGGAGAGCTGTAAGAGGGGCCGTGGCTCAGTGGTAGAGACTCTGCTTGGCACGCAGAAGGTCCCAGGTTCAATCCCCAGCATCTCCAGTGACAAAGAGCCAGGCCATAGTTGACGGGGAAAGACCTCCGCCTGAGACCCTGGAGAGCTGTAAAGAGGGGCCGTGGCTCAGTGGCAGAGCCTCTGCTTGGCACGCAGAAGGTCCCAGGTTCAATCCCGGCATCTCCAGTGACAAAGAGCCAGGCCATAGGTGACGAGGAAAGACCTCCGCCTGAGACCCTGGAGAGCTGTAAAGAGGGGCCGTGGCTCAGTGGTAGAGACTCTGCTTGGCACGCAGAAGGTCCCAGGTTCAATCCCCGGCATCTCCAGTGACAAAGAGCCAGGCCATAGGTGATGGGAAAGACCTCCGCCTGAGACCCTGGAGAGCTGTAAAGAGGGGCCGTGGCTCAGTGGAAGAGCGTCTGCTTGGCACGCAGAAGGTCCCAGGTTCAATCCCCGGCATCTCCAGTGACAAAGAGCCAGGCCATAGGTGAGCGGGAAAGACCTCCGCCTGAGACCCTGGAGAGCTGTAAGAAGGGGCCGTGGCTCAGTGGAAGAGCCCTCTGCTTGGCACGCAGAAGGTCCCAGGTTCAATCCCCGGCATCTCCAGTGACAAGAGAGCCAGGCCATAGGTGACGGGAAAGACCTCCGCCTGAGACCCTGGAGAGCTGTAAAGAGGGGCCGTGGCTCAGTGGTAGAGACTCTGCTTGCGCACGCAGAAGGTCCCAGGTTCAATCCCCGGCATCTCCAGTGACAAAGAGCCAGGCCATAGGTGATGGGAAAGACCTCCGCCTGAGACCCTGGAGAGCTGTAAAGAGGGGCCGTGGCTCAGTGGAAGAGCGTCTGCCTGGCACGCAGAAGGTCCCAGGTTCAATCCCCGGCATCTCCAGTGACAAAGAGCCAGGCCATAGGTGACGGGAAAGACCTCCGCCTGAGACCCTGGAGAGCTGTAAAGAGGGGCCGTGGCTCAGTGGAAGAGCCTCTGCTTGGCACGCAGAAGGTCCCAGGTTCAATCCCGGCATCTCCAGTGACAAAGAGCCAGGCCAGTAGGTGACGGGAAAGACCTCCGCCTGAGACCCTGGAGAGCTGTAAAGAGGGGCCGTGGCTCAGTGGTAGAGACTCTGCTTGGCACGCAGAAGGTCCCAGGTTCAATCCCCCGGCACCTCCAGTGACAAAGAGCCAGGCCAGTAGGTGACGGGAAAGACCTCCGCCTGAGACCCTGGAGAGCTGTAAGAGGGGCCGTGGCTCAGTGGCAGAGCCTCTGCTTGGCACGCAGAAGGTCCCAGGTTCAATCCCCGGCATCTCCAGTGACAAAGAGCCAGGCCATGAGGTGACGGGAAAGACCTCCGCCTGAGACCCTGGAGAGCTGTAAGAGGGCCGTGGCTCAGTGGTAGAGACTCTGCTTGGCACGCAGAAGGTCCCAGGTTCAATCCCGGCATCTCCAGTGACAAAGAGCCAGGCCATAGGTGATGGGAAAGACCTCCGCCTGAGACCCTGGAGAGCTGTAAAGAGGGGCCGTGGCTCAGTGGAAGAGCGCTCTGCTTGGCACGCAGAAGGTCCCAGGTTCAATCCCCGGCATCTCCAGTGACAAAGAGCCAGGCCATAGGTGACGGGAAAGACCCTCCGCCTGAGACCCTGGAGAGCTGTAAAGAGGGGCCGTGGCTCAGTGGAAGAGCCTCTGCTTGGCACGCAGAAGGTCCCAGGTTCAATCCCCGGCATCTCCAGTGACAAAGAGCCAGGCCATAGGTGACGGGAAAGACCTCCGCCTGAGACCCTGGAGAGCTGTAAAGAGGGGCCATGGCTCAGTGGCAGAGCCTCTGCTTGGCATGCAGGAGGTCCCAGGTTCAATCCCCGGCACCTCCAGTGACAAAGAGCCAGGCCATAGTTGACGGGAAAGACCTCCGCCTGAGACCCCGGAGAGCTGTAAAGAGGGGCCGTGGCTCAGTGGCAGAGCCTCTGCTTGGCATGCAGGAGGTTCCAGGTTCAATCCCCGGCATCTCCAGTGACAAAGAGCCAGGCCATAGGTGACGGGAAAGACCTCTGCCTGAGACCCTGGAGAGCTGTAAAGAGGGGCCGTGGCTCAGTGGCAGAGCCTCTGCTTGGCATGCCAGAAGGTCCCAGGTTCAATCCTCGGCATCTCCAGTGACAAAGAGCCAGGCCATGAGGTGATGGGAAAGACCTCCGCCTGAGACCCTGGAGAGCTGTAAAGAGGGGCCGTGGCTCAGTGGAAGAGCGTCTGCTTGGCATGCAGAAGGTCCCAGGTTCAGTCCTGGCATCTTCAGTTAAAAAGGACCAGGCAGGAGGGATGGGAAAGACCTCCGCCTGAGACCCTGGAGAGCTGTAAGAGGGGCCGTGGCTCAGTGGCAGAGCCTCTGCTTGGCATGCAGGAGGGTTCCAGGTTCAATCCCGGCATCTCCAGTGACAAAGAGCCAGGCCATAGGTGGCAGGGAAAGACCTCTGCCTGAGACCCTGGAGAGCTGAAAAGAGGGGCCGTGGCTCAGTGGCAGAGTCTCTGCTTGGCATGCAGGAGGTTCCAGGTTCAATCCCCGGCATCTCCAGTGACAAAGAGCCAGGCCATAGGTGACGGGAAAGACCTCTGCCTGAGACCCTGGAGAGCTGTAAAGAGGGGCCATGGCTCAGTGGAAGAGAGTCTGCTTGGCATGCAGAAGGTCCCAGGTTCCAGTCCCCGGCAGCATCTCCAGGGGAAACTGATCCCTGTCACCTGGAGGTCGACTGCAACAGTGGGAAGCCAGTTGGCAACCGCACCAGCTCGCCTTGCTTTCAAAAAACCCACCGTTCTTCTCGGCGCCGACTTGCAGAGGAGCAAAGGTCTTACAAAGTCCTCTTGCGCCGGTTCAAGCTGCTCACCGGGAAACCGGTTCCCAAAAATTAAACTGCAGAGGAACCACATCCTCGCAAGGCGCTCTGACTGGATCTGGCAAGGCAGGTTTTGCACAGCAAAAAAGAGCGTCTCTCACGGGGGAACTCCCCAGGAATGCTCTGTCACAACCCGATGGTGGCTAGGACCGCTCGGCGGCTGGGAGCGGGGCCTGGGTTTGCCATCAGTTGCAAAAGCCCCAGGATCACGGTGTGTCAGCAGAAATGCTCTGGATGGGATGGCGTGAGTCAGATCGTGTGTGGGCAGGGAAGCCGGGGAGCTATGTCATACTCCTGCAGGGATTCCTAAAGTTCCCGGGGACGCGGAAGGGCCCTCGTGGTCCATGCGAGTCTGGACAGGGCCCCTTCCAGTATCTAGGACCCGGCAAAGGGCAGGTTTTTATGGAAAGCGCCCCCAGGGATATTGCATAGATGTGGTATAAAGAGCCAGTGTGGCCCAGGTTCGAATCCCCACACTGCGACAGAAGCTCACTGGGTGGCCTCGGGCCACTCACACACTCTCGGTCTGGCTGGCCTACTTCGCAGGGCCATTGTGAGGGTAAAACAGAGGAGGAGGGAAGACTGTTGTGAGCCACTCTCAGTCCCCATCGGGGAGAAGAGTGGGGAAGGAAGGAAGGAAGGAAGGAAGGAAGGAAGAGGAAGGAAGGAAGGGAGGGAGGAAGGAGGGAGGGAGGGAGGGAGGAGGAGGGAGGGAGGGAGGGAGGGAGGGAAGGAAGGGAGGGAGGGAGGAAGGGAGGGAGGGAGGAGGGAAGGATGGGAGGGAGGGAGGAGGGAAGGATGGGAGGGAGGGAGGAGGGAAGGGAGGGAGGGAGGGAGGAAGGGAGGGAGGGAGGAGGGAAGGGAGGGAGGAAGGGAGGGAGGAGGGAAGGGAGGGAGGGAAGGGAGGGAGGGAGGAAGGGAGGGAGGGAGGGAGGGAAGGAAGGAGGGAGGGAGGAAGGGAGGGAAGGGAGGGAGGGAGGAAGGGAGGGAGGGAGGGAAGGAAGGGAGGGAGGAAGGGAGGGAGGAGGGAAGGGAGGGAGGGAAGGGAGGGAGGGAGGAAGGGAGGGAGGGAGGAAGGGAGGGAGGGAGGGAGGGAGGAGGAAGGGAGGGAGGGAGGAAGGGAGGGAGGGAGGAGGGGAAGGAAGGGAGGGAGAGAGGGAGGAAGGGAGGGAGGGAGGAGGGAAGGGAGGGAGGGAGGGAAGGGAGGGAGGGAGGGAGGGAAGGAGGGAGGGAGGAAGGAAGGGAGGGAGGGAGGAGGGAGGGGAGGAAGGGAGGGAGGGAGGGAAGGAAGGGAGGGAGGGAGGAAGGGAGGAAGGAAGGGAGGAAGGAAGAAGGAAGGGAGGAAAGGAGGGAGGAAGGGAGGGAGGAAGGGAGGGAGGGAGGGAGGAAGGAAGGAAGGGAGGGAGGGAGGAAAGAAGGAAGGAAGGAAGGAAGGAAGGAAGGAAGGAAGGAAGGAAGGAAGGAAGGAAGGAAGGAAGGAAGGAAGGAAGGAAGGAAGGAAGGAAGGAAGGAAGGAAGGAGAGAAGAAGAGATTGGAGTTATACCCTGCCCTTCACTTGGAGTCTCAGAGCGGCTTCCACTCTCCACAACAGACACCCTGTGAGGTGGGTGGGGCTGGCGTTGGTCTGAAACAACAGGAAAAAAGGTGTCTGTTTGTTTTCTCCTGATTGATATTTTATCGGTTTTTCACAATGTTCCATGCAAACATTGCACTGTCGTTTCAGACAATAGAATACACGTCGTCAGCAAAATCAAGGAAGTACGGTGACATATTTGAACGTAACTGGATTGATGAATTTTATGCATCAGTTTGAGTTTTGGCGGCACCTTGAGGCCCAGCCGAGTTTAATTCTGGGCGGAAGCTTCCGTGGGCATGGACCCTTCCGTTGCTTCACCGGAGTAGCTGCAGCCCACCCCGCTCAATCCAAGCTCCCCTCCAGGAGTGCCAACGGGACAGACAAGTGCCAGGCTTTTGGGGGCACTGGCAGGAAGAACGGTTGGCACCAAGGGAACCCGGGAGACGGCCTGTCACGGGACGCCCTGTCTTTCCCAAAGGCCTGGCCACTTGCCAGGGACACACAGACACATCTCCGCCTGCCACTTCCTGATTGACCAGCCCGCATGGCCTGGCGTGCCCGTGTCGTGCAGGCTCGGGTACCCAAACTGGTTCGGGCCAGTCCCAGCCGGAACTGGGAGAGTCCCTACTCCGCTCGGGACGGCGCCTCTCGAGCCAGGGAATTCACCGATGGCCTCATCTAAAAGCCCCACTGGGTGGATCGGGACGATGGCATTCCGTAGCTGCAGCTGGAAGGAATCCACTGGGCTGTTTGGTCATCTTGCCAACCTCCAGCTGGGGCCTGGAGATCTCCCGGAATCGCAACTGACCTCCAGGCGACAGAGATCAGTTCCCCCGGAGAAAACGGCTGCTCTGGAGGGTGGACTCCGTGGCCACAAGGTTATTCCTCGGAATAAGTACTATGAGGCTGAGTTCAGACTGGCAGTTTGAAGCGGGAGTCCGTCGTGGTAGAAAAGCCCCGGAACAAACTGTTCCGGGTTTTCCCAGTCACACTGCGTGGACTGATGCGGGAGCATACTGGGAGGAGGCGCATGGGAGCGTTCAGACTGCTGGCCTGGAGGCGTGGCTGTAAACAGCTTTTCCCTGGTAATTCGGCTATGCGTGCATGTGTGCATAGGCACATATGCGCATCCTTGTGCGCACAGCCGGCAGCGCACGCTATAGACGCGGGTTGTTCCCAGCTTTTCAGGTTGGCGTTCACACTTCCAGAAAGCGGAATGAAGCGGGAGAAAGGCACTGTCCGGGATTTGCTACCGCTTTCACCAGGTATCTTTTCAACGCGGGAACGAAGCAGAAAAGCACGGATTGACTACGGGTGGGGAACGCCAGGCAGATGTGCCTGTGTGAATGCCCCCTTTTAATCCGCTGGTAAAACGTGGCTGAAACGTGGCTATAGCCGGGCAAACTGCCAGTCTGAACTCAGCCGAAGGACTTGCTTTTTTTAAAAAAAAATAGTTGTACATAGATTTCAACTTTTATGGACCTCTTTGGGTTAAAGCAGAGCTGCGGTGGCTCAAGTGGTTAAGGCGCTGAACTGCAGGCTGTGGAAGGTCAGTAGTTCGGCAATTCAAGACCCGAGTGCCGCATGACGGAGTGAGCTCCGATCTCTAGTTCCAGCTCCTGCCAACCTAGCAGTTCGGAAGCGAGAAATTGCAAGAGGATAAATAGGTACCACTTTGGTGGGAAGGTAACAGCCTTCCATGCGCCTTGGTGTTTAGTCATGCCGGCCACATGACCAAGGAAACGTCTTCAGACAGCGCTGGCTCTTTGGCTTTGAAACGGAGATGAGCACCGCAACCCTAGAGTCGGATTCGACTGGCTTTCGAGCAAGGGAACCTTTACCTTTACTTTGGGTTAAAACGACGTCGATGCTTAAGATCACTCGCTTTGCTAAAACGTCGTGCCGTAGTTTGGATGTTTGTTGTTCATTTATTTTGAAAATAATAAAATATTTTTAAAGGTTGGGGGGGGGAAAGGTCGGACTCCGTGGCATCAAACCCTTCTGAGGCTGCACAAAAACACACACACACCCAAATCCACCCTGGCAGTCTCTCGACACACTCTCTGCCAGGGTGGTGGGAATATAGGGATGCCAGTCTCCAGGTGGGGGCTGGAGGCCTCCTGGGGCTACGACAGCTCTCCAGGGAACAGGAATCAGTTCGTCTGGAGAAAATGTGTCCCGCCCCTCCCCAAACCCCTCCCTCCTGAGGCTCCGCCCACAAATCTCCAGGTATTTCCTAACCTGGAGCCGGCAACCCTACGCAAATGGAAAGGGCGGGGTGGGGAGATGAAGACTTTGACCTCTCCAAGCAGCCGACACCCTCGCAGGCGCCGTCCTTCGAGTTAGGAGGTCATCCTTGCTCGAAAATGAACTGGCACAGGAAGTGGTGGCAGCTACAAGCATGGACAGTTTCAAGAGGGAATTAGATAAACATCTGGAGCAGAGGTCCATCAGTGGCTCTTAGCCACAGGGTATAGAGGGAACTCTCAGTCTGGGGCAGGGGATGCACTCTATTCTTGGTGCTGGGGGGGCAGCAGTGGGAGGGGCTTCTGGTGTCCTGGCCCCACTGCTGGACCTCCTGATGGCCCCTGGTATTTTTGGCCACTGTGTGACAGTTGGACTGGATGGGCCATTGGCCTGATTCAACATGGGCTTCTCTTATGTTCTTATGAACAACTGCCTCCACAGCCAGGGGCAGTCTATCCCAAAATCCCAGAAGCCGTGGGGAGCGCTGAGGAAGACTGCTGTTTTCGTGAGGTCTCGGGGAGCCGGTTAGACCTTCCGGTGCGTGAGCTGACAGACGTGAGCAGAGCTTGATGGGCCACTGGGCTGACTCCGAAAAAGGCCGCTTCTTGAGGGAAGGGGTGGGTGGGTCTGGCTGTAGGGATGCCAGCAGGGTTCCCTCTAAGCTGAGTGAGTGTGAGCCGGCTCACAGTCTTTTAGCCTCCGGCTCACAGATTTTTTTTTGTCTCCGCTCAGGAAGGATGGGGCTCCAGAGCAGACCGATTTACACGGCAGCCAAATCGCTTGCTCGCAACTTGAATGCCAGCAGCTCACAAAGCAGAATTCTTGCTCACAAGACCCCACACCTTAGAGGGAGCAATGAAGCCAGTGTTCCCTCTAAGCTGAGTAAGTGTGAGCCAGCTCACAGTCTTTTAGCCTCCAGCTCGCACATTTTTTTGTCTTCGCTCAGGAAGGACTGCCCCAGAGCAAACTGATTTATGCAGCAGCCAAATGGCCCGCTCGCAGCTTGAATGCCAGGGGCTCGCAAAGCAGAATTCTTGCTCACAAGACTCCACAGCCTAGGAACATAAGAACATAAGAGAAACCAATGTTGGATCAGGCCAATGGCCCATGTAGTCCAACACTCTGTCACACAGCGGCCAAAATATACCAGGGGCCATCAAGAGGTCCAGCAGTGGTGCCAGG
Organism: Gekko gecko; assembly: GCA_029375565.1. NCBI lineage: Eukaryota > Metazoa > Chordata > Lepidosauria > Squamata > Gekkonidae > Gekko > Gekko gecko. The sequence continues at coordinate 234,501,321 of JAPDNY010000005.1, forward strand.
ACACTAGAAGCCCTCCCACTTCTGCCTCCCCCCAGCACCAAGAATAGAGGGCATCACCTGCCCCAGACTGAGAGTTCCCACCTATACCTTGTGGCTCATAGCCACTGATGGACTTCTGCTCCATATGCTTATCTCATTCCCTCTTGAAACTGTCCATGCTTGTAGCCGCCACCACCTCCTGTGGCAGTGAATTCCATATGTTAATCACTCTTTGGGTGAAGAAGGACTTCCTGTTATCTGTTCTAACCCAACTGCTCAGCAATTTCATGGAGTGCCCACGAGTTCTTGCATTGTGAGAAAGGGAGAAAAGGACTTCTTTCTCAACCTGCTCTATCCCATGCATAATCTTATAGACCTCGATCATGTCACCCCTCAGCCGTCGTTTCTCCAAGCTGAAGAGCCCCAAGCGTTTTAACCTTTCTTCATAGGGAAAATGTTCCAACCCTTTTATCATTCTAGCCTGGAGGGAACACTGGAAGCATGGGGGGGATGGGTTTGAAAGCAGAATGAGACTTTAGTAAGGACTTTCCAAGAGACTTACAAGCCATTTGTAGACTTCAGAGGCTTTTGGTAATTTTCTTTAAACGTAAACATCCTCCAGGTGAGACCTGGGGATACCCCAGAATTACAACTCATCTCCCGACTACAACCATCTGGTCCCCTGGAGAAAGATGGATGCTTCGGAGGGTGGCGTCTGTCCCCGTCCTCCTAGGCTCCACCAACCAGATCTCCGGGTGTTTCCCAGCCTGCATCTGGCAAGCCCACCCCCCGCTGGCAACACTAGACCTTTGGCTGGCCGGGCAGCCACTTGACAGTTTGGCCTCAGCGACTTCGCCGCCGCAGCAGTTTCAGTTCCTTATTCCAATCTCCTTTGAAACGCAGGCCTCTTGGCGGCCCTCCAAATAGAAGCTCGCGGGGCCAGAACCAGCGTTTGGACTGGGTACCGCTGTAGGTCTCCTTGCAAGGGACAATCTCTGGGCCGTGGGATCCAAAGGTTGTTTTCGGGATACGGCTTGGCCTCAGGGCCAAAGTCAAAGTGTTTATTGTCGCAGCTGTAGGCCGTAGCAACCCAGCAAACAACCCCTGACACGCAAGTCACATCTAGACAGAGAATTAGAACATTCCGGCACCGTGACTGTGCCGCAATTCTCCATCAGAGAAAGGGCCTTTTCAATGCTTTTCGTGGCCAAAACGGTTGTCGCCGCACACTGGAAAACAACAATGGCGCCCACGCTTTCACAACGGCACAAAAAGCTGCGGGATTTGTATAGTGTGGCTAAACTCTCGGACAATCTTACACGTTTTGATAAGATTCCTGCCCCTGCTACTTTTGTTTCAACGTGGTTTCCTATCTTAGAATGCCTCTCCAACCAACAAGATATCCCTAAAGTAACGGATGGCCTCTGGTATAGTAATGTTATTACAGCTGACTACTAGTGTGAAAGGAGCTGCGGTGGCTCAAGTGGTTAAGACGCTGAACTGCAGGCTGTGGAAGGTTAGTAGTTCAGCAGTTCAAGACCTGAGAGTGCCGCAAGATGGAGTGAGCTCCCGTCTCTGGTTCCAGCTCCTGCCAACCTAGCAGTTCGAAAGCAAGAAATTGCAAGTAGATAAATAGGTACCACTTCGGTGGGAAGGGAACAGCGTTCCGTGCGCCTTGGTGTTTAGTCATGCCGGCCACATGACCACAGAAACGTCTTCGGACAGCGCTGGCTCTTCGGCTTTGAAACGGAGATGAGCACCGCAACCCTAGAGTCGGATTCGACTGGCTTTCGAGCAAGGGAACCTTTACCTTTACTTACTAGTGTGAACCTTCCTATATGTTAACTTTAAGCTAAGTTAATAGATGTACCTTCTACCTCTAGCGTTTTGGCTACCAAAGTTGTTGTTATTTACACTGCAGTGCACAACACCTGGATAATTTGCTACTCCGTGGGTGTGTTGAGACGGGCAGCTAATTTTGCCATTATGACAGTTCAAATTTGTTCCCAATCTTTTTAATCAATTGTCGCCCAACCAGACATTCCCCCGGGGGAATCGCCTTACCATGCACTGCCTCCGTTGTGGATTTTCTAGATGGCATTCACTGAAGGAGGCGGGTGCCAGTGTTCCCTCTAAGCTGAGTTGGTGTGAGCTAGCTCACAGTTTTTTAGCCTCTGGCTCACACATTTTTGTCTTAGCTCAGGGAGGAGGGGCTCCAGAGCAAACTCATTTGCACGGCAGCCAAATCGCTCGCTCAGAACTTTAATGCCAGTTAGCTCACAAAATGGAATTTTTGCTCACAGCTTAGAGGGAGCATTGGCGAGCGCGGTGGTTTTCCTTTAAAAAAAACCCACCAAACTTTTTGCGCATGCACATAGGCATCACAGCGCATCCTTGTTGAAGGAGGCGTGCGGTGGTTTTTTTAAAAAAAAGCTTTTTGCGCATGAGCATAGATGTGACAGCGCATCCTTGTTGATCCGCGCATGTGCAGAGATTTTTTAAAATGGCGCCCGCTCGGGATGGTCTGACGTCAGACCACCCCAATGGGAGGATTGCGCACTGGTGGAACGATCAGATGGGTGCAAGTCCGCAGTTGTCCCGCAGGTAACCGAAAACCCCCAGATTTAAAGTGGTATCTTTCAAGTACGGCTCTGAAGCGCGGCAAAACGGGAGGATTGCGCACTGGTGGAATGATCAGACGGGTGCAAGTCCGCAGTTGTCCTGCAGGTAACCGAAAACCTCCAGATTTAAAGTGGTATCTTTTAAGTACGGCTCTGAAGCGCAGCAAAACGGGATGCCCATGGAAGTGGGATATTTCCCAGATTTTTGCGTCTGGACATTACCTTTAGATCCGTGAGGCAATTGTGCCTCGTGTGGATCTAAAGAGCCGTCTGATTGGATTCCCAGTATTATTATCCTCTGTTAAAAGTTTTTAAGCTTGTAATGTGAACGATTGTACTGAAATTTCAATACACAACCACAAACCACATTCCAGCACAGCAAAACAAACAGAATTTAAAATATATATGGCTGTGGAAGGTCAGTAGTTCAGCAGTTCAAGACCCGGGTGCCGCATTACGGGGTGAGCTCCCGTCGCTAGTTCCAGCTCCTGCCAACCTAGCAGTTCGAAAGCAAGAAATTGCAAGTAGATAAATAGGTACCACTTCGGTGGGAAGGTAACAGCGTTCCGTGCACCTTGGTGTTTAGTCATGCCGGCCACATGACCACGGAAACGTCTTCGGACAGCGCTGGCTCTTCGGCTTGGAAACGGAGATGAGCACCGCAACCCTAGAGTCGGATTCGACTGGCTTTCAAGCAAGGGAACCTTTACCTTTACCTTTAAATAGGTACAATAAGTGAACCGAATGCTAAAATATAGAATAATTATACTTTGGCTAAAATTCTTGGAGGAGCGGCCGAGATTAATTTCGTCCTTATGCCGACTGAACATAAGAACATAAGAACATAAGAGAAGCCAATGTTGGATCAGGCCAATGGCCCATCTAGTCCAACACTCTGTCACACAGCGGCCAAAATATACCAGGTGCCCTCAGGAGGTCCAGCAGTGGGGCCAGGGCACCAGAAGCCCTCCCACTGCTGCCCCCTCCAGCACCAAGAATAGAGTGCATCACCTGCCCCAGACTGAGAGTTCCCATCTATACCCTGTGGCTAATAGCCACTGGTGGACTTCTGCTCCATATGTTTATCTAATTTCCTCTTGAAACTGTCCATGCTTGCAGCTGCCACGACCTCCTGTGGCAGTGAATTCCATATGTTAATCACTCTTTGGGTGAAGAAGTATTTCCTTTTATCTGTTCTAACCCGACTGCTCAGCAATTTCATAGAGTGCCCACGAGTTCTTGTATTGTGAGAAAGGGAGAAAAGTACTTCTTTCTCAACCTGCTCAATCCCATTCATAATCTTATAAACCTCAATCATGTCACCTCTCAGCCGTCGTTTCTCCAAGCTAAAGAACCCCAAGCATTTTAACCTTTCTTCATAGGGAAGGTGTTCCAACCCTTTTATCATTCTAGTTGCCCTTCTCTGCACTTTTTCCAATGCTATAATATCCTTTTTGAGATGTGTTGACCAGAACTGTACACAGTATGCCAAAGGAGGTCGCACCAATGATTTATACAGGGACTGGTCTCAGTGTCTGCATGTGCTTTGGTCCTGGGGGCACCCCGCTATGGGGCAGCTGGCACCAGAACTGGGCGTTGGACCTGTAAACAGTGTATGTCCCCCTGAAGGGCAGAGTTCCCTGGAAGTGGAGATCTATGATTTGGGGTGGTCCAAACCTTATTTCTGTTAGAAATGGACGGCTTGGCGCTGCCTCCCACCTCAGACTTGAGAAGACGGCACCAAAGAGTCTAGACAGATAGAGAGGTCAGGGCACGCAGAGAGCGTCCTTCCCTTCCTGCTCTCTGATCCTTTCCTTTGAAGGAGAATGCTACTCTTAGGGGCAATTTCCTCTGCTTCCGCTCTCACACTCTCTCTCCTCCTTCCCCCATGCACTGAGAAGGTGCTTGACCTCTCCATCTTGCACCACGGAGGCTGGGCATGTGTCCAGCAGCCAACACCATCTAGTTAGGCTGAGTTCAGACTGGCCGTTTGAAGCGGGAGCGGGTCGTGGCAAAAAAGCCCCAGAACAAACTGTTCCGGGTTTTCCCGGTCACACTGCACCGACTGATGCGGGAGCATACCAGGGGGAGGAGGCATGAGGGAGCGTTCACACTGTTGGCCTGAAGGTGCAGCTGTAAGGCGCAGCTTTCTGTTTCGCTAATCTGGAGATATGCGCTTATGCGCATGAGCGCTTATGCGCACATGCATACAAGCAAAAATGTGGATTTTAGCATTCACACTGTGTTGGTGTGGGATATATGTGGGATAGACACACTTTCTGGGGTTTGATACCGCTTTTAATAGGTATCTTTTAAACTCGGGAGGGAAGCGTTACAAGACGGGTTGAGTACAGCTGGGAAATGCTGGACAGATGTGCCTGTGTGAACCGGCCCCTTTAATCCGCTTGTGAAACGTTGCTGAAACGCGCCTCTCTCGCCGGTCTGAACTTGGCCCTAGTTAGAACAGGCAATCTATCTCTTACCTGCTCTCTCAACCATGTATTTCCTTTAATAAATGTTGTTAGTTTTATTTTATTTTTTTCAAAAAAAAATATTATTTTCTTTAACGCAAACAAACACAAACATAGACCAACACCAATGATAACATAAAACTGGGGGTACAATACGAGGAAAAGAATTTTGGAGCCAATTAAATATCGCTTTAAGCTTATACCTAACGGTAGAAAGTAATTGCAAGTAGATAAATAGGTACCACTTCAGTGGGAAGGGAACAGCGTTCTGTGCGCCTTGGTGTTGAGTCATGCCGGCCACATGACCACGGAAACGTCTTCAGACAGCAATGAGAAGGGAGCACTCCCTGGAGAAGACCCTGATGATGCTGGGGAAGACTGAAGGTCAAAGAAGAAGGGGACGGCAAAGGATGGAGATGGCCAGACAGTGTCACCAATGCAGCAAACATGAAATTGAGCAAACTTCAGAGGGTGGTAGAGGACAGGAGGGCCTGGCATGATCTGGTCTGTGGGGTGGCAAAGAGTCGGACTCGACTTTGCGACTGAACAACAACGAAATATGTGCATGTGCACATATGTGCACGTGCACATTTTTTTTAATTGTGCCGCGCTTCCACTTGGGTGGCGCGGCTGTCTGGACGGTGCCTGGAGCCTCGTCGCGCAGTGCAAGCGGTTGGGCAAGGGATGTGTGATCATCTGAACCCACTAAGAAACATCCCCGATCAAATCTACAGCGGGAACAAATCACGGCAACCTTGCCGTGTGACCAGAACCTAAGGCACCCAAAGGTGTTCTGCACCCACAATCATCCTTCAGAGTATCTCAAAGTGGTCAGTGGGCGCTCCGGCATGGGAGGAGGCCTCCCCACATCCATCTACACTTCCCAATCTGAGCATCGTCTGAACACAGCTGGGATTCTTCTGGGGTGTGAACGCTCAGGTTTCTCACAGGCACTCCGGATTCCAATCGCTGTGCCCCCAGCACCCTCTGGTTGGAATCAGGCCACGTTTCTTCGGCAGTGTGCCCTCTAAGCTGAGTTTAGTGCGAGCCAGCTCCCAGTCTTTTAGCCTCTGGCTGCGGAGGCTCAAGTGGTTAAGATGCTAAACTGCAGGCTGTGGAAGGTCAGTAGTTCAGCAGTTCAAGACCCGTGAGTGCCGCATGATGGGGTGAGCTCCGTCTCTAGTTCCAACTCCTACCAACCTAGCAGTTCGAAAGCAAGAAATTGCAAGTAGATAAATAGGTACCGCTTCGGTGGGGAAGGTAACAGCGTTCCGTGCACCTTGGTGTTTAGTCATGTCGGCCACATGACCACGGAAACGTCTTCGGACAGTGCTGGCTCTTCGGCTTTGAAACGGAGATGAGCCCCGCAACCCTAGAGTCGGATTTGACTGGCTTTCGAGCAAGGGAACCTTTACCTTTACCTTTTACACACATTTTTGTCTCCGCTCAGTAAGGAGGGCTCCAGAGCAGACTGATTTATGCTGCAGCCAAATCACTCCCTCACAACTTTAATGCCAGTGGCTCACACAGTAGAATTTTTGCTCACAAGACTCCACCGCTTAGAGGGAACGCTCCTCTCGGGGCTGCACATGGTTTCTTCATGGGCGCCCCTGGAAACAGTACCGGCTGAAGCTCCTTCTTGATTTCCCCTCCCCTTATTCCCTCCATAGAAACACAGAAATATAGAGCTGGAAAGGTACCTGAGGGTCATCTAGTCTAACCCCCAGCACAGTTCAGGATCTTGGCCCAGAGGAAAATGCCTTTCTGACCCCAAAGCAGCAATCAGCATTACCCGGGGCATGTAAGGAGAGCTAAGCACTGACCCACCCCTTCCTACCCACCCTCTCGTGATCTTTTGGGTAGGTTGTAGGTATGTAGGGCTATCATTCAGCTATGCTCCTGCAGAGTGCAGGGGTTGGACTAGATGACCTGCAAGGTCCCTTCCAACTCTAACATCCTATGATTCTATGGTTCTATCTGCCTAAGCTCACAGAATCAGCATTGCCGTCTGGTAGGCTCTGTTTGAGAACCTCCAACGACGGAGAGCCCGCCACCTCCCAAGGAAGCCAGTCCCACTGAGGAACCGCTCCAATTGCTAGGCAGTTCTTCCTAATGATTAGCCAAAAACTCTTCTGATTTGATTTCAGCCCATTGGTTCTGATCAGAGCATTCGTTCTGGTCCAAGTCAGGCTTCGGTGCCAACGCTGGCAGCAAACCCAGCCAGAAGATGGCTTGGGCACAGCCAAAACATGTGTGTTTTGTGCGTGGGAAACATCTGGCAGAACTCTGGTAGCGGGATGGACTTGGTCCCAAGAACGTTAACCCAAGCAGAATACCTTCTTCCGCCAGACTTCCTTTCGAGGATTGCGGCTGCCTTAGGAAATATCTACCGTGCCCGTCTGTCAAAACATACAAAGGTCCCAAAGGACAGGATAGACCCCCTAAACTGAGCCACACGTGACCAGCGGCGCAAAGATGAAAGCAGCAGAACGCCAGAACGGGAAGATCTCAAAATACTTTTTCAACAGACAGAAGAACAAGACAGATTTTGCCCAGTGCAGAAGTATGAACAGAGAGGGCAGGAGGCCACCGTGCCTAGGGAGAGAGTGACAAAATTTGCAGGCCGCAGCAGACAAGGCCGTCTCTCTGGCTGCAACCTGCGCTGCCTTAGGATGCCGGAACGTGCTGAGAAGGGTCTTGTATGGGGTTGCCAGTCTCCAGGTGCGAGGTCTGGAGATCTCCCGCTATTACAACGGAATCCCAGACAATAGAGATCAGTTTCCCTGGAGAAAACGGCTGCTTTGGAGAGTGGACTTTACGGCATTGCACCCTGCTGAGGTCCCTGCCCCCCAGGCTCCACCCCAAATCTCCACCCCCAAAATCTCCAGGTATTTTCCAACCTAGAGCCCGCAACCCGAGCCAGGATCGTACCAACAGGCAGATTTGTGTGGGGAGGAGGAGGAGGAGGAGACCGATTTGCTTCCGAGATCCCTTTGAGGTCGTTTTTGCAACCCACATTTTCCTTTCCAGTCTCCATGCCTGGATTGTGTGTCAAAGAGGATAGAGGCCGTGGCTCAGTGGGAGAGCCTCTGCTTGGCATGCAGAAGGTCCCAGGTTCAATCCCCGGCATCTCCAGTTGAAAAGGACCAGGCAGGAGGGGATGGGAAAGACCTCCGCCTGAGACCCTGGAGAGCAGTAAAGAGGGGCCGTGGCTCAGTGGCAGAGCAACATGCTCGGCATACAGAAGGTCCCAGGTTCAGTCTCCGGCAGCATCTCCAGTTCAAAAGGACCAGGCAGGAGGGGATGGGAAAGACCTCCGCCTGAGACCCTGGAGAGCAGTAAAGAGGGGCCGTGGCTCAGTGGCAGAGCAAATGCTCGGCATACAGAAGGTCCCAGGTTCAGTCTCCGGCAGCATCTCCAGTTAAAAAGGACCAGGCAAGAGGGGATGGGAAAGACCTCCACCTGAGACCCTGGAGAGCTGTAAAGAGGGGCCGTGGCTCAGTGGCAGAGCCTCTGCTTGGCAGGCAGAAGGTTCCAGGTTCAGTCCCCGGCATCTCCAGTTAAAAAGGACCAGGCAGGAGGTGATGGGAAAGACCTCCACCTGAGACCCTGGAGAGCTGTAAAGAGGGGCCGTGGCTCAGTGGTAGAGCCTCTGCTCGGCATGCAGAAGGTCCCAGGTTCAATCCCCGGCAGCATCTCCAGTTCAAAATGGCAGTAGGTGATGGGAAAGACCTCCCACCTGAGCCCCTGGAGAGCTGTCAAGAGGGGCTGTGGCTCAGTGGTGGAGCACTCAGCTTGGCATGCAGAAGGTCCTGGGTTCCAATCCCTGGCATCTCCAGCTAAAAGGACCATACAGGAGGAGATGGGAAAGACCTCCGCCTGAGACCCTGGAGAGCTGTAAAGAGGGGCTGTGGCTCAGTGGGAGAGCCTCTGCTTGGCATGCAGAAGGTCCCAGGTTCAGTCCCCGGCATCTCCAGTTCAAAAGGACCAGGCAAGAGGTGATGGGAAGGACCTCCGCCCGAGGCCCTGGAGAGCAGCTTCCAGTCTGAGTAGACAGAGACTGACTTTAATGGGTCAAGGGTCTGACTCAGTATTACACAGCTTTATGCATCATGTTCCTCTGGGTTTAGCCTTCCTTGGATCATTCTTTTCCCCGGAATCGCCGGCCTCTGCCCGCTGAGGCCAAGTTGAAAGAGAAACCATGTATTGAACGCCTATCTGGAATTTGGATTGGGAAAGACACCCGCTGGGTCGGAACTCATGGCTTCCTGTGGGGGCGGGAACCCTGAAATCTGTCTTTCTGGCAGTTCAGCCCCACCAAAGGGACCCTTCCTCCCACCTTTGGTTTGCGGTAAACAGCCAAGCCAGCCTTAACGCAACGGTGGGGGAATGTTGGGCTGAGTCAGAGGCCTTCGCCGGGCCCGGAAGCCTGCCCCTTCTGAAGAGCAGGACAAATGTTGATTCCAGTGAGGGCACCTTTAGGACCAAGAAAGGTCTATTCAAAGCATGAGCTTTCGTGGGCACGCACGCTTCCTCAGATACACTGAAGTGGAAGCTAACAGCTCAAATACACAGTCAGGCGCCTCTACATAGGTGAACAGTCAATCGGCGTGATAACGACTTAATGAAGATACTTTTGACAGATGCGAAGACTAAACAGCAATAGCGAGAGCTAAGTTCATACGGTCGCCATTTGTCTGGATTCAATCAGGGGCGGGGAAACAGGGAGGCCATAAATCTGTCAAAATAGGAGACAGACGTGTGAAAGCAGCCTCCTTAATCGTCCAGGGTAATAAACCGACTCGGTTGTTAACGCACCGTTTGTTTCCTCTCAAGCTCTGAAGAAGAGGCACCGTCCTCTGGAAGGAAGAAGGAACACAATCGCCAGAGGTCATACTTCTGAAGAAGTCAAGGATGGTGCACCGTGAACATGATTTCAAGCGTGGGGGATATGGGGGTGGGGGTGGAGATAGCCACAGTTATGAGAGGTGTGTCCAAGGATGGGCACCAGGTAGGGACACTGGCAGATTCACCATTCAGCAGACCCGGCACGTGCTTAGGGCAGCAGGGCCAAAGGGGGCACCACAAAGTTGGGGAAAGGGTGAAAAAATGTAGAACAATGCCTCAGGTCGTGAAGATTGGAACTTTGATATAGTTAACTTGTGAAATATTAAAATAGATGTTGCATTGCATTTTTATAGGACTTTATGTAGCCAAAGCTTGGCTTAGTTTGTGCAGTATATTGTGTTATCGTAGGAATAAATTTTTGCATTGCTGCAACCTGCATTGTATATCTGGTCAGACGGGTCAACCACTAAAATGGACCGGGTCAGTGTGGAAAGGAGGGGAGCACCAGGATGGGTCAGTACTGCTTAGGGCACCAGGGAGCCTTCATTCGTCCCTGAGTAGGGATGCCAGCCTCCAGGTGGAGCCTGGAAATATTTTGGAATGACAAAAGATCTCCAGACGACAGAGATCAGTTCCCCTGGAGAAAACAGTGACTTGGGAGGGTGTGGACTGTGTGGCTTTGTACCCCATTGAGGTCCCGCTCCCCGCTCCAAACCAAGTCTTCCCCAGGCTCCACCTTGAGTCGCCAGCCTCCAGACAGTTATTATATCAAACCAAGAAACGCTGTGATGATAGTTTTTTGAGAGTTTCAGTTCCAACCTGAGAGGTAGAGAGCATTTGTCAGCTTATTTTAAAGAAGAAGAAGACGAAGACGAAGACGAAGACGAAGAGGAAGAGGAAGAGGAAGAGGAAGAGGAAGAGGAAGAGGAAGAAGAAGAAGAAGAAGAAGAAGAAGAAGAAGAAGAAGAAGAAGAAGAAGAAGAAGAAGAAGAAGAAGAAGACAACTTCTAGCCGGGTAGAAAAGAAGACTGAAATGTTACTCCCAGGGCTATTTTTGGGCCGGAACGTACAGGAACGGCATTCCGGCTGGCTTCAGAGTTGGCCACGCCCACAACAGCCAAAACTTCTGCATGCATGGCTACAGAGGGAAGGCCTGGAGAGCGACCCCCCGCCCGCCGGTGACTCCGAGGCAGGAGGGCCGGGGAGGCTGGAAGGATCGGGGAGGCATTTAAATGCCTCCCTGTGCCTTCCCCAGCCTGTCCAAGGGAAGACTTGCCCAGGCTCCCCGTAGCCATAGGGTGCCCGGGCAAGCCAAGGTAAGGCATGGGGGTGTGTGGCCTAATATGCTAAAATAGCTGTGCTGTCAGGGGTGTGGCCTAATAGGCTAGTGAGTTTCTGCTGTTGGGTGTGGCCTATTATGCTAATGAGTTCCTGCTGGGCTTTTTCTACCAAAAAGCCCTGGTTACTCCTATAAACTATTAGAGAGTAGTTGAGGCAGAGAGCATTTGCCAGCCAAATTTGGAAAAAGAAGGCTTCTAGCCAGATATATATATATTTTTTTAAAAGAGGACTGGTCGCTACTATTAAGAAATTCATCATCCGGCTTGCTCCTAAGCCAAACACCTGAAATGGAACCGGAAAAGTTAAAGCTGCAGTATTCTGAAGAAAGTAAAGAAAGAAGTTCAAGCTGTAACTATTTGAAGGAAGCAAAAGGAGGAAGTCAAGCTGTTATCCAGAGGCTGACGCCTTCTAACAGAATAGGACTACTCTTGAGGAAGGCTGGTGAAATGAGCGTATAACCGGCTGCTCATTCAGGATGCTGGACTTTTCCTTGAATAGTGTTAGAGTTTCCCGAGCGATATTGCAAAGGTTTTAATCGATATACAAATGGAGGTTCGTGGGGATAATGAAACGTTACCGTCAATTTCATCACGGCGTTTCTTCCTTTCGATATCATTTCCTGCCGCTGCGATCGCTTCCTTGGTTTACTCAGCTTCCGGACGGTGGCCGGCAGTGCTCCCTCTAAGCTGTGAAGTCTTGTGAGCAAAAATTCCACTTGGTGAGCTCCTGGCATTAAAGTTGTGAGGGAGCGATTGGGCTACTGCATAAATTAGTTTGCTCTGGAAGCCCTCCTTCCTGAGCGAAGGCAAAAATGGGTGAGCCAGAGGCTAAAAAACGTGAGCTAGCTCACACTCACTCAGCTTAGAGGGAACACCGGTGGCTGGAGACCTCCTGGAATTATAAGTGATCTCCAGGCGACAAAAGACCATGTCCCTGGGAGAAGATGGCTGCTTTGGAGCGTGGGTTGTAGGGCATTGTCGGCCACCAAAGTCCCACCCCTTCCTAAGCACCCAAATCTCCAGGCCTTTCCCCACCTGGGGCTGGCCACCCCTTCCTAAGCACCCAAATCTCCAGGCCTTTCCCCACCTGGGGCTGGCCACCCCTTCCTAAGCACCCAAATCTCCAGGCCTTTCCCCACCTGGGGCTGGCCACCCGAGCACCAGGGCTTCCCGTGCAGAACTGGGGCTTTTTGCAAACCATGTGTGGCTCATAGCCAGAGCCCCAGCGGAGACACCGATGGGACAAAATACATCCAAAAGGAATGGGGCGTGTCACAGCCGGGTGGGGGGGTGTTATCTGGCCACGGCAGACTCCTGTGGCGCAACCGTGACTGGAGTTCTGCTTGCGCCGTCTCCAGAACGGGCAGAAAAGGCGCCGCTGACGAGAGGTCGGAGGAATCTGTGGCTTTGGAGTGCAGAGGAGAAGGTGACGAAAAGGGCGGTGATAAGATACGAGGCCGGCGCGCAATCGTGGGCCAGGCGGAGAAAGAAAAACATTTGCTGTCTCCGAGATAATACTTATTCGCTCTTGTCTTGTTTACTTTCTTTTTACCCAGTCTTTCTCTCCCAGCGGGAGACCCGATGTGACTCACATCCTTCCCCCATCCTCCGTTTCGTCCCCACAACAGCTCCGTGGGAGGAGGGCAACTGGCCCAAGGTCACCCAGCGAGCTTCACTGGCAGAGGCGGAAACCCGAACCCGGGTCTCTCAGATCCTAGTCTGAAACTCTAGCCACTACACCAGTCTGGCTCTCGATACTGGCTATCACGAGTCACATGACAACTGGCAGGGGAAAGGGGGCGTATTCTTCACTCTGTGTTAAAGTTTGCTCGAGACGGGGCCCAGCCACTGGCTGACAGGGCTTTACAACAGGAGGAGGCTGATTCGTGGAAGGATGCGGCCTTGTCGGATTAGTGGAACCTCCTTGCTCAGGGGCAGTGTACCTTGCAGTAGCAGACACTGGGGGGCAGGTAGCCTCTCCTCACCCTCCTTGCCAGAGTCCTGGAAGCCCCCGACGGGCGGCCGGAGAATGGTCAAGACGGAGCATCCTCTGATCCAACAAAGACATTCTGGGTTTGCATTCACCTGGGGTCCTTCACCAACCCTTATTTTCCAGTGCCAGGAGGCAGACCTAGAACTTGTGAGATCACCGTTATGGTGGAGGAGCCTCTGAACATGTGCAGAGTGCCGCCTCGACAGCCTCTGTGCACCCAATCCCAGCCAGCCCCCGAATGTTGGTCCAGAAGGGGCCTTCCATCCAAGTTGGATTACTGCAACTCCAACTTGGTTGATGTCATAAGGCTGGCTGCAAAAAGACCCCAGGGAGGGTTCTGTCAATCATAAATCGACTAGCCAGGGCGACTGACAGGAAGTTCCACTTTTAGAGGCGTTAAACCTCTGAATCCCAGAGCCAGGAGACAACACCAGAGGAAGGCCTCGGCCTCTGTGCCCTGTTGTTGGCTCTCCAGAGGAACTGGCTGGCCACGGTGTGAGATGGGAGGCTGGACTAGATGGACCTTCACTGGTCCGATCCAGCAAGGCTCTTCTGATGTTCTTACAGGGACACTCAATGTTCAGAGGCAGTCAACCTCTGAATCCCACAGCCAAGAGGCAATATCAAGGGAAGACCTTGGCCTCTGTGCCCTGCTGTTGGCCCTCCAGAGGAACTGGCTGGCCACCGTGTGAGACAGGAGGCTGGATTAGATGGACCCTCCCTGGTCTGACCCAGCAGGGCTCTTCTGATGTTCTTATCTGTGGAAGGCCTCTGCTTCTATGCCCTGTTGTTGGCCGTCCAGAGGAACTAGTAGGCCCCTGTGTGAGACAGGAGGCTGGACTAGATGGACTTTCACTGGTCTGATCCAGCAGGGCTCTTCTGAGGTTCTAATGAAGGCCTCAGCCTCTCCACCCTGTTGTTGGCCCTCCAGAGGAACTGGCTGGCCACCGTGTGAGACAGGAGGCTGGACCAGATGGACCTTCACTGGCCTGATCCAGCAGGACTCTTCCGATGTTCTTATCAGGGGAAGGCCTCTGCTTCTATGCCCTGTTGTTGGCCCTCCAGAGGAACTAGTTGGCCCCTGTGTGAGGCAGGATGCTGGACTAGATGGACCTTCACTGCTCTGACCCAGCAGGGCTCTTCCGATGTTCTTATCAGGGGAAGGCCTCTGCTTCTATGCCCTGTTGTTGGCCCTCCAGAGGAACTAGTTGGCCCCTGAGAGAGACAGGAGGCTGGACTAGATGGACCTTCACTGGTCTGACCCAGCAGGGCTCTTCTGAGGTTCTAATAAAGTCCTCAGCCTCTCCACCCTGCTGTTGGCCCTCCAGAGGAACTGGCTGGCCAGTGTGTGAGATGGGATGCTGGACCAGATGGACCCACACTGGCCTGACCCAGCAGAGCTCTTCTGAGGTTCTTGTCAGGGGAAGGCTTTGACCTCTATGTCCTGTTGTTGGCCCTCCAGAGGGACTGGTTGGCCCCTGTGTGAGACAGGAGGCTGGACTTGATGGACCCTCCCTGGTCTGACCCAGCAGGGCTCTTCTGAGGTTCTTATCAGGGGAAGGTCTCAGCCTCTCTGACTGGTTGGCCACTGTATGAGACATGATGCTGGACTAGATGGACCTTCACTGGTCTGATCCAGCAGCGCTCTTCTGAGGTTCTAATAAAGTCCTCAGCCTCTCCACCCTGCTGTTGGCCCTCCAGAGGAACTGCCTGGCCACTGTGTGAGACGGGATGCTGGACCAGATGGACCCTCCCTGGTCTGACCCAGCAGGGCTCTTCCGACGTTCTTGTGTGCTTCACAGGCCGGCTTTGCTCCAGAGGGAGCTGCCGGGCTGGTCCGGTAGCCTCGCGTGGGAAAGACGCATCGTGCTCCCTCTGTGGCAGCTGAGGTGGAGACACGCACCTTGCCCACAAGCGTCCCCTCCCTTCCACCGTCTCCTTGGTTCCCACCTCGGACGGGTCCCCTGGCTCTGGGGTGATGGGTCCGAATGGGGTTGTGGGGCGGGGGGGGGAGAGCCGGGCAAGAAGGGAAGAGTCGGCGACTGTGTGTGTGTTTGTGCTGTTTATCCTGGAGGGGAGAAGGGAGGCATGTGAACATGATGTCACCGGCCCTGTGGGAAGGCTCTGGTTGCTCCCTCGGCGGCGGGTTATGTAACGCAGGCAGCGCCCTGCCTCTTCCAGGAACCGACCTGCCTGGCTCCCCCCCCCCCCCCAGCCGCCTCCTTCCCCTCCCGTCTGCATCTGCCAGGGATCCTCCTTGAGAAATCTCTCATTTTCCAGGCACGTCCTCATTTCTCCACAGACGCAATTTCTAAGCGCGATCGGCTGCGGGGTGGGGATCCTCGGGCCTGGTTCTCACATGCAGCTGACGCAGAAGTCAATCTCTGTGTGTATCAGGTGTCCCCAACACGGTGCCCCCGGGCACCCAGAGACGCCGTTCCCAGCACCCACCCGCCGAGTGTTTTTAGGAAACGGGTGGCTGCCAGGCGAGGCTTTTCCCCAGAGAGTCTTCTTTTTTTTTAAAAAAACACAATTTATTAAGATATATTAAAAGTTCAAACATACATTGAAACCTAAGTTATTATACCTCTTTTCCTCCTTTCACCCCCCTTTAATGGCTTCCCACAACGCTGCAACCTCTAGCCCAAAACTTATATCTTCTTCCTCCCTCCTTTTCTCATTAGTCATTTCTACAGGTAACGTATCTTTCAACTGCTTTTCTTATACACTCATCTCCCTTTTTCTACTTTTCTTAATTTTCAGTAGTTATCAAAGCAAAGCAAATTGTCCTTTACCTCCCAGTATTTCTCTAAATAGTCTTTGAAATCTTTCCAGTCTGCAAAAAATTCTTCTGCTTCCAAGTTTTTAAGTTTCCTTGTCATTTTGTCCGTTTCAACCACAAAAAGTAATTTCTTTATCCATTCCCCAGTTTCAGGGACCTTGTCTTGTTTCCAATATTGGACATATATCATTCCAGCAGTCGTGATCATATACCACATCAATGTTCTTTTTGCCATATTTACTTCTTCCAGTTTAAGCCCCAAAACTAGCATTTCCGGTTCTTTCTTAAAACTACATTTCACAATTTTTTTCCATTTCCATTTTCCATTTCTTCTGATTGGCCTTTGAAGATCTGCTTGGCTGGATCTTCCCCACATGTCTGAAGGGAAGCCCGCAGACTGGGAAAGAGATTGGGGGGGGGACGGTCTAAATCATGCCAGAACGCTCCCCTTCCACTGAAAAAATGTTTCCCCCGCGTCTTGAAAGCTAGGGTGGCAGGGTGAGAGAAGCGGCTTTTCTACAGGCAGAGGGTTTGCTTTTGTGCACGGAAGAGGACTCCATCACGCGGGTCAAAGCCCAGGTGAATGTTCATCCAGCCAGTTTGGTGTAGTGGTTAAAGTGCGCGGACTCTAATCTGGGAGAACCGGGTTTGATTCCCCACTCCTCCTCCACTTGCACCTGGCTGGATGACCTTGGGCAAGCCACAGTTCTCTCAGAGCTGTTCTCTCAAGGGCAGTTTCTTTCAGAGCTCCCTCAGCCCCCACCGACCTCACAGGGTGTCTGTGGTGGGGAAGGGAAGAGAAAGGAGATTGCAAGCCGCTCTGAGACTCCTTTGGGTAGTGAAGGGCGGGGTAGAAATCCAATCTCCTCCTCCTCCTCCTCCTTCTCCTCTGTTGGTTTTTCGGCTCTAAAGTTCAGCAATTGAGCAAACTCCAGAGGCCGGCGGAAGACAGGAGGGGGAAGAGTCAGACTCCACTATGTGACTGAACAACAACAGAAGTTCAACGGGGGCGGCCTGGTGCCCTGCACCCTCCCCCCTTGTGTTGATAACAAAGGACGGGGACACGTTTTGAGATGGCCTGTGGGGCAGGGCCATCTCAGACCCAAACTTTCACCCTAATCTGAGAGCCGTGGTAGACAGGATGGGCCGTGGCGGCTCTTCAGCAGTCGAGGACAATCCCTCTCGACATGCTCAGAGGCACTCTTGCCTTCAAAGGGCTCTTCCCAAGGCTTGCGTACAAGCTCCGGGGCAGGCCTTCTGGCAGCCCCGGCTTGTTTTCAGCCCCAAATTTGCTGCAGTTTGAGCCCCAAAAGTGTATCAACTCAATCCAGGGTTGCCAGCTCTTTGCTGGGAAATACCTGGAGATTTTCGGGGAAGGCAGGGTTTGCGGAGGGACCTCGAGCGAGGCACAATGCCACACCCTGCAAAACAGCCGTTTCCCCCAGGGGAACCGATGCCAGTCATCTGGTAAGGTAAAGGTAAAGGTTCCCCTCACTCGAAAGCCAGTCGAATCCGACTCTAGGGTCGCGGTGCTCATCTCCGTTTCCAAGCCGAAGAGCCAGCGCTGTCCGAAGACGTTTCCGCGGCCACGCGGCCGGCATGACTAAACGCCGAGGCGCACAGAACGCTGTTCCCTTCCCACCGAAGCGGTGCCTATTTCTCTACTTGCCATTTCTTGCTTTCAAACTGCTAGGTTGGCAGGAGCTGCCCTCAGGAGATCATAAGAATATAACAACATAAGAGAAGCCAATGTTGAATCAGGCCAATGGCCCATCTAGTCCAACACTCCGTCACACAGCGGCCAAAATATACCAGGTGCCATCAGGAGGTCCAGCAGTGGGGCCAGTTCAATTTTAATACCAGAAGATCTCCAGGTGCCGCCTGGAGGATGGCAACTCCCCGCTGTAGCCAAAACCAGACTCATAACGAAAGGTAAAGGTAAAGGTAAAGGTTCCCTTGCTCGAAAGCCAGTCGGATCCGACTCAAGGGTTGCGGTGCTCATCTCCGTTTCAAAGCCGAAGAGCCAGCGCTGTCCGCAGGTAGTTGCCTTCTTTCTCACGCCCTGCCATGAAGGGGTGGCCCTGGGACAGTGCCCCCACACACACGCATCACACCCCCGCGTTCTCTCCAAGTTGCACCTTCAAAACCTGAAATAGTAAAAAGCCCAGTTTGCACCTTTTAAGACGAATCAACTTTATCGTAGCAGAAGCTTTCGAGAAACACCGCTCTCTTCGTCAGTACGCACACTGACGAAGAGAGCGGTGTTTCCCGAAAGCTGACGCTGCGATAAAGTTCGTTCGTCTTAAAAGTGCGGCGGGGCTTTTTTACTTTCCTGCAACAGCAGGCTGACACAACCAATGCTCCCTCTAAACTATGGCATCCTGTGGGCAAAAACTCTACTTTGCGAGCCACCAGCGTTAAAGTTGTGAGCAGGCGACTTGGCTGCCGCACAGGTTAGTTTGTTTCGTAGCCCTCCTTCCTGAGCGGAGACAAAAAGGTGTGAGCCGGAGGCTAAAGAACTACGAGCTAGCTCACCGTGACTCAGCTTAGAGGGAACACGGATGATGATGGCCGTCTTCAAGACCTGCTTCTCATTCCCAGACGCCGCCCAGGAGGAGGGGACGCTAAGGACCGGCCGGGCGGACGTGCTGCGGGAAGCACACAGATGGCCGGGGAAGCACGGCCTCTTGCATCATCCCCGCTGCTGCCCGGACGAACCCAGTGACACCCGGCGGTTCCAAACCCACCGCGGCACATTGGGCAATTGTGACAATTCCGGCAAAACAACGGAGGGGCCAAGGACGGCATCGAGAGGAACTGGAGGGGTCGCCCCCCCACCCCCGGGGCTAGCTGCCTCGGTGACCTGGCTTGCTGGGAGGGATACCAACCTCCAGGTGGGACCTGGGCAATGCTCCCTCTAAGCCAGTTTGGTGTAGTGGTTAAGTGCGCGGGCTCTAATCTGGGAGAACCGGGTTTGATTCCCCACTCCTCCACTTGCACCTGCTGATGTGACCTTGGGTCAGTCACAAGCTCTGGCACAGCTGTTCTCTCAAGGACAGTTTCTGTCAAAAGTTCTCTCAGCCCCACCTGCCTCACAGGGTGTCTGTTGTGGGGAGGGGAAGGGAAAGGAGATTGTAAGCCGCTCTGAGACACCTTTAGGTAGTGAAGGGCAGGGTATAAATCCAATCTCTTCTTCTTCTTCTACCTCACAGGGTGTCTGTTGTGGGGAGGGGAAGGGAAAGGAGATTGTCAGCCGCTCTGAGACTCCTTTGGGCAGTGAAGGGCAGGGTATAAATCCAATCTCTTCTTCTTCTTCTACCTCACAGGGTGTCTGTTGTGGGGAGGGGAAGGGAAAGGAGATTGTCAGCCGCTCTGAGACTCCTTTGGGCAGTGAAGGGCGGGGTATAAATCCAATCTCTTCTTTTTCTTCTACCTCACAGAGTGTCTGTTGTGGGGAGGGGAAGGGAAAGGAGTTTGTAAGCCGCTCTGAGACTCCTTTGGGCAGTGAAGGGCAGGGTATAAATCCAATCTCTTCTTCTTCTACCTCACAGGGTGTCTGTTGTGGGGAGGGGAAGGGAAAGGAGATTGTAAGCCGCTCTGAGACACCTTTAGGTAGTGAAGGGCAGGGTATAAATCCAATCTCTTCTTCTTCTTCTACCTCACAGGGTGTCTGTTGTGGGGAGGGGAAGGGAAAGGAGATTGTGAGCCGCTCTGAGACACCTTTAGGTAGTGAAGGGCAGGGTATAAATCCAATCTCTTCTTCTTCTTCTACCTCACAGGGTGTCTGTTGTGGGGAGGGGAAGGGAAAGGAGATTGTCAGCCGCTCTGAGACTCCTTTGGGCAGTGAAGGGCAGGGTATAAATCCAATCTCTTCTTCTTCTTCTACCTCACAGGGTGTCTGTTGTGGGGAGGGGAAGGGAAAGGAGATTGTCAGCCGCTCTGAGACTCCTTTGGGCAGTGAAGGGCGGGGTATAAATCCAATCTCTTCTTCTTCTTCTACCTCACAGGGTGTCTGTTGTGGGGAGGGGAAGGGAAAGGAGTTTGTAAGCCGCTCTGAGACTCCTTTGGGCAGTGAAGGGCAGGGTATAAATCCAATCTTCTTCTTCTTCTACCTCACAGGGTGTCTGTTGTGGGGAGGGGAAGGGAAAGGAGATTGTAAACCGCTCTGAGACACCTTTAGGTAGTGAAGGGCAGGGTATAAATCCAATCTCTTCTCCTCTTCTTCTACCTCACAGGGTGTCTGTTGTGGGGAGGGGAAGGGAAAGGAGTTTGTAAGCCGCTCTGAGACTCCTTTGGGCAGTGAAGGGCGGGGTATAAATCCAATCTCTTCTTCTTCTACCTCACAGGGTGTCTGTTGTGGGGAGGGGAAGGGAAAGGAGATTGTAAGCCGCTCTGAGACACCTTTAGGTAGTGAAGGGCAGGGTATAAATCCAATCTCTTCTTCTTCTTCTACCTCACAGGGTGTCTGTTGTGGGGAGGGGAAGGGAAAGGAGTTTGTGAGCCGCTCTGAGACGCCTTTGGGCAGTGAAGGGCCAGGGGGAATAAATCCAATCTCTTCTCTCTCTTCTTTTTCTAAGCTGTCGAGTCCTGTGAGTAAAAATTCCACTTTGTGAGCCGCCGGCCTCAAAGTTGTGAGCGAGCAATTGGGCTGCTGCATAAATTCGTTTGCTCCGGAGCCCTCCTTCCTGAGCGAAGGCAAAAAGGTGTGAGCCGGAGGCTAAAAAACTGCGAGCTGGCTCACACTAGCTCAGCTTAGAGGGGACACTGGACCTGGGGGGTCCCCTGGAATTGCAGCTTGTCTCCAGACTTCGGAGATTGGTTCCCCTGGAGAGGAACGGACGCTTTGGAGAGGGTGGGCTCTGCGGCATTGTGCCCCTGTCCTCCGCAGGCTCCCAAATCTCCAGGAATTCCCCAGCCTGGATCTGGCAACCTGACCACCCCCTCGACGATGGCCAGGGAGGACTTGGCAGAGGTTACGTCTCCTGCGTCGGGGACG
This sequence comes from Gekko gecko, assembly GCA_029375565.1. Classification (NCBI taxonomy): domain Eukaryota; kingdom Metazoa; phylum Chordata; class Lepidosauria; order Squamata; family Gekkonidae; genus Gekko; species Gekko gecko. The sequence goes on from JAPDNY010000005.1 coordinate 234,522,351, forward strand.
GAGGATTAATGTTCAACTGTGGGGTTAAAAATTACCCTGCCGCGCTGAGCAAACCCTGGGTCCCTTCGGGCCAAGGAGAAAGAGTGAGGTCACCGCGGCTCTGGGTCTCAGGTGAGCTGTTTGGTTGCCAGGTTGGGTCCCTGGAGCGGCAGTGGGGAGAGGAGAGGAGAGGAGAGGAGAGGAGAGGAGAGGAGAGGAGAGGAGAGGAGAGGAGAGGAGAGGAGAGGAGAGGAGAGGAGAGGAGAGGAGAGGAGAGGAGAGGAGAGGAGAGGAGAGGAGAGGAGAGAGGCAGCCGAGTCCCTGAGCGGACAGGTGACGTTTTTCTCTCTTCCAGGGCCTGGTGAGAGGCCGGGCCTTCGGGGAGACCGCCCAGCTTGGGAGCAATGCCTCCCTCTCAGCTGCGGAGTCCTGGGAGCAAAGATTCTACTTTTGCGAGCTCCCGGCATTAAAGATGTGAGCGAGCGATTTGGCTGCTGCATAAATTTAGCTTGCTCCGGAGCCCTCCTTCCTGAGCCGAGACAAAAATGCGTGAGCCGGAGGCTGAAAAACCTGTGAGCTAGCTCACACTCCCTCGGCTTAGAGGGAACACTGCTTGCAAGCAATGTTCCCTTTCAGCTGCGGAGTCCTGTGAGCAAAAATCCTACTTTGTGAGCTCCGGGCATTAAAGTGGCGAGCGAGCGATTGGGCTGCTGCAATAAATTAATCTGCTCTGGGGCCCTCCTTCCCGGACCAGGACAAAAGCGTGTGAGCCGGAGGCTGAAAAACCTCTGAGCTAGCTCGCACTAACTCAGCTTAGAGGGAACAGTGCTCGGGAAAGGGCTGGCTTTTGAGCCTGCACGAAGGCCTTCTTCTTCGTCGATGGGTAAAGAATGCCCGTCGCGCTCTGAAGCTAGTGGGCCTTAGGGTGCCAATCTCCAGGTTTCTCCTGGGGTTTCGATGGACTTCCAGGCGACAGAGATTAGTTCACTTGGAGGAGGTGGCCACTGCTCCGGCATTCAAACCCCCTCAAAGTCCAGGGAGATGCCGATGGCCACTTTGTGTTCAGGAAGTCATTGTTCTCCAGGCCGGTTTGGCTAGGGACCCTGGAGGTTTTTTGTCATCTTCTGGGCACGGAACAGGGTCACTGGGTGTGTGTGGAGGGGAGAGGTATTTGTCAATTGCCTGCCTTGTGCAGGGGGTTGGACTAGATGACCCTGGGAGGTCCCTTCCAACCCCATGATTCTATGAACGTCACTCCCTTCCCCAAACCCTGTCTTCCTCAGTCCCTACCCCCACCAAAACCCCAGGACTTTCCCAACACAGCTAAAAAGGCACTCTGCACATGCTCCACTCCTCGTCATTTGACCAGTTGCCAAGTTTAGCCCTCGAACAAGGAAACAAGAGTCAGGGCTCCATCCTGCTCTGCCCAGTGCGTGGCACCCTTGGGTGCCTGGCGACCCCCTCCTCCTGACCCCCGCTCCTTCAGTCCCAGCAGGCAGGCAGCGTAAAAAGACAACTTTTGACATCCCTCGCAGGGTGTGGAGCAGTGTTCCCTCTAAGTCGAGTCAGTGTGAGCCGGCTCACAGCTTTTTAGCGTCCGGCTCACGCATTTTTGTCTCAGCTCAGGAAGGACAGCTCCAGAGCGGAATAACTGATGCAGCAGCCAAATTGCTCACTCACAACTTTACTGCCTGTAGCTCACAACGTGGAATTTTTGAACACAGGACTCCGCAGCTGAGAGGGAGGGTCGGATGTGGGTCATGTGAGGACTTGGGTCCGTCCTGGAATTAGGTGAGTCAGATCTCTCCCCTTCCGCCCCCCGCAAGCATGACCAGGATGTCAACTAGAGGTGGGAATGCCCAGTCATTTCCACATTCTGGCAAGAAGTCCTATCACAAATTAAGAACATCACGGGCTATGTAGTGCCGCTAACACCTGAAGCCCTCTCCCTCGACATCTGGGGAAACTTTACAATTCCACGCATTCGGCAAGAACTAATTCCAAGTCTCACTGTCGCGGCAAGAACGTGTATCGCAGCAAAACGGAAAGCACAACAAGCACCCACGGTAGAAAGCTGGCTATCTAAAACCTGGGACATCTTTATGATGGAAAAGATCACCGAAAATATAAAACGTACCGACGGCGCTGCACAGCAATGCAGCTAACTTACGAAATGGGAACCATTGATAAGACTATGTAACAGCATCTGACATGCAACCGCACAGTCCGATGTATCTTAATTTAATTTACACATAAGGAGCACGCAGATACCACATCGTCACAAAACAGTCAAACGCAATCAGATATTATTGAAGAGATACCCAGACACAACAGTAGAGTTCACGTGGAGCCTAACAATAAAATATAATGACTAAAATTATGATTATGAAAGCTACAATATGTTGTCGAAGGCTTTCACGGCCAGAGTTCATTAGCTGCTGTAGCTTTTCCGGGTTGTGTGGCCGTGGTCTTGGCGTTGTAGGGCCTGATGTTTCGCCAGGGGCTGTGACTGGCATCCTCAGAGGTATAACACAGAAAGATGGAGGACTCTCTATGTCAAAGTCCTACAATGTTGGCATAGAGAGTCCTCCATCTTTCTGTGTTATAGCTCTGAGGATGCCAGTCACAGCTACTGGCGAAACATCAGGCCCTACAACGCCAAGACCACGGCCGCACAACCCGGAACATCTACAGCAACTAAAGCTGCAATACTTTATGTACAACGAGTTGAATTAACTTGTATGTAAGCTACACTGTTATTGCTTTATTCCTGTATGTCTTTGGAATACCAATAAAAAACTCAAAAAAACAACAACACCAAACTAGGGGTGTGCGCTCAGCAATAGCCGAACTGGAAAATTACCCGAAAAATAGCTTAACTCAGGGGGTGAGGGAAGAGAGGGGGAATGTTTAAATGCCTTTCTTTCCCCCTCCCCTGAATGTCTCTTGCCTTGAGAACGCCACAGGGTTGCCGTAAATCCGCTGCGGTGGGAGTGCTGCTTGCAGCTTGACTCGCTTTCTTGAGCCACCTGGGGCTATTTCCTCTCCCATTCTTCTCCGCAACAGGGCCTCCCCCTCGCCACTTGGGCTTTGAGCACCTGATAAAACGGGTGAGCGGGTCGTTCTCCAGATTAAATGACATTTCAGCTCCTGCCACGGCCCTTCGCAGTTCCACAACGAGGCCTAGAAACATGACTGCAAACAAAAACAGGAGCAGAGAATCGAGAGAGCCAGTTGGTGTTGCCGTTGGAGGAGGGCTGAGAAAAGTGACGTTCCGATCCGCACTCAGTCACTAAGCTTGGGAGAGTCTAGTCTACCTTGGAGGGCTGGCGGGGGGTGGAGCAGTTTGGTGTAGTGGTTAAGAGCACGGACTCTAATCCGGGAGCACCGGGTTTGATTCCCCACACCTCCACATGCAGCCGCTGGTGTGACCTTGGGTCAGTCACAAGTTGTTTCAGAGCTGTTCTCTCAAGTGCAGTCCTCGGGAGAGCTCTCTCAGCCCCACCTACCTCACAGGGTGCCTGTTGTGGGGAGGGGGAAGGGAAAGGGGATTGTAAACCCCTCTGAGACTCCTTTGGGTAGTGAAGGGTGGGGGATAAATCCAATCTCTTCTTCTTCTGGAGAGCCAGTGTGGTGTCGTGGACTAGGACCCTGGACAACCCAGATTAAAGTCTCCACTTCTACCGTGGAAGCTGGCTGGGCCCATCAGAAACTTCCAGCCTGGCCTACTTCGCAGGGCTGTTGTTTAGAAAACAGAGGACGGGAGAATGCTATAGCAGGCCGCTTTGCAGCCCAACCGGGAAAGAAATCAGCAAACGCCAAGTGCCGCGCCTGCCTCCTCGGAGCAAGAGATCAGAGCTTCCGGGACATGGTGTCTCTGGGTTCATGTCCCTGGGACAGACATTCTGTGGGCTGGGACGTAGCCGCAGTGAAATCCCTCGTCGGGCAAACCCGTCTAGGCCCGTCTGGGCTGTCTGTGGTGCGGGGTGTGGATCCTGCGCTCTCAGGTCAGCCGGCTGCTGGCTAAGCTGCTTTTCTGCGTCGTCGACGCTGACGGTGCTCTGGGGATGTTTATCCTTCTGGAAAAACCTGTCGGAGCCCAGGTCTCTCCCCCTCCCGGATGAGTGCGCACCGCTAGCAACAAAACGTCTGGTAGCCTAGCAACTGGGAGCAGGTAATGCGGGCAGAGCTGGCTCCGGTGTGCCCAAACTTATTGGCATTTCAGTTCGGGTGATGGCGGCTGACCTTCGGTCACGCAAGGAAGGCCTTTGTGCCATGGTGGCAGCTTTTAAAAACCTGCCCAGGCCAATCAGACGCCTTGCCGGGCCAAAGCGCCACCGGGCACCAGCCAGTCCCTAATATCACTCGCTGGGGGCCAGGTAGAGTTGCCAGGTCCGGACGGGGGAAACCCCTGGAGATTTGGGGGGTGGAGCCTGAGAGGAGGGCGGGGCTTGGGGAGGACAGGGACCTCAGCGGGGTACAGGGTCATGGAGTCCTCCTGCCCGGGTGCCCATTCTCTCCAAGGGAACGGATCTCGGTCGCCCGCCGATCAGTTGTGATCGTGGGAGGTTCTCCAGCCACGGCCTGGAGGTTGGCAACCCCAGCACCAGGGGAGCTGTCGGTGGGCGCCATGTTGGAGAAGCCCCCCCCCTTAGAAGGCAATGCATACTTTAAACGGGGGGGGGCAGAATGGCTATTCGGCAACTGCCCTTCTCCCTCCCTTTACAGAGATGCTTTAGAGTAGACCAGCGTTCCCTCTAAGCTGAGCTAGTGTGAGCCGGCTCACAGCTTTTTTAGCCTCCGGCTCACACATTTTCCGTCTTCGCTCAGGAAGGGATGGCTCCAGAGCAGGCTGATTAACACAGCATTCACAATTTTCATGCCAGGCGCTCGCCGAGGAGAATTTTCGCTCACGGGATTCCACAGCTTCGAGGGAGCGTTGGGGTAGACCCGCGCGAGGGTTCCCAGGTCTGGGTTTGGGAAAGGCCTGGAGACTTTGGGGGTGGATCCGGGAGAGGGCGGGGTTTGGGGAGGAGGGAGGGGCCTCAGCAGGGTACATGAGGCCACAGCCCAGAGCCCACCTGTCAAGGCAGCCATTTTCTCCAGGGGAGCTGATCTCTGTCCGCTGGAGGTCAGATATAAAAGCAGGAGATCCCCAGGCCCCACCTGGAGGCAGTGGCAACCCTAGAACTGCTGCATATTGACTCAGAAGTAAACCCTGCCAGGTTCCACAGGGTTGCCAGCTCCGGGTTGGGAAATCCCTGGAGATTTTGGGGGTGCGGCCTGAGGAGGGCAGGGCTCAGAGAGGGGAGGGGCTTCAGTGAGGCCTGATGCCATAGAGCACTCCCCCTTCCGGAGCGGCCATTTTCTCCCAGGGAACTGACCTCTGTTGCCTGGAGTTCAGCTAAAATTCCAGGAGTTCTCCAGCCCCCACCTGGAGGCCGATGACCCAAGACAAACAACCTTGGCACAGTTACCAAGAGAACTTGACTTCATGTAGATTTCTACGCAATTCACTTTATGCGACGTAAAACCCGAGAAAGATTTCTAAAACCGATAGATAGCGAAGGATTTTACAGTGCGTGTCAATTCCTCGACGATGAATAAAGGGCTCACGTCGGATAACTGCCCTGAGCACTGTATTCGTCGCGGAGGAATTATATGCACTGTAAAATTATTTGGTATCTGTTAATGCTAAAAATGTTAAGAGCCTCTTGCTCAGGATGAAAGAGGAGAGCGCAAAAGTGGGCTTGAAGCTCAACATCAAAAAAACTAAGATCATGGCATCTGGCCCCATCACTCCTTGGCAAATAGAAGGGGAAGTCGTAGAAGTAGTGACAGACTTCACGTTCCTGGGATCCCAGATCACTGCAGGTGGTGACTGCAGCCATGAAATTAAAAGACGCCTGCTCCTTGGGAGGAAAGCGATGGCAAACCTAAACAGCATGATAAAAAGCAGAGACATCACCTTGCCAACAAAAGTCCGCATGGTCAAAGCAATGGTATTCCCCGTAGTAATGTATGGCTGCAAGAGTTGGACTATAAGGAAGGCCGAGCGCTGAAGAATAGATTCTTTTGAACTATGGTGCTGGAGAAGACTCTTGAGAGTCCCTTGGACTGCAAGGAGATCAAATCATTCAATCCTAAAAAGAAATCAACCCTGATTGTTCCCTGGAAGGCCAGAGACTGAAGCTGAAGCTCAAATACTTTGGCCACCCAATGAGAAGGGAGCCCTCACTCGAGAAGACCCTGATGCTGGGAAAGACTGAAGGTCAAAGAAGAAGGGGACGGCAAAGGATGAGATGGTTAGACGGTGTCATCGATGCAACGAACATGAAATTGAGCAAACTTCAGCAGACAGCGGAAGACAGGAGGGCCTGGCGTAATCTGGTCCATGGGGTCGCGAAGAGTCAGACTCGACTGTGCGACTGAACAACAACAACAATGTTAAAATATATATCTATATCTATAGGGTTTAAGTAATATAAGGAACCGCGGTGGCTCAGAGGGTGAAGATGCTGAGCTGCAGACCGGAAGGTCGGTAGTTTGGCAGTTCGAGACCCGAGTGCCGCGTGACGGAGTGAGCTCCCGATTCTGGTTCCAGCTCCTGTCAACCGAGCAGTTTGAAAGCAAGAAACTGCAAGTAGATGAAGAGGTGCCGCTTCGGTGGGGAGGTAACAGCGTTCCGTGCGCCTCGGCGTCCAGTCATACCGGCCACATGACCACGGAAACGTCTTCGGACAGCGCTGGCTCTTCGACTTGGAGACGGAGATGAGCGCGGCAACCCTAGAGTCGGATTCGACTGGCTTTCGAGCAAGGGAACCTTTACCTTTTACCTTAATCTAGACGAATTGCATAGAAATGAACATAAAATAAGTTCCCAGGAACTATATCGTGGCTGTTGGTATCGGCTGATCGACTTCTCCCATGAGCTGTCGTAGTTTGTAACTACCTGGAGGTTGGCATCCACAGAGCCCTGAGGACACGGCTGATTTCTGGGAAAGCGGCGAGGAGCGGCCCCGGGCATGTTGAGGGGGAGAAAGGCAGCAGCCCAGCCCATGCTTCCCATGCCTGCCCCTCGTGATCCCTCCCGGCAGGTGGGTTTTCGCCTCCCAGCCAAAGAAGGTGGCTGTTATTTCCAGGACTTGGTCTTTTGCCAGGAAGCGGTGCTGGAGCGGAGCAGGCGGCTGGCGGCTTCTGGGGAAATCCCCTGGCAGGGAAGGCCGTGGGAGAGAGGCCGCTGGGCCAGGCGGGTGGAAATACCCTCGGGAAGGAGGCTGTCAGGCAGGTGGGGATCTTCAGCAGGGGATTGCCTGTCCCGGTTTGGCCACAGCGAGATGTCTTTTGGCAGAAAAGCACACGGGGGAAACCCCGCTCTGGCTGGGGGCCAAATCCTGGCTCCTGTCCGGTAGTTACGAAGAAGGAGAAGAGATTGGGTTTATATTCCGCCCTTCACTACCCGAAAAGGAGTCTTGGAGTGGTTTACAATCTCCTTTCTCCCTTCCCCTCCCCACAACAAGCACCCTGTGAGGGAGGTGTGCCTGAGAGAGCTCTCTCGAGGACTGCCCCTGAGAGAACAGCCCCGAGAGAACTTGGGACTGACCCGAAGTCACACCGGCAATTGTATGTGGAGGAGGAGTGCGGGAATCAAACCCGGTTCTCCCAGGTTAGAGTCTGCAGTCCTGACCACTACATCAAACTGACGCCCCATTTCCCCAAGGATGGGATGCCAACCTCCAGGCGGGACCTGGGGATCCCCTGGAATTATAACTCATCTCTGGACTTCAGAGATCAGTTCCTCTGGAGGAAATGGATGCTGTGGAGGGTGAGTTCCTCTGGAGGAAATGGATGCTGTGGAGGGTGAGTTCTGTGGCATTGTACCCCGCTGAGGTCCCTGGCCTCCCCAGGCTCCACCCCCACATCTCCAGGAATTTCACAACCCGTAGCTGGCAACCAGTGTTCCCTCTAAGCTGCGTTAGTGTGAGCGAGCTCACGTTTTTTTAGCCTCCGGCTCACGCCTTTTTGCCTCCGCTCAGGAAGGATGTGGCTCCAGAGCAAATTAAATGTATGCAGCAGCCAAATCGCTCGCTCACAACTTGAATGCCAGCGGCTCACCAAGCAGTATTCTTGCTCACAAGACTCCACAGCTTAGAGGGAGCATTGCTGGCAGCCCTACCCCCCCACCTCCCACCGGTGGCTGGGGGTGGGTGGGGAAGCCGGTGACCCAAATTGGGACATGAGAAGGGAGGGCAGGAATTCAGTGCTCAGTTCTCGTGGCCCTTTTTTACATGCCCAGGGAAATGCCGGTCGCCAATTTGGGGGTCAGGAAACAATTTTTCTCCAGGCCAGTTTGGCTGGAGATCCTGGAGGGTTTTTATCATCTTCTGGGCATGGAACAGGCGTCACTGGGGTGTGCGTGTGTGTGGGGGGAGGTATTTGTGAATTTCTTGCATTGTGCGGGGGGGTTGGACTAGATGACCCCAGAGGTCCCTTCCAACTCTATGATTCTATGACATGCAAAGATGCACCCGGCAGGGAAAGGGAAGGAACAGGTCCCAGCAGCAGCAGCGTTTTCACTGATTAATCACCCGCCCCGCGTCATTTGGTTAGATTAAAAACACATTTGCATGTCACCTGCCAGAGCGGCCCCGCCGAGAACTGCCGTTTCCCGTCTCGGAGGCAGACTGCGCTCCCATTGATTAAAGGGTGTTTTCTAAGGCGGCTTCAGCATCCGCCTTGGGACTGATTGATTGGCTGCCATGCAAATAGAGCCCAACACCTTTGCGAGGGCTCGGCCGAGGCGCCTCTCTGGCACGGCTAAGGAAGCACGAGATGTTCCTGGAGATGACGCGGTGAGTCGCCGGCCCATGGCGAGAAGGAAGAGGCGACCTCCGAAATGTTCCGGGCGGGGCCCTTCGTTTCGAACCAGGACTGAAATCGTCTTGGGCCATTCAAGGCCCTTGCGAGTCGCTCCGAGCTAAAATGGGCACCCGCGATCGATCCATACTTTTGTTGAATAAACTCACAGCCGTACTTCTCCTTTTTTAATATTGTATTGCATTTTCTCAACAACAAAAAAACAACACCCCAAAACACCCAGAACAACATGGGAAAATGTAATATAGTACAGAGCGGCTGCAGTGGCTCAAGTGGTTAAGATGCTGAACTGCAGGCTGTGGAAGGTCAGTAGCTCGACAGTTCGAGACCCGAGAGTGCCGCATGACGGAGTGAGCTCCCGTCTCTGGTCCCAGCTCCTGCCAACCTAGCAGTTCGAAAGCAAGAAATTGCAAGTAGATAAATAGGCACCACTTTGGTGGGAAGGGAACAGCATTCCGTGCACCTCAACGTCCAGTCATGCCAGTCATGGAAACGTCTTCGGACAGCGCTGGCTCTTCAGCTTGGAAACGGAGATGAGCACCGCATCCCTAGAGTCGGATTCGACTGGCTTTCAAGCAAGGGAGACCTTTATACCTTTAATACAGTACAGCAACAAAGTTACACCAATAATCCGTAAGTTAACCAGAATACATAAATGCTGATATAGAAATATACGCTACGCGGTGAGTAAATCGTATTTGTCCTTTCCTTTTCTCCATGTAAAACCGTATACTCAAGGTACCTAAATTTCCTTCCCAATTACGGGAAATGGAGAGTTATCAATCACAGCAGGAACATCAGCGTCTTCTGCTCGATACGCCGTGATAGGGAACCCCGTCGCCGCAAAATTAAACGAAGACGATTGGGAGGTAAGAAACGATAAGCTGTCGGTGATTTTGGCCATGATATAAAGGTCCCATAACTTTTGGGGGCCAGAGCGGCAGGTCCGGCAGTGTTCTTATCTTTCCGTTGTGACGCTATAGCTGATTTTGCAGCACACGAAAAGGACAGAGACCGCTTCAGATTGCAAAGAGGGGCCAGGAACAGTTTCCCCCCTACCCATTAAGAAGGATCTGATCCGGAGTAGGAAGAATGCCAGTACCAGCCACATTTTGAATTTGTGCAAGGGCCTGTTCCCAAAAGGCTTGAATGGAAGGACAAGAAAGCTGGCAGTGTAGATAATTCCCTGGCTGTCTGGACTTTTCCCAACAAAAAGGACTCGATGAACGAGAGAGAGAGAGAGAGAGAGAGACAGACAGACAGACAGACAGACAGACAGACAGACAGACAGACATGAGCCAACTTTGGCGGTGTAAAGGGTACCAGAGCAGCAGCAACTGAAATGCTTGAAGTTCCCTTGACAATATCTTAGCGTTAACGGGAGACCAGCCCCATATTACTCTCCTAGTCGGTCGTTGTTAAGTCTTTAGCAGTATTGGGGTGGGGGGCAGAACGTTTGATATTTCAATTGGGATGCTTTGGTCTGATTTCCTAAAGTGGCCTACCTCTGAGGAGTGCTTTGGTCAGACTGGAAAGGGGCACCGTGTGAGGTTGCCGGACCCCAGGTGCTGGCCGGAGAGCTCCAGCTATTACAACCGAGGTCAGTTCCCTTGGAGAAAATGGCTGCTTTGGAGGGGGGACTCTAAGGCATTACGCCCCGTTGAAGTCCCTCCCCTCCCCAAACCCCGACTTCCTTCGGTTCCACCCCCCCAAAAAAATCTCCCGGTATTTCCCAAGCATTCTGCGTTCTACAAACCAGCACTTCCTGGTAGACCCTGGCCCTGGGGATGTCCGACTTGCCTCAACTAGGGTCGGGGCCTTTTTGACCTTGGCCCCCATCTGGTGGAATGAGCTCCCTTATGAGATCAAGACCTATTACAGTTCCTCAGGGCTTGCAAGATGGAGCTCTTCCGCCGGGACTTTGGTTGAGGCAGTGGGCGTCCACTTTGGTGTAGCGGTTAAGTGCATGGACTCCAATCCAGGAGAACCGGGTTTGATTCCCCACTCCTCCACTTGCAGCTGTGTTGTGTACCGACCCGACCACGTGCGATGGTAGGGCCGCACGTGGCCAAGCAAAGAGCCTGAGCTTCACACAGGAGAATAATAGATGATCGGATCCTAGCCCGCTCCGGTCGGAAGGCTGGGATCCAAGACCTGACCTATGAAAGACTGATACTGTAAACAGACCTATCATGGGTACAAAAAATCAAAGGCACAGATATAGAATGGGAGGGACTTGGCTTGACAGCAGCACATGTGAAAGGGATCTAGGTGTTATGGTTGATCACAAGCTAAACATGAGCCTGCAGTGTGATGCGGCTGTGAAGAAAGCTAATGCAATCTTAGGATGCATTAGCAGAAGCATTGTGTCCAGATCATGGGAGGTGGTATTTCTGCTCTATTCTGCTATGGTCAGGCCCCACCTGAAGTCCTGTGTCCAGTTTTGGGCACCACATTTTCAGAAGGATGTTGACAGACTCGAGCGGGTCCAGAGGAGGGCGACCAGGATGGTGAGAGGGTTGGAGTCCAAGTCTTATGAGGAAAGGCTGAGGGAGTTGGGTATGTTTAGCCTGGGAAAGAGAAGGTTTAGAGGGGACGTGATGGCAGTCTTCAAGTATTTGAAGGGCTGTCATGTAGAAGATGGAGCAGATCTATTCTCTCTTGCTCCGGATTGCAAGACTAGATCTAATGGGAGGAAATTACAAGGGAGTCGATACCGGCTTAATATCAGGAGAAACTTCCTGACTGTAAGAGTGGCTGAGCAGTGGAACAGTCTGCCTCGGGAGGTGGTGGATGCTCCTTCCCTGGACGTTTTCAAGAGGAGGCTGAACGACCATCTTTTGGGTATGTTGTAGGTATGTAGGGGTTTCGGCTGTGCTCCTGCAGAGTGCAGGGGGTCGGACTAGATGGCCTGCAAGGTCCCTTCCAACTCTAACATTCTATGATTCTATGATTCTATGGGTGTTGGGGTGTGGTTTACTTTGGGGTTATAAGCCGGCCTGCGAGCCAGCTAAGGTTGTCTTGTTCCTGAATAAACATGAGCTGATTCACTACTTCATGCATCGGACCCAGTATATTATGAGCCGCTGGATGACCTGGGGCAAGCCACAGTTCTGTCAGAGCTGCTCTCTCAAGGGCAGTCCTCGAAAGAGCTCTCTCAGCCCCGCCGACCTCACAGGGTGTCTGTTGCGGAGAAGGGGAGGGAAAGGAGTTTGTAAGCCACTCTGAGACGCCGAGCGAAAGGGCGGGGTATAAATCCAGTCTTCTTCTTCTTTGATTTGGCTTCCCCTCCAGGGGTTGTAGATCCTGGAAGCCAGACTGGGACCCCATCAATGTTCCCCCTAAGCTGGGGAGTCTTGTGTGCAGAAATTCTACTTTGTGAGCTACTGGCATTAAAGCCGTGAGCGAGCCATCTGACTCCTGCATAAATTAGTTTGCTCTAAAGCCATCCTTACTGAGCTGAGACAAAAACGTGTGGGCCGGAGGCTAAGAAAACTGTGAGCTAGCTCACACTAACTCAGCTTAGAGGGAACACTGGACCCCACTATCATTTGTTGAGCCTAGTGCTGTTTTAAATGCCGGCGATTTTATTGATCGGGTGCTGATGATTTGATTGAGCCTAATGTATTGTTATGATATGTTTTAGTCTGTGAATCTGCATTAATTGCAGGTATATATTGGTACCCGCCCTGAGCCTACAGTGTGGGGAGGGCGGGAGACAAGTCTAATAAAATAAATACATAAGTAAATAAGCAGGAGCTGGCGAACCAGGCACCATGACACATAGAACCTCAATCTTTGGCATGTGACGGTCGGCCCCGCCTGGCTGAAGTAGCCATTATGTGATCGGCCCCACCTCCTGCGGCAGCCGTATTGTGATTCTGCCCACTGCTCTGCGTCAGAATGCCCAACGAGTCGAATTGAAAATGGGATAATTTTTTAGAGTTATTGAATATTGAATGAAACAGTTAGCGGGGTGGAGCATTGCTGGAAGCCAAGGGAGGGGGGAGGAAGGGGATAATTGAAAAGGATGTGTTTAAAAGTATCATGAGTTATGGAGCGTGTTAATATATCCTATCGATAAAGTTTTATTAAAAAAAAAGAAAAGAATGCCCAACGAGTCCAGCCACTGCCTGGAGGTTGGCAACTTTACGTGGTGCCCGTCGGCACGACATTGGGGACCCCTGCTCTATATTGACCTGAAGCGTCCCCAAGACGCTCGCACCACTCACCCCAAGAGAAAAGTGCACAACTACACAGCTGATGCTGATATGAACTCCTGCATTTTCCTGCAAGTCTGCTTTACGGCAGCGCTCTCTGATTCAGCGAGAGACCTGCTGCTTTTCAGGCAGTAGCCAGCGGCTGTGTGTGTCCTCTCGAGGACTCAGGAGTACACAAAGCCCAAAGACAAAGCTGGAGAGACGCAAGTCTTTCTTGCGTGTGTCATTTCTTCGCTCGTTCTGCGTTTTGCAGATCGTTTTCGGGTCAACCCACGAGTGCTAGTCCCACACGAAAGTTTCTGGCGTGTCCATACTGCCCTCGTGATCCCCAAGGGCACCTTGGGATACGCCGGGACACTGAGACACGCCTCTCCGTTCACACGCAGCTTCTTTGGCACCCGGAAAAATGATGCCACTGCCAATGAAGTAGAAGTGTGTGAAACCAGGGGGAGGAATGGACCTGCCCCTGAGCATGGGCCCTTGGGAAGAAGAAGAAGAAGAAGAAGAAGAAGAAGAAGAAGAAGAAGAAGAAGAAGAAGAAGAAGAAGAAGAAGAAGAAGAAGAAGAAGAAGAAGAAGAAGAAGAAGAGGAAGAAGAAGAGGAAGAAGAAGAGGAGAGGAGGAGGAGGAGGAGGAGGAGGAGGAGATTGGATTTATACCCCGCCCTTCACTCAGAGTCTCAGAGCGGCTCACAGACTCCTTTCCCTTCCCCTCCCCACAACAGACACCCTGTGAGGTAGGCAGGGCTGAGAGAGCTCTGACAGAAACTGCCCTTTTTCAAGGACAGCTGTGCCAGAACTATGGCTTGCCCAAGGTCATCCAGTAGGTGCAAGTGGGGGAGTGGGGACTCAAACCCGGTTCTCCCAGATTAGAGTCCGTGCGCTTAACCGATACACCAAACTGGCTCTCTAAAGTCAGGAGCGGGTGTTTGCTAAGGGCAAACAGCAGAAATATATTAGCATATTAGGCCACACCCCTGACAGCACAGCTCATTAGCATATTAGGCCACACCCCATGTCACCAGACGTGGGGTCATCCAGCCACACCCACCTTTAGCTTCTTATTCTGTTTACCTGGTTTGTTGTCAAAAACCCAGGGCTTTTTTTGGATCAGGAACTCCTTTGCATGTTAGGCCACACGCCCCTAATGTAGCCAATCCTAATGAGTTCTTGCTGTTGGGCGTGGCCTGTTATGCTAATGAGTTCCTGCTGGGCGTGGCCGACTCGGGAGCCAGCCGGAACTCCGTCCCTGTGCGTCCCTGCCCGCAAATAGCCCTGCGGCGTACACATTTACAGGCCCCAGCCTGTGAGGCCACCGGCTGTAGAATTGTGAGTCAGGATTATGTTCCCCAATGTGCGTATGGTCGACTTGGTTATTCACTGTCTGGTCCCTGCAGGGCAAGGGTGCCGCCCGAGGTCCCCGTCCTCGCTAAGCCCCAACCCCAAATCTCCAGGAATTTCCCAGCCTGCATCACAGACGAAAGGAAACACTTATTTCCACAGGGAGTGATTAGAACGTGGGACTCGCTGCCAGATGATGTGGTGATGGCCACAGGCATCAACAGCGCTACCATATTCAGCAAAGACTCTGGCTGAGGTCAGACTGGCAATAAGCACTCAAGCGCATAAACGCATCCCTTACCAGATCAGCTTGTTCGCGTTCACACGTCCCCGAAGCGGGATGGACGCGCTCTCCAGGGTTTGCTACCGCTTTCGCCTGGTATCTTTTAAACTCGGGGAGGAAGCGTTACAAGACGGGTTGAGTACGACCGGGGAACGCCTGACAGATGTGCCTGTGTGAACCGGCCCCTTTAACCCATTTGTGAAACGTTGCTGAAACGTGCCCATATCGGGGCAAACTGCCGGTCTGACTTCGGCCTCTGTGCGTGTCATCTAAATCAAGTGGATTCGGTTTTCCGTATTCTCCTATACGTTTTGCTTTTCTAGACCCAATTTTATCGAACGTGGTAGGCTGCCGGGATACTCTGAAGGTGCGCCATCTCTTGAACGAATTGTCACCTGAAATGACTGAAAAGGTTCCCTGATTTCTAAGTTTGGTCATTAAGGATTGATGGCGCAGTGCATAAATGTACGATTGACTCATTGCTCCTTGTTCCCGCTCTATCTGTTTATGTTTCCTCCTGTAACCTATGTATAAAGCGGCAAACAATGAGAAATGACGGCTGAGGGGTGACATGATCGAGGTTTATAAGATTATGCATGGGATTGAGCAGGTTGAGAAAGAAGTCCTTTTCTCCCTTTCTCACAATACAAGAACTCGTGGGCACTCCATGAAATTGCTGAGCAGTCGGGTTAGAACAGGTAAAAGGAAATCCTTCTTCACCCAAAGAGTGATTAACATATGGAATTCCATGGCCACAGGAGGTGGTGGCAGCTACAAGCATGGAGAGTTTCAAGAGGGAATTGGATCAGCATACGGAGCAGAAGTCCATCAGTGGCTATTAGCCACAGGGTATAGATGGGAACTCTCAGTCTGGGGCAGGTGATGCACTCTATTCTTGGTGCTGGAGGGGGCAGCAGTGGGAGGGCTTCTAGTGCCCTGGCCCCACTGCTGGACCTCCTGATGGCCCCTGGTATATTTTGGCCGCTGTGTGACAGAGTGTTGGACTAGATGGGCCATTGGCCTGATTCAACATTGGCTTCTCTTATGTTCTTATGTTCTTATGAGATGGTCACAGTCAGAAAAACTGACAATGTATGAATCCTGCAACCGTGATGAAGAAGCCTCCACAATTATTTATCTCAAGTTTTTTTAGAAAAAACATTGATTTCTGAATGTGATTATAACAAAAAAATAATACAATAGACTTCAGCCCTTCTGGGAGAACTTGTTTCTAGTATAAGACATGTTGCTTTTCAAGCTAAAAGAGTCAGAAAAATCATGAGTATGCAGCTTTTTGCTGCTCGAGGAACTCCGTATTTCGCATCGACTGGAACAATTTTTGGTCAGAAGAAGACACCTTGTCGAAACGGCAGCACCAATCCGGAGACCACCGTCCCGCCTTTCCGCTTCTGTTTCTATTGTATCGTTTTTTGTTATAATCACATCCAGAAATCAATGTTTTGTATAAAACACTTGAGATAAATAATTGTGGACGCTTCTTCACCACAGTTGCATGATTCATACATTCTAAGTTCCTCCTGTAACCTGACATATGCCAATAAAGGTCCGTGCCATGTATGTAACAAACAGCGTAAATAAATATTTCCTTTTGTCAGTGATTCTGGTAAGGGAAAGGACTGGCCGGCGGGTCCCACGGGGGCCACGGATGGGAAAGAGGCTCTTTTGGTTCCTCTGCGCATCCCGGCCGACTTCTTGTTTCTGGTGGTTGCATAAGGGCCTTGAAATATCAGCAGAAGGCATCCAGCAAGCTGGGGTGGAGAGCGAGAGGAGGGGGCTCTCCCACCGACAGGTTGTTGACTCCGTCTCACAGGCAGTGAGGAAGTTGCTCACCACCCACAGGAAACTGCGCTTGCGGCAGCGTGAACATGCATGCACGCACCAGCGTCCGAACAATGCTTATCAGTCCTCGGAGACGCAACCGCAGAAGGCCCGCCCTTCGAAACAAAACAAACTCGCCCGGTGTCTAAGGGGCGGCTGGGGTGGCACATTTGGCTACGGGCTGGAGCTGTGGGGATCTTTGGTCCGGGTCCCAGCGAGGCCGCAAATGTGCAGGGAGGGCTGTCAATCACACACACTCCGGACAGCCCGTTCTACCGACAGCCATCTGAGCTCGGGTAGCGGGTCTCCAAATTGGGCACACACAGACAAAAAAAACTCTTCTTGTCTCCTGTGTCCTGCTTTCTAGGGCTGTTCAAGAAGTTTGGGCATGATACGAGGGTCCCCAACACGGTGACCCATGAAATTGCTGAGCAGTCGGGTTAGAACAGATAAAAGGAAGTCCTTCTTCACCCAAAGAGTGATTCACACGTGGAATTCACTGCCACAGGAGGTGGTGGCAGCTACAAGCATGGACAGTTTCAAGGGGGAATTAGATAAACATCTGGAGCAGAAGTCCATCAGTGGCTATTAGCCACAAGGTATAGATGGGAACTCTCAGTCTGGGGCAGGTGATGCACTCTATTCTTGGTGCTGGGGGGGCAGCAGTGGGAGGGCTTCTAGTATCCTGGCCCCACTGCTGGACCTCCTGATGGCACCTGGTATATTTTGGCCGCTGTGTGACAGAGTGTTGGACTAGATGGGCCATTGGCCTGATTCAACATGGGCTTCTCTTATGTTCTTATGTTCTTATGGTGCCCAGGGGCGCGATGGTGCCTGCCGACAGATTTCTTTGTGCCCGCCACGTGTTTATAGAAAGTCGGCAGGCAGGGCCACGTCGGGCTGTTGGCCTTGCAGATTTTTTTTCTTTAAACGGAGCTTTGCCACCAGGGCCTTTGTTTTGTGTTGTTTTCATCTATTTCATTTATTTATATTCTGATTTATATAGCCGCCAGAGCAGGCCCAGAGCGGCTCACGCAAATAAAACACAGATCAACAATCCGACCATTAAAACCACCAAAACAGTCTGTTAAAACAGTACAATATTACATATTAAGTGCGGGCGATGTTATTCCAATGTCACAGCAAATGGCGGTGCTGCGTGAGCGCATACCATGTGGTGTTCGTTTCCGACACTGGTCTTACTTGACAGGCACAGGCTGTCGCTAATTCACCAGGAACCAGGCTCTACAGTGGTTACTAGTGATAGTTACTAGTGAGGGTAACTAGTGATGGTGGAGGCTCTTTAGTTGAAAAGCCTGGTGGAAGAGCTCCGTCATGCAGGCCCTGCGGAACTGTAAAAAGTCCCGCCGTTTGGTGGGAAAGGAGGGTGCCGGAACTCTCGAGAGGGAAACGGAGTTTTCAATCCGTATTCTGAAAACTCAAGAGCTTTTAAACATTTCTAAAAGGATTTGGTCGGAGTGGTTCCGGAACTCAGTTCTGGCGCATCCCCCCCCCCCCTCCCGAAACGAAAGCTCCATTTGCCACCACAGTACAAGAGTCTTCCCAGTGTCACTGAAGGTCAGCCGCGGCTGCCATTTTGTGGCTGGGCCCACCGCGCTGTGCCAGAATTCCAAAGGCGCCCAAAGGGCTGGGGAGCCCTGCCGTAATACATAGCAGACTGTCTCTGAGCCTGTGCGAAGGGCTCTTCCCTCACAAGCACGGACTTAAAAGTAATCCAGGCTTCCAGGCCATGAGAACATACTTCGTGAGAGCACCATCTATCTAATCTAGTCCTATATCTAATCTAGAACTAATTAAGCGGTTCTGTTTCCAGCATTCATCAGATGCCAGTAGGAAGCTCACGGGCAGGGCGGAAAGGAGGTACCCGGCACCTGGTGCTCAAAGATATACCGCTTCTGAACATGGAGGCTCCATTTTCCGGCTCTTGGTAGCTGCTGAGAGAGCTATTCTCTGGGGATTTTTAACCTCTGATAAGAACATGAGCTGTGGTGGCTCAAGTGGTTAAGACGCTGAACTGCAGGCTGTGGAAGGTCAGTAGTTCAGCAGTTCGAGACCCGAGAGTGCCGCATGATGGGGTGAGCTCCCGTCTCTAGTTCCAGCTCCTGCCAACCTAGCAGTTCGAAAGCAAGAAATTGCAAGTAGATAAATAGGTACCACTTCAGTGGGAAGGTAACAGCATTCCGTGCGCCTTGGTGTTTAGTCATGCCGGCCATATGACCACAGAAACGTCTTTGGACAGCGCTGGCTCTTCGGCTTGGAAACGGAGATGAGCACCGCAACCCTAGAGTCGGATTCGACTGACTTTCGAGCAAGGGAGTCTTTACCTTTACCTTTAAGAACATGAGAAACCTGAGCATGCGACTTCTGGGTTGATCTGAGATGGGAGGGTCACCAAGGATACAGAGCAACCCTGCCCCAGACATAAGAACCTAAGAGAAGCCATGTTGGATCAGGCCAATGGCCCACCCACCCAGTCCAACGCTCTGTGTCACACAGTGGCCAAAACCCAGGTGCCATCAGGAGGTCCACCAGTGGGGCCAGAACTCCAGAAGTCCTCTCACTTCTGCCCTCCAAGCACCAAGAATACAGAACATCCCTGCCCCAGACAGTAGAACATAAGAGAAGCCAATGTTGGATCAGGCCAGTGGCCCCTCCAGTCCGACACTCTGTGTCACACAGTGGCCAAAAATACCATGTGCCATCAGGAGGTCCACCAGTGGGGCCAGAACTCCAGAATCCCTCCCACTGTGGCCTCCCCAAGCCCCAAGAAGACAGAGCATTACTGCCTCAGACAGAGTGTTCCTTCTATACCCTGTGGCTCATTGCCACTGATGCACCTCTGCTCCGGATGTTTATCCAACCCCCTCTCAAAGCCATCTGTGCTTGAAACCACCAGCACTTCCTGCAGCAGTGAATCCCACGGGTTAATCACACTTTGGGCGAAGAAGGACTTCCTTTTCTCCGTTCTAACCCGACCGCTCAGCAATTTCACGGAGTGCCCGCGAGTTCTGGTCTTGTGAGAAAGGGAGGAAAGGACTTCTTTCTTGACCTGCTCTGTCCCGGGCATAATCTTGCCAACCTCGATCACGTCACCCCACTGCAAAGCGGTTTCTCCCCCTTCCCCCCCTGCCTGCCCTCCTTCCTTGCAAGATTGCCATAATCGGAACACGCTCCTCACTCCCCCATCCCACCTCGTGTTTGAGCCACGGCGGGAAAACACTGCAAGCCGTTTCTAGTGCAGACGACAGTGCCCGGGCCCCTCTGAGGCAGGACTGACTCACCCCGTCCCGCTTGACTGGTGGAGAGAGCTGGTGATGGGGCTGCCCAGGGAAAGGTGACGGGGCTCTTCTGGGGACATGTTTTGATGGAAACGAAACCGGGCAGTGGGAGGCGGCGGGGAGGGCGCTCTCTCGAAAACATGCCCTCGTTCCCACGGAGAGAGAGAGTCCCGTCCCAGACGGTCCCTGCAAGAGATCAAAGCTGTTTCAGCTGCTGCTCCCAGCTCACCCTCCTAATCTTCATCTTCTTCCTCCTCTCTCCTGCGAGAGGGTTGGCCGTCTTTTGGGATCTTGACCTCAAAAACGACTGCTGTGAAGTCCGCAGAGCGGGGAGCCGGCCAAGGGACGCCCCCCCCCCGAAAGGATCCCAACCCGTCCCAAAGGTTGCTGGAGTGGAGTCCAAAGACGGCAGCCAAAGAGGAGAATCGCTAAACAGAACCTCCATATTCAGAGGCAGTCTACCTTTGAAGGCTGGTTGCTAGAAGGCTATGGCCTCGGTGCCCTCCTTGTAGGCTTCCCAGCTCAGATGGACTTCTGAGCTCCACCCAACAGGACTCCTCTTTGGCTCTCTGTCTTAGAACCATAGAATGTCAGAGTTGGAAGGGACCTTGCAGGTCATCTAGTCCAACCCCCTGCACTCTGCAGGAGCACAGCCGAAAGATAGCATCGCATATCTACGCTGCCCTTTGACCTTGAAGACCCACCCCCGCATTGATGTCTGTATTGAACGCCTGTCTCATGCCAAGAACAGCGACGGCACCCTCAGTCGTTCTGAACGTATCTAGCAAAGTTCCATTGCAAGACCTGAGAAACAAGTGTGTCTCGCAGCTGAGGTTCAGTGACATTGACCTTAGCTGCTTTAGACTGGATGAGGAAGCTCAGTGTTCACTCCGTTCCTTGGCTGTAACCAAAGGCGGCTTCGGGCATGTTGGTGGAAGCCAAAGTGTGCGCCCGCTTTCGCACCCTTCTCTTAGGTCCCTCACCTCTCAACCCCTGCCTTCCCCTTCCCTGTTGTCACTCCTTCATCCCCCCCACTTCCAGCGATAGATATTTCGACTGCAGGCTCCTAGGGGCAGAGACCCGCCTGGTCCATTGATTTCGTAAAGCACCTTCTGTGCATCCCTCAGTACCGAAAGCAAAGGGATGCCTAGCCGGAGGGAGACCTGAACTCCCTCTGTTCGGACAAGGCCTGCCTGTCATCCGGACATCCCAAAGCAGCACCAAAGAACTGCTGGATCGATGTTTTCTGGTCTCCTTTATGGGCTTGCTCATTCCCAGGACCCTTGCGAGCCAGTTTGTTGTAGCGGCTAAGTGCGTGGACTCTAATCTGGGAGAACCAGGTTTGATTCCCCAACTCCTCCACTTGCATCTGGCTGGATGACCTCGGGCAAGCTGTAGTTCTGGCACAGCTGTCCTTGAAAAAGAGCAGTTTCTGTCAGAGCTCTTTCAACACCACCTACCTCATAGGATGTCTGTTGTGGGGAGGGGAAGGGGAAGGAGTTTGTGAGCCACTCTGAGACTCCTTCGGGTAGAGAAGGGCGGGGTATAAATCCAATCTCTTCTCTTCTTCTTCTTCTTTTCTATTTTCTAGGCTAGCTGGCCATGCATTGCTGTTACATCTCGACTGGGCTCCAAATCTCCTCCTCCTCCTCCTCCTCCTCCTCCTCCTCCTCCTCCTCCTCCTCCTCCTCCTCCTCCTCCTCCTCTTCTTCTTCTTCTTCTTCTTCTTCTTCTTCTTCTTCTTCTTCTTCTTCTTCTTCTTCTTCTTCTTCTTCTATATTCTAGGCTATCTGGCATTGCTATTACATCTCGACTGGACTACTGCAACCAGCTCCTTCTTGGGGCTGCCCTTGAAGAGTGTTCGGAAGTTGCAGCTAGTGCAGAAGGCTGCAGCTAGACTTCTGGTCGGGGACAGTTACCGGGAGCACGTGACCCCGATAGTACGGCAAACACACCGGCTACCGATCCACTCCCAAGCCCAGTTCAAGGTGTTGGTTTGTCCTTTGTCTTGGGACCAGGGTCTCTGACGGACCATCTCTTCCCCTGCATTCTTCCGCCGGAACTAAGGTCACAGGGGAAAGCCCTATCGATTGTCCCATGAATCAAAAAAGCTCATTTGGCAGGTACACGCTCTTTTGGTGGCAGCCCCACGACTATGGAACCGTCCCCCAGAGAGGTGCTCCTGGGGAGACGGTTGTTGTTTTTAATTTATTGGCGGTCTTAATTGGAGTTTTTGAACCGCAGCTTTTTAGGGGGCTTTATAGTTGACACAGAGAGTCCTCCCTCTTTCTGTGTTATACCGCTGAGGATGCCAGTCACAGCTACTGGCGAAACGTCAGGTCCTACAATGCCAAGGCCACGGCCCACGCAACCCGGAAAATCTACAGCAACTAAAGGGCTTTATGATAGTTGTTTTTATAGTTTTTGTTTGAATAAAACCTGACTTCTACCGTAAGCGGTCCCGAGTTCCGTGAGGGCAAACGGCAGAGAATACGTGCTTTCCAATAAATAAATAACGCCTATTAGCCCCGGCATTTTGGAAACCACCGTGGGCATTTAAAAAAGCAGTGAAATAAATACCGTTTTAAGGGCACTGAACCGCTTACGCTGGGGTTTGGGGAAGTCACATTCTTGCAGTGTGCAGAGTGTATCTGTTGACTCATCCTCACTGGTATCAAGAAACAAACAGAGGGGCAGGAAGGCCGGAGAAACGTGCAGAAAAGACTCAGCGTTCGTACGTCTGACTCAGATGAAGAGGCCCCTGTTCCACACACAGGCCAGGCCTGCCAAAATGCGGGGCGGGGGTGGGAAGGAAGCCGCCGCCAGCTTTTTGCCCAGTCGGCAATTTTGCTTTGGGGTGTTTTTTTAAAAAATTGTTTTGTTTTTAGTTGCTGGTTTCCAGATCAAGATGTGCAGAGGGCCTCGACCCGCCTTCCCGGAAATCGTACAGAGGTCAGGTCCTCCAGTTTGATGTTGTGGTTAATCTGGGAGAACCGGGTTTGATTCCCCACTCTTCCACTCGCAGCTGCTGGATGACCTGGGGCAAGCCATAGTTCTGACAAGAGCTGTCCTTGAAAAGGGGCAGTTTCTGTCAGAGCTCTCTCTGCCCCGCCATCCTCACAGGGTGTCGGTTGTTGGGAGGGGAAAGGGAAAGGAGTTTGTGAGCCGCTCTGAGACTCCGAGCGAAGGGCGGGGTATAAATCCAATCTCTTCTCTTCGTCTAAGAAAGGGACGGCCCTCTGCACAGGCTCAGAGGCACTCCTTTCCTTGAGATCGCTTCATGAGCGTTCAGCCCGAGCTCCGTAAAGGAAAACAGGTTCCTGACAAGTTCTGGCTCTTGGATCCTCTTACAAGGCGAATTAGAGCTTTAAGAGGCATGTGTGGGGTTGCCACCTTCCAGGTGACACCTGGAGATCTCCCAGAATTGCAACTGATGTCCGGACTACAGAGGTCTCATCACTTGGGGGAAATGGCTGCCTCGGAGTTGGCGACCCTGCGTCCTGAGGCTTTCCTGCTTGGGAACTGATGCGTGAAGCTCCGCCCTCCAGCCTATGGTTGCCGACTCTCGGTTGGACAATTCCTGGAGATTTGGGGTGGAGCCTGGGGAGGGCGGGGCTTGGGAAGGGGAGGGGTATGAAGCCATAGAGCCCGCCCTCCCAAGCAGCCATTTTCTCCAGGGGAACTGACCTCTGTCACCTGGAGATCAGTCATAAAAAAGTGGGGGATCTCCATCCACCGCCTGGAAGTTGGCAACTCCCCTCAGGCCCCGCTTTCCTCCTCTACAAAGTTGTTTTCTTGATGTATACCCTACGTTTCCCGCCACTGAGAACGGTGAAAGGAGAAGACGAGACTGGATTCACAGCCCACCCTTCACTACCCGGAGGAGTCTCAGAGCAGCTTACAACCTCCTTTCCCTTCCCCTCCCCACCACAGACACCCTGTGAGGGAGGTGGGGCTGAGAGAGCTCCCTTGAGGACCGCCCTTGAGAGAACAGCTCTGAGAGAACTTGTGACTGACCCAAGATCACACCAGTGGCTGCATGTGGAGAAGGAAGAGTGGGGAATCAAACCCGGTTCTCCCAGATTAGAGTCTGCGTTCCTTACCACTATAACAAGGGCAGGGTTTGGGGAGGGGAGGGTACAATGCCACACAGTCCACCCTCAAAGCAGCCGTTTTCTCCAGGGCAGCTGACCTCTGTCACCTGGAGATCAGTCGTAATTCGGGGAGATCTCCATTCTCCACCTGGAAGTTGGCAACTGCCCTCAAGCCCCGCTTTCCTCCTCTACAAAGTTATTTCCTTGATCTATAACCCCTGTTTCCCTCCACCGAGAACGGCAAAAGAAGAGGAAGAGACTGGGGTCTCAGAGCGGCTCACCATCTCCTTTCCCTTCCCCTCCCCACAACAGACACCCAGTGAGGGAGGTGGGGCCGAGAGAGCTCCCTTAAGGACTGCCCTTGAGACAACAGCTCTGAGAGAACTTGTGACTGACCCAAGGCCACACCAGCAGCTGCACGTGGAGGAAGAGTGGGGAATCAGACCCGGTTCTCCCACATTAGGGTCTGCTGCTCTTAATCACTACACCAGACTGACTCACTCCGTATTCCACAGAATCCTTGCCTCCCGTTTCCCAGCCGGGAAGCAGAAAGGGGAAGCCAGCCTCTCCCGGACACGAGGCCCAAACGAGTTCTCCCGTATCAGTGCTCGGACCCCCGCCCCCCCGACGAGGCAAAAGCAGTCCCCTGAGCACGTCAAAAGGGCCTTCCCGGCGACAGGAGCTGTTGTACCCAGGGCTGGCACCGTGAGAGCAAGGAAGCCAGTTCCCAGAGGCGGCTGACCCAGTTTGAAGAAACTAACCCGCTGCCAGCTCGGGCGCCCACATCAGCCTCCGTGCCCTGACTGCCTTCCCGGAAACGAGGACGCCACGTTGATTTAGCGCATTATCTCTTGTTATTACTAATGGTTTGTTATTAAATTACTAATTATTATTGTAATTGCGGCCCGGGTTACATAACCAGGGCACCGAGTTTATATGCACGACAGCCTGTCCCCGTTTCTCCCACGCTGACGCATCAGGCTGGCGGTTCTCCTCTGACTCGTCAGGACAAATTCCTTCCTTCTGCAGATGAGGAAGTGCTCAGGGGAAAGAACCAAGTGCCCTCGTGGGGGCGTGGGCGTGGGTGGGGGGGTACGCTGGCCTTATACTGGAGCCCCGGCCACAAAACGAAGGCCATTCGGAGGCAGGCCTCCTCTGGCCACATGCAAAGTGCCATCGCTTCGCTACAGCTGCTCCCTTGCTTTGGTTCTCCGGACCGTCATTGCAAAGGAGGGCGGGGAAAGGGGCGTATAAAACAAAGTCGGTCTGTCTACCGTCCTGCCCAGCCTCGGCAACAAGGAGCTCAGGGTCGTGGGTGGCGTTTCCCTTCCCGTCCTGTCCTGGCGACAACTCCGTGAGGTCGGTCGGGCCGAACGCGTGCCGCTCGGGGAGCAATACGAGGATCTGAACCCAGGTCTCGCAGGTCCCCTGGTCTGCTCCCCGAACCCGTGCGTCGCACAGTTTTACTCCCACCTTTCTTTCATAAGAACATAACATAAGAGAAGCCAATGTTGAATCAGGCCAATGGCCCATCTAGTCCAACACTCTGTCACACAGTGGCCAAAATTACCATGTGCTACCAGGAGGTCCAGCAGTGGGGCCAGGACACTAGAAGCCCTCCCACTGTTGACCCCCCCCCAAGCACCAAGAACAGAGTGCATCACCTGCCCCAGACTGAGAGTTCCCATCTATACCCCGTGGCTAATAGCCACTGATGGACTTCTGCTCCATAAGTTTATCTAATTCCCTCTTGAAACTGTCCATGCTTGTAGCTGCCACCACCTCCTGCGGCAGTGAATTCCAGGTGTTAATCACTCTTTGGGTGAAGAAGGACTTCCTTTTATCTGTTCTAACCCGACTGCTCAGCAATTTCATGGAGTGCCCACGAGTTCTTGTATTGTGAGAAAGGGAGAAAAGGACTTCTTTCTCAACCTGCTCAATCCCATTCATAATCTTATAAACCTCGATCATGTCACCCCTCAGCCATCGTTTCTCCAAGCTGAAGAGCCCCAAGCGCTTTAACCTTTCTTCCTAGGGAAGGTGTTCCAACCCTTTTATCATTCTTGTTGCCCTTCTCTGCACTTTTTCCAATGCTATAATATCCTTTTTGAGATGTGGTGACCAGAACTGTACACAGGAGGAGCACATATTGTTTTGAGTCATTTCGTCTGCATAGCCCTGCGAGGTAGGCCAGGCTGAAGAAAAGAATGACTGGCTCAAGGGCACCCAGCAAGCGGGGATCTGAACCCGGGTCTCTGTGATCCTCACTGGACACTGCTGCTCGGCTTCTCCGTCCCCCCGTGCCTTAGACACCAGCAGGGGCGGATGAAGGCTCCCCCGTGCCCTAAGCAGTACTGGCCCATCTTGGTGCCCCCCTCCTTTCCACACTGACCCAGAGTCCATTTTAGTTGTTGACCTGTCTGAACAGATATACAATGCAGGTTGCGGCGATACAACGGACACCAGGTTGACAGGCAGATGTTCAACCGGCAAAGCTCCTGCTCCTTTCGTTGGGGTGTAAGATCTCTGCAAGGGAAAGGGTCCAATCCTCTCCAGAACTGGAAGTCCATGTTCGGGGCGGGGCATGATCCCAGGACGTGCGGGGTGAAACAGGAGGAGAGCCAGGAAAGGAGACTTTCTGAGCCGGCGATTGGGTGGGCATCGGAGCGTGGCACCTAGCACAGATCAGAGGCTGCCTCGCAGAAAATGCGCACCTGGCTGGATCTCGCATCTGTGGCCAGTGTCCCCTCTAAGCTTGAGGTTGTGTGAGCTGGGTCACAGTTTTTTTTAGCCTCCAGCTCACACATTCTTGTCTTCTCCCAGGAAGCTGCGGTGGCTCAAGGGGTTAAGACGCTGAACTGCAGGCTGTGGAAGGTCAGTAGTTCAGCAGTTCGAGACCCGAGAGTGCTGCATGACGGGGTGAGCTCCCGACTCTAGTTCCAGCTCCTGCCAACCTAGCAGTTCGAAAGCAAGAAATTGCAAGTAGAGAAATAGGTACCGCTTCGGTGGAAAGGGAACAGCGTTCCATGCGCCTTGGTGTTCAGCCACACCAGCCACATGATCATGGAAACGTCTTTGGACAGCGCTGGCTCTTCGGCTTTGAAACGGAGATGAGCACCGCAACCCTAGAGTTGGATTCGACTGGCTTTCAAGCAAGGGAACATTTACCTTTACCTTTACCAGGAAGGATGGCTCCAGACCAAACTGATTCTCCTTTGGAGGTTTTCAAGCAGAGGCTAGATGATCACGTGACAACAAATGTGGATTGTGTGAACTCAGGCAGATCACAAGGACGGAGAGCAGGAAGGGCTGCCTCAGTGTTCAGTTCTCACGGCACTTTCTTACACGCCCCGGGAAATGCTGATCGCCACTTTGGGTTCAGGAATCCATTTTCCCCCAGGCCAGTTTGACCGTAGATCCTGGAGGGTTTTTTGGCCATCTTCGGGGCGTGGAACGGGGGTCACTGCTGGTGTGGAGGGGGGAGGTATTTGTGAATTTCCTGCATTGGGTAGGGCGTTGGACTAGATGACCTTGGAAGTCCCTTCCAACTCTATGATGCTATGATTCTATGTTTTAGCCAAACCGCTCGCTACCAGCTTTCATGCTAGTAGCTTGCAAAGTTGAATTTTGGCTCACAAGACTCCTCAGCTTAGAGGGAGCATTGCTTGTGGGCCCAAAGAAGGCTGAGCGAAACAAGGACATTGGGCCGGCGGAGGGGAGAGAAGCTCTCCCCGATTGGACTGAGCCTCCAAAGAAGCCACGGGGGGGGGGTCCCGCGTGGCTAGTCAAAAGTTCCCTACGAATCGGCAATGCAGGACTGGACGGTTCCCATGCTGCCCCCTGCAGGCCAAGGGAGGATGTGCTCTCTGATGTACCAAAAAAGTCTTGCAAGCACACCTGAAAGGTGAACAGGTTTACTTCTGGGTCGTTTGGGCTGGGCCCAGCAATGGGGCTCTTGCTTTTTGGCATCGGCTACCTGAAACCTCTTTCCCATTGGTTTACATCGATACCGGGTAAATTGGTGGAAACTGTTATTAAGGAAAGAATCAGTAGGCACATTGATGAACAAAACCTATTGAGGCAGACTCAGCATGGGTCCTGTAAGGGAAGCTCTTGTCTCACTAACCTGTTAGTGTTCTTTGAGGGGGCGAACAAACATGTGGACAAGGGGGACCCAATAGATATATATTTACCTTGACTTCCAGAAAGCTTTTGATAAAGTTCCTCATCACAGGCTCCTAAGTAAGCTCAGTAGTCATGGGATAAAAGGACAAGTACTCTTGTGGATCAAAAACTGGCTAATTAATAGGAAACAGAGAGTGAGTATAAATGGGGAATTTTTCTCAGTGGAGGGTGGTAAGCAGTGGGGTACCGCAGGGATCAGTACTCAGTTTGATGCTTTTTAACTTGTTCATTAATGATTTGGAGTTGGGAGTAAGCAGTGAAGTGGCTAAATTTGCGGATGATAAAGAAGTTGCTTAGGGTGGTGAAAACCAGGGAGGATTGTGAGGCACTCCAAAGTGATCTGTCGAGGATGGGCGACAGGGCGTCAACGTGGCAAATGGGGTTCAATGTGGCCAAGTGCAAGGTGATGCACATTGGAGTAAAAAATCCTAACTATAAATACATGTTGATGGGGTGCGAACCGGCAGAGACTGACCAAAAGAGAGATCTTGGTGTCGTAGTAGATAACTCACTGAAAATGTCGAGACAGTGTGTGACTGCAATAAGAAAGGTCAATGCGATGTTCAGGATTATTAGGAAGGGAATTGAAAACAAATCAGCCAATATCATAATGCCCCGTATAAATCAATGGTGAGACCTCTTTTGGAGTACTGTGTACAGTTCTGGTCACCGCACCTTAAAAAGGATATTATGGCTTTGGAAAAAGTGCAGAAAAGGGCAACTAGAATGATAAAAAGCTTGGAGAACTTTCCCTATGAGGAAAGGTTAAAGTGCTTGGGGCTCTTTAGCTTGGAGAAACGACAGCTGAGGGGTGATGTGATCAAGATTTATAAGATTATGCATGGGATAGACGTCAAGAAAGAAGTACTTTTCTCCCTTTCTCACAAGACAAGAACTCGTGGGCACTCCATGAAATTGCTGAGCACTCGGGTTACAACGGATAAAAGGAAGTCCTTCTTTAGCCAAAGAGTGATTAAAACATGAAATTCACTGCCACAGGAGGTGGTGGCGGCTACAAGCAGGGACGGTTTCAAGAGGGAATTAGATAAGCATATGGAGCAGAGGTCCATCAGTGGCTATTAGCCACAGGGTATAGATAGGGACTCTGGGGCAAGTGAGGTCCTGTATTCTTGGTGCTTGGGGGGTCAACAGTGGCAGGGGCTTCTAGTGTCCTGGCCCCACTGCTGGACCTCCTGATGGCACCTGGGATTTTTGGCCACTGTGTGACACAGACTGTTGGACTGGATGGGCCGTTGGCCTGATCCAACATTGACTTCTCTTATGTTCTCTTATGTTCACAAGCTCTCAGCATGGAAGACAACAGTGCCTCCAGGCACGGATGGACAAAAGGCAACACTTCCTTACACGGAGAGTGATTAAACTGGGGGAATTCGCTGCCAGAGGATGTAGTGATGGGCACAGGCGTAGATGGCTTTAATAGGGGATTGGACAGATTCATGGAGGATAGTTCTGTCTGCGGATGCTAGGTATAGGTGACTGAAGGGAACCTCCACATTCAGAGGCAGTCAACCTCTGAATCCAACAGAGCCAGGAGGCAACATCAGGAGAAGGTCTCAGCCTCTCTGCCCTGTGGTTGGCCCTCCAGAGGAACAGGTTGGCCACTGTGTGAGACATGATGCTGGACTAGATGGACCACTGGTCTGACCCAGCAGGGCTTTTCTGATGTTCTTATCAGGGGGAGGTCTCGGACTCTATGCCCTGTTGTTGTCCTCCAGAGGAACTGTTTGGCCAGCGTGTGAGATGGGATGCTGGACTAGCTGGACCCTCGCTGGTCTGATCCAGCAGGGCTCTTCTGATGTTCTTATGAAGCCCTCGGCCTCTCTGCCCTGTTGTTGGCCCTCCAGAGGAACTGGCTGGCCGCTGTGTGAGACAGGATGCTGGACTAGATGGGCCACTAATTTGATCCAGCAGGGCTCTTCCAATTTTCTTATCATGGGAAGGCCTCAACCTCTCTGCCCTGTTGTTGGCTCTCCAGAGGAACTGGCTGGCCACTGTGTGAGACAGGGTGCTGGACTAGACGGACCCTCCCTGGTCTGACCCAGCAGGGCTCTTCTGAGGTTCCCGCGTAGAGAATTCTTCTCGGCCTCTTGGTTTTCCAACGCAGACTAATGAACCCCTGACTGAAGAGTGAAACCAAAAGTCAACTCCTGGGCGAGAGCCCTCCGACACGCCTTCTTCCAGGAAGGAACAAAAGCAGGATTTGTGCCGCTTCTGGGAAGTGGAAGTCGCGGTTCCCTGGGAGTTGTCTGTGAACCAGCCAGGTGTGCGAATTCAGCCGCCCCGAAGGTTTGCTTACCCGTCGCTAAGGGCAACCGGAGGCGACAACTGGATGGAGCCAACCCACACAGAAGCTAGAGGCATTCCTGCATCTTTTGAAACGTCTTGTTTAATTGGGGGGGGGGGGTATCTTTTTGCAAGCGTGTATTTGTGTGCCTGTGCCTGGAATTCGAGGCGACCTCTGGCGACCACAACCGGGGTACGGAGGACGTTCAGAGGAGTGGCTTGACAGCATTCCTCGGTTTTAAGGCAACCGTTCCACTGTATCTGAAAAAGCATGCCTGCACCCGAAAGCTCATGCCTTGAATAAACCTTTGTTGGTCTGAAAGGTGCCTGTAAAGATTTCCCATGCTTGAAAGCCAGTCGAATCCGACTCTAGGGTTGCGGTGCTCATATCCGTTTCAAAGCCAAAGAGCCAGCGCTGTCCGAAGACGTTTCCGTGATCATGAGGCCTGACGGGACTCTAAATTTGTTCTTCTCCTTCAGGCCTACACGGCTGGCCTCCTGGATCTGTTTCAAGGCATCTTAGAAGGGGGGATATCCAGCCTGCCTGGACAAACCCCTCCCTAATTGATACTAAGGGTTTGCATTCCAGGGTTAAAGCGCTCCACAGAGTTTATCTTGCGCCAACAGTTTATGAAACATTCAGCACTTCGTTATTATACATTTTTGTACTCTGCCACTGACTTAACAGGGTAACTTAGGCACACTTAGCACTGCCCTGATATATAGATCGACATATATGCTAAGAGCCATTTATAATTCTAGCCAAATAAACAGAAATTAACTATGGACATATGTCCAGATATCAGCTCTGGTTCATTTATATGTAAAGGTAAAGGTAAAGGCTCCCTTGCTCGAAAGCCAGTCGAATCCGACTCTAGGGTTGCGGTGCTCATCTCCGTTTCGAAGCCAAAGAGCCAGCGCTGTCCGAAGACGTTTCCATGGTCATGTGGCCGGCATGACTAAACACCAAGGCGCACGGAACGCTGTTACCTTCCCACTGAAGTGGTACCTATCTATCTACTTGCAATTTCTTGCTTTCGAACTGCTAGGTTGGCAGGAGCTGGAACTATAGACGGGAGCTCACCCTGTCATGCGGCACTCACGGGTCTTGAACTGCCGAACTACTGACCTTCCACAGCCTGCAGTTCAGCGTCTTAACCACTTGAGCCACTGCAGCTCCATTCATTTATATGACTATTGCTTAAATGCATGATGGGAAAATGAAAACGGCTAGTTCTGCCGAAGACTCTGGCCTTGGCAGGCCGGCTACAACTGCGCATGTCTCCGATACCAGTTAGCTTAGCTAAGTGAAGAACAATAACAGCCTGTAAACAGATCAGCTATCAATGGATACTTTTGGGATTTCACAGTCTAAGAAAAAGAAGCGCTTATATGGTTTAGCTAAAAGAAAAAAAGTTTACTTGGGGACTCCCAGCCCAAAAGGTTTTCTACCAATCAGAAACCCGTTAGGTCATAGAGTCATAGAATGTTAGAGTTGGAAGGGACCTTGCAGGTCATCTAGTCCAACCCCCTGCACTCTGCAGGAGCACAGCCGAAAGAGAGCCCTACATACCTACAACATACCCGAAAGATGGTCGTTCAGCCTCCGCTTGAAAACATCCAGGGAAGGAGCATCCACCACCTCCCGAGGCAGACTGTTCCACTGCTCAACCATGTTTACAGAGTGCTGATGTTTGATGGAACCAACAATTCTGTTCTATTTCTCTGACCTAATGTGAAATATAAAATGCCATGTCACCCATTGCAACACTCGGAGAGTCTGTTGGGTATTCAGGGGTTCCAAAACCTTGAGATTGGTACTCTTCCATTATTAATTAATAAATTATTATTTTTTTGGTCTTCTACTCTACAGGACTGCTTTGTGTGTGTGTTCTCAAATTGGCCTGGGCAAACACAACCAGGGGCAGAGGTTCTGTCTCCTAGTTAACCCTCTGCACTGCTCTGCATTATGTGTGTAAACCACAACGCAGGGACCCACGATGCATGCATGAAAGCACGGGTGCATACATGCGTATAATGCACTACACAGGGGTCATTTGGAGCAGGAGCGCCTAGGAGCAGAGCTCCGGCAGTTAAAATCACAGGCTGCCGCCCCCAGCAGGAGCACAAAGCAGCACGTGTAGCGTTCCTCCTGGGCCCAGATAGGCTACTCTGGGACTGGAATGACAGCCCCCAGAGTGGAAAGACAGTCCCTAGGGGTGGAGCCTGAGTGGTGGGTGTTGCCTTCTGACACACTTCCAGTGATGTCAGGGGGTGTGGCAGATGCAAATAAGTTATGCTGATGAGTTATGCTAATGAGCTCCTGCACCTCTTTTTCTACGAAATGACCCTTGGGCCACATATAATCTTTTTAAAAACTTAATTCATTTATACCCCTCCTTTCTCCCCAGGAGGGACCCAAAGCAGCTTACGTGATCGCCCTCTCCTCCATTTTACACTCACAATGACCCTGCGAGGTAGGCTAGGTGAAGAGCAAGAGGGACCGGCCCCCAGGGTTACCCAGCAGGCCTCCGTGGCAGAGCGGGGATTTGAAACTGGGTCTCGCAGATCCTTGCCCGACACTCTTAACCACGACACCACATGGCTCGTGCCGTAGCAGGGAGATGTACAAAGGCATCAGCAGGCAAGAACGCTTCTCTCCCGGCTGTTTGCTGCGGCAGTGAGGTGGTAGAAAAGAGCCATGGTCCGGCAGCACCTTAAAGATTAACACAATTTGTGCCAGGGGAGGAGGTTTCGCGAGTCACGGCTCCCTTCTTCAGAACTGTTGGGCAGTTGCTTGAGACACAGGAGCAGGTGTGGTGGGTTTTTCCCAAGTCAGTTGGCAGCCCTTAGCTTCGATTTGTGTTTTTTCCCCTCTACCAGGGCTATTTTGGGGCAGGAACGCACAGGAACGGCGTTCCGGCTGGCTCCCGAGTTGGCCACGCCCAGCAGGAACTCATTAGCATAATAGGCCACACCCAACCGCAGGAACTCATTAGGATTGGCTACATTAGGGGCTGTGTGGCCTGACATGCAAAGGAGTTCCTGCTCCAAAAAAAAAGCCCTGGGTTTTGACAACAAACAACAGAAACAGAATAAGAAGCAAAAGGTGGGCGTGGCTGGATGACCACACTTCTGGTGACATGGGGGTGTGGCCTAATATGCTAATAAGCTGTGCCATCAGGGGCATGGCCTATTATGCTAATGAGTTTCTGATGATGGGTATGGCCTGTTATGCTAATGAGTTCCTGCTGGGCTTTTTCCTACCAAAAAAGCCCTGCCCTATACTGTAGATCAGCGATGTCAAACATGTGGCCTGGAGTGAAACTGGCCGTCTTCTGAGTCTTCTTCCAGTTCTGCTGCTGCTGCGTCATCGTAGGTTTGCAGCTTACAGATACACACCTGAACAGCAGACTCAAGACTGCAACAGCACAGACATTTTGATGCCATAATTCAGAGCAAGGGGTGTCCGTTATCAGACACTATCAAATAAACAAAATATTGCAAGAGCGCTGATGTTTTAAGCATTATTTTATTTTAAGTTAAAAAAAAAACCACACTCTGTGTTTGTGTCCTTTATAAAGTTTATATCTCCGCTTCCTGGTGTTACATTTTAGGACACACACGGCCCAACAAGGTCTCATTTATGTCAGATGTGGCCCTCGTAACAAACGAGTTCGACACCCCTGTACTGTAGAATGTAAAGCAATAAGACGGAAGACAGATCCAGCAGGGCTCTTCTGAGGTTCAATAAGCATAAAGAAACAGAAAGAAAACCCAGAAGTATGGATCCCACCGACGGTGCACGGGGACACCTTCCTTCCACTTAGGAAGTTTGCTTTGCTAGAAGAAGGGCTCGTTCTACCATATGTGGTGGACATGTGAAAAAGCAGCTGCTTTTGGGACAGAGATACACAATGAAATTCAAAAAATCTTGAAATGTACTTTGAAAAAAGAACCTGAAATGTTACTTCTACGGCTTAAAATGGAAGAAATCCCAATGACAAAGAGAACAGTGTTATGGTACTTAATTACTACTGCGAGAATGACTTATGCTCAATTTTGGAAACAGGAGAAGGTACCAGACAAATGGGACTGGATAAAGAAGATGATATTTATGGTAGAAATGGACAAATTGACAAAAAAAACTTAATGGAAAAGAAGATGAAGAATTTTTAGCAGGCTGGAGAGATTTTAAAGACTATTTGGAACGGAACTGGGATGTTAAAAATAAATTGCTTTGCTTTGATAATTATTAAGGTTAGAAATATAACAAGAAATGGATAGTATCTATAATGTTGCCTGATAGAGAGAAATAGAAAAAGGAAATTGTTTTAAATGAAGTTTTGATTACCGTATAAGAATTGAATGTAAAAGCATGATAAGTGAAATATTAATAGGGGTGGATTATCGTTGGAAGCCAGGGGAGGGGGGAGAAAATAAGGGGGGGGGGAAGGGATATGTTAAGAATTGAATACTGATATAGAACATGTTATAATATCCTCTTAATAAAAATTTGTTGTTGTTTTTAAAAAAAGGAAGTTTGCTTTGCTCTGTTCTTGCTGGCATTTTCTCAAAGGCTTCAAGAGCTGATGTTTTGGGTTTTTTAAAAAAATAATAATAATTAAGGCCTTTGCCTCAATGTTCCCTCTAAGCCGAGTCAGTGTGAGCTAGCTCACGGTTATTTAGCCTCCGGTTCACGCATTTCTGCCTTCGCTCAGGAAGGAGGGCTCCAGAGCAAACTGATTGATGCAGTAGCCAAGTCGCTCGGCTTACAACTTGAATGCCAGCCACTCACAAAGTTGAATTTTGGCTCGCAAGACTCCCCAGCTTAGAGGGAGCATTGCTTTGCCTCCACTTAACGGCTGGGCTGGTTTCTAAAACTGCGTTTAATTGACACCCGTTTAAATTTGGTGACGTGTTTTAACATGTCGGTTGGAGAGGAGAAGGAAGGTTCGTCGGCCAACTTCTGGCTTCTTTTTGGCCCGGGATGCCAGTTCGGTATTTTTTTTAAAAAAAGCTTGCCCAAACCCGCCCCAAAGAGATGAAACGATTGAAGTAGAATAAGTCGGAGGTAGGTGCCGAGGTAGGAGAGGCCCTCCCTGTTCACGGTACAGGACTCCTCTTCCCTTTTCCTCCAGGAAACCCCTGAAAGGAGGAGGGGGGTGAGGGGCAGAGAAATGAACACACAGTGGGAGGCAGCCCATCCTGCATCTGTCGTCACACACAGAAGTGCCTACTTGGGAAGAGAGAACATAAGAACATCAGAAGAGCCCTGCTGGATCAGACTAGTGGTCCTTCTAGTCCAGCATCCCGTCTCGCTCAGTGGCCAGCCAGTCCCTCTGGAGGGCCAGCAACAGGACAGAGAGGCTGAGGCCTTCCCCTGAGAAGAACATCAGAAAAGCCCTGCTGGATCAGACCAGGGAGGGTCGATCTAGTCCAGCATCCTGTCTCACACAGGGGCCAGCCAGTTCCTCTGGAGGGCCAACAACAGGGCAGAGAGGCCGAGGCCTTCCCCTGAGAAGAACCTAAGAAGAGCCCTGCTGGGTCAGACCAGTGGTCCATCTAGTCCTGCATCCTGTCTCACACAGTGGCCAGACAGGTCTTCTGTAGGGCCAACAACAGGGCACAGAAGTCGAGGCCTTCCCCTGATGTTGCCTCCTGGCACTGGGATCCAGAGGTTGGTTGCCTCCGAACATGGAGGTTCTCTGTAGTCACCATGTCTAATAGCCACTGATGAACCTTCAGCCTCCCCTTACAGGGCTTGTTTCCCAGACGCCCTGACATCTGGGATGCCCTTCCTTAGGAACACCAGAAGAGTCCTGCTGAATCAGGCCAGTGGTCTATCTAGTCCAGCCTCCTGTCTCACACAGGGGCCAGCCAGTTCCTCTGCATGGCCAACAATGGGTAAGAGAGTCTGAGGCCTTCCCCTGATAGGAACATCAGAAGAGCCCTGCAGGGTCAGACCAGGGAGGGTCCATCTAGTCCAGCCTCCCGTCTCACACAGGGCCAACCAGTTCCTCTAGAGGGTCAACAACAGGACACAGAAGCTGAGGCCTTCCCCCAATGTTGCCTCCTGGCAAACTGCCTGTGAATGTGGGGGTTCCCCTCAGTCACCATGGCTAGTAGCATGCTGAATCCTCTTTCAAAGCTGTGTCTTCCTGTGGCCATCACTACATTCTCTGGCAGGAAATCCCACCTTTTAATCACTTTCGATGTAAAGCAGTATTCCCTTTCGTCTGCCGTGAACCTACTGCCCGTCAGCTTCATCGGATGCCCTCGAGTTCTAGTATTTGGGGAGAGGGAAGAAAAGACCAGAAAATCTGATGTCAGAGGGACTTGATCTGTGCACCCAGTTTGCTCTGCTGGATTTGAACGGCCACGAAGACATCTGCTCTGAGGGGCCGTGATCAGTGTTCCGCCTAAGCTGAGTTAGTGTGAGCTAGCTCACAGTTTTTTAGCCTCCGGCTCACACATCTTTGTCTTAGGAAGGAGGGCTCCAGAGCAAACTAATTTATGCAGTAGCCGAATCACCCGCTCGCAACTTCAACGCCGGTAGCTCACAAAGCAGAATTTTTGCTCACAAGAGTCCACAGCTTAGAGGGAGCATTGGCCCGTGATATCAACGGGCAGTTGCTACAGCTTTTGAGAGTTCGGCCTGAGGAGGAGGAAGTAGAAGACCCGGGTGGGTGGGGAAACTGCAACGCAGCTTCCTCCCCTGTGGGTGGACAGTACGAAATAGAATTGGCAGAGCACTTCCTCCAGAAAATAAAAAAAGCAAGTTCTTTGAGGCCAACAAGTTACTCTTCCAACATCTGAAATGCGGCTGAGCAGAGCAAGGTGGTGGGGGTGGGGTGGGCCGGTTTCTCTGGCTGCAAAATTAACTGTGCCGAGGTGCTGCTCGTATAACATCAATGCAAAGAAAGGTCAAGTGCTCTTCAGTTCAATGTGTCCCCCCCCCCAAAAAAAGCAGCTATCTCCAATTTAGGGATGCCAGCCTCCAGGTGGGACCTGGGGTTCCCCTGGAATTACCACTCGTCTTCGGACTACAGAAATCAGCTCCCCTGGAGAAAAATGGATGCTTCGGAGGATGGACTCTGCGTCGTCGTACCCCACCGAGGTCCCTGTCCTCCCCAGGCTCCACCCCCAAATCTCCAGGGGCTCCCCAAACTGGATCTGGCAACCCCCCAATGCTCCCCCTAAGCCTGTGAGCAAAAATGCTCCTTTTGTGAGCTCCTGGCAGTAAAGCCGTGAGCGAGCAATTTGGCTACTGTGTGAATTAGTTGGCTCTGGAGCTCTCCTTCCTGAGCTAAGGGGAAAAAAAAAAGTGTGAGCCGGAGGCTAAGAAGCGGTGAGCTGGCTCACACTAACTCAGCTTAGAGGGAACACTGCCCCCCTCCCCATCCTCTGCCAGGGGCTCGGGGTGGAACCTGGCAAGACTATCTCCAACCCCTGTTGGATCCGCTCCTTAATTATGGACGTTGCCAGAGGGTGGTGGCAGCAGCAGACTGACAGATGTGGTTCAAAGCCCCCCACCCCGCCGGGAGACCTAGAGCCACTCACCGACCCTCTCTCAACCTAACCTGCCTCTGAAGAAATGAGCAGTGTGACTCCCAAAAGTGCCTCTCCGGCACAAATTTTGTGAGTCTTTAAGGTACTCCGGCACTCTGGCTCTTTTCTCCTGCTCCAGACAGACTAACGGGGCGACCCGTCTTGAACTACCTCGCAGGGCTGCTGTGAACATGGGGACAAACGGACGGGGAGGACCGTGGGTACTGCTTGGTGCAAAACCCGATATAAAATGTACCAGATTCCTTATCGGATTACCCGAGGGCCTGGAGCAGCGGTTAATTCCCAAAGACGGAACCACATGCCCGGGAAGTCCTCCGCCCTCTGGGGAAGCGGGTGTGGGAAAGGCTCTCTGCACATGCCCCGAGGCACTACAATGACGACTGTGTTCCAGCACCGGCGCTTCACACGCCTTCCTGGATCCAAACCCTCGCCCCACCTCGGCCTCTGTAGACTGCTCACGCCGCTATAGATCTTGATTCTCCTTAGCATTAGAAAGGAAACGTGATTAAATGCAGGGAGGGGACGGTGGAGGTTATTATTGGTATGTCAAGAGGATGTGTCGTCCCCACCCTGCCCTCAGAGAAGTTAGGGAGGGGCGGTTGCCCGCCAGAGCCAACTGGAGGAGTGTTCAGGGCTAACGAAAGGAAACACCTGATACCAGACACGTAGTGGGCTTGTGGAATTCCCTGCCACAAGACAGGGTAAAGAGCTACTGGCTTAGAAGTCTTTAAAAACGGGATTAGACCAATCCAAATCCATAATAACGTTTGGTGTCGTGATTCGGAGCGCGGCCTCTAATATGGGAGAACCAGGTTCAATTCCCCACTCCTTCACATGCAGCTGCTGGTGTGACCTTGGGCCAGTCACAAGCTCTCTTGGAGCTGTTCCCTCAAGGGCAGTCCTTGAGAGAGCTCTCTCAGCCCCGCCTACCTCCATAGTAAAGTTTGGTGTAGTGGTTTGGAGCGCGGACTCTATAATCTGGGAGAACCGACTTTGATTCCCCACTCCTCCACATGCAGCTGCTGGTGTGACTTTGGGCCGGTCACAAGCTCTTCCAGAGATGTTCTCTCAGGAGCAGTCCTCAAAAGAGCTCTCTTGGCCCCACCTACCTCACAGGATGTCTGTTGTGGAGAGGGGAAGGGAAAGGAGTTTGTAAACTGCTCTTCCTTTGGGTAGTGAAGGGTGGGGTATAAAGCCAACCTCTTCTTCTTCTGAAGAGGTCTGTCAAAGGGCCGGGCGGGAGGGCTTAAAGAGAGCCTCCACAGCCTGAGGCAGTCTACCGAACAGTGCAAGGTGCTGGTGCACCGCCTAGGGAAGGAAAGAGAGGTGGTCTAGACGGACCCTTGGCCTGAGCCGGCATCGTGCGCACGCACTCAAAAGTCTGATACCCAGAATTAGACTCGGTTGGTCTTAAAGGTGCCGCTGGACTCAGACGGTGTCCTGCTGATACACGGTGCTTAATAAAAGGCTCTCGAGGGCGCAACGGGACGCTCCCGTGCTCAGATCGAACTGCACAGTGCACACGGCCTAGAAAACAGAAGGACTGCACAATGGGGGGGGGGAGAACAAACTCAACCCAAGAGAATGCTAGAAATCAAGAGGGTTGAGCTGATATAATATTAAACAGTTCAAAATTTAATAAGGTGTACACAAATTAAGAGCTGCAGTGGCTCAAGTGGTTAAGACGCTGAACTGCAGGCTGTGGAAGGTCAGTAGTTCAGCAGTTCGAGACCTGAGAGTGCTGCATGACGGAGTGAGCTCCCGTCTCTAGTTCCAGCTCCTGCCAACCTAGCAGTTCGAAAGCATGAAATTGCAAGTAGATAAATAGGTACCACTTCGGTGGGAAGGGAACAGCGTTCCGTGCGCCTTGGTGTTTAGTCATGCTGGCCACATGACCATGGAAACATCTTCGGACAGCGCTGGCTCTTCGGCTTTGAAACGGAGATGAGCACCGCAACCCTAGAGACGGATTCGACTGGCTTTCGAGCAAGGGAAACCTTACACAAATTAAAATAAGTTTAAAATCCACATGTAAACTAGAATTTCACATATTTATACACGTGATGGGTCAATACATATGATACCAAAGACCAGACGCGTTTCGGCCAGACAAGGCCTTCTTCAGTGGTCACAAATGCAATCTTATGTAGACACACATTCATACATGGATGGAGAGACACACATTCATATCTTAGATACCCTGATTGCCAGATTACATATTGGCAATGGTACGGCCCATTTTACATACTTGTAACTAAATTACATCTATGGAAGATATCACATCTGGTTTTCATTCAAAGGGCTTTTCAAGAAGTCGTTCATTATTGCATGAATGTGTATCTAGATAAGATTGTATTTGTGACCACTGAAGAAGGCCTTGTATGGCGAAACGCATCTGGTCTTTAGTATCATATGTATTGACCCATCATGTGTATAAATACGTGAAATTCTAGTTTACATGTGGACGTTAAACTTATTTTAATTTGTGTAAAGGTAAAGGTTCCCTTGCTCGAAAGCCAGTCGAATCCGACTCTAGGGTTGCGGTGCTCATCTCCGTTTCAAAGCCGAAGAGCCAGCGCTGTCCAAAGACGTTTCTGTGGTCATGTGGCCGGCATGACTAAACACCAAGGCGCACGGAACGCTGTTCCCTTCCCACCAAAGTGGTACCTATTTATCTACTTGCAATGTCTTGCTTTCGAACTGCTAGGTTGGCAGGAGCTGGAACTAGAGACAGGAGCTCACCCCGTCATGCGGCACTCTCGGGTCTTGAACTGCTGAACTACTGACTTTCCACAGCCTGCAGTTCAGCGTCTTAACCACTTGAGCCACCGCAGCTCCCTTTAATTTGTGTACACCTTATTAAATTTTGAACTGTTTAATATTATATCAGCTCAACCCTCTTGGTTTCTAGAAAACATAAGGACCAGGAGTCGGTGGGTCTCTGCCTGCTCTCCTCCCGACGCCATCCGGAAAATGCTCGCTTCCCCCTCGGCGAGTCCTGACCCGTGTTCCCTCTAACCTGAGTTAGTGTGAGCTAGGCTCACAGTTCCTTAGCCTCCGGCTCACACGTTTTTGTCTCCGCTCCGGAAAGATGTGGCTCCAGAGCAGACTGGCTTATCCAGCAACCAAATCGCTGGCTCACAACTTTACGGCCAGTCGCTCACAAAGCAGAATTTTTGCTCACAGGACCCCACAGCTTAGCGGGAGCATTGGTCCTGAGTCCTGACCTGTGTTCCCTCTAAGCTGAGTTAGTGTGAGCCAGCTCACAGGTTTTTAGCCTCCAGCTCATGTTTTCGCCTTTGCCCAGGAAGGCAGGCTCCAGAGCAAATTAATTCATGCGGCAGCCAAATCCCTCGCTCACCACTTTAAGGCCAGTCGCTCGCAAAGAATTTTTGAGAATTTTTGCTGAAAAGACAGCTGAGAGGGAGGATTGCTCCCGACACGGCTTTCGGCCTGCGGTTTGGCCGCAGTCTGCTTTTTCCAGCTTCTCATCCGCCGGCCTTTCCCTGGCTCACGGGCCAAAGCTTTGGAAAGGCTGTGCGTGGCCGCCAAAACAGGGACAGGGACAGGCTGTTCTGCCGCTGCGGCTTCCTCGGCCCCCGTGGCAAGGGGGGGGGCTGGTGTTTTTTGCGGTGGGGGGTGGTGGTGGTGGAGGGAGGAAGAAAGAAAGACGATATGACTGGTCTCCGGCGGAGGAAGCACAGCCAGCCCCTTTGCCAGGGAGTTCTCTGCATGGGCCTGGCTCCGCAGGCCGGAGAGCAGGAGGGGAAAGGAGAGGGCGGAAGGGGAAGAGCAGCCGGCCGCACTTAGGGGGGGGTGATGCAACCGGTGCTTTTCCAGCCGCAGGTCCTGGAGAGAACGGAACGTCCCCTTCTTCCCTTCCCCGCCTGGAAAGAAAAGGATTGCAACAGCTCCTGCTGAGGTCTCCGATCTGGCCTGTGGCATGGAGAACAGAAGGCCACCTTGTGCCGACCTCTCCCTGGTCTTCTGCAACAAGCAGGCCCGGGGGGGGGATCTGCCGAAAGGCGGCCCGGATGGGGCTTCCCTGGGGCAAGGCAGCACGCGGCGGCTTCCGTGGAAGGGTTCGCCAGGCAGGAGGCTGCAAGCTCCCGAAAGGGAGGCCTCATTTCGAAGTTCAGTGCCCTTTCCTCAGCCTGCTTGTGAGCCAACTCTCTGTCGTTTTCCCCCCTTCTGCGGGGCGGAGGGGGGGATCTGCCGGCTGCCGAGCTGGCCAAGTTTAGAACTGGTCCTCCGTTCTTACAGTTGGGCTCGAGTCTGGTAGAACCTTGGAGGTGGAGAAGAGTTTCTGGGGGGTGAGTTTCCGAGAGTCTACAGGGCTCCCTTCGTCAGTGACTAAAGAGTTCATACCCCGAAAATCTGGCAGGTCTCCAAGGTGCTGCTGGATTTAGACTCACAGAGTTGGAAGGGACCTCCGGGGTCAACCAGTCCAACCTGCTGCACAAGGCAGGGAATTCACAAATACCTCCCCCCCTCTGCACACAAACCCAGTGACCCTTGCTCCGTGCCCAGAAGATGACAAAAACCCTGCCGGTTCCCCGGCCAAACTGGCCTGCAGAAAAACTGCTCCCTGAGCTCAAAGCGGCGATCGGCATTTCCCTGGGCGTGTAAGAAAGGGCCACGAGAACTAAGCACCGAGGCAACCCTTCCCGCCCTCCCTCTCATGAGCTGCCAAAAGTTCACAGAATCCGATGGCCATCTAACCTCTGCTTGGAAACCTGGAGAGAGCCAGTTTGGTGTAGCGGTTAAGTGTGCCTAGACTCTAATCTGGGAGAACCGGGTTTGATTCCGCACTCCTCCACTCGCGCCTGGCTGGATGACCGTGGGCAAGCCATAGCTCTGACAAGAGCTGTCCTTGGAAAAGAGCCGTTTCGGTCAGAGCTCTCTCTGCCCCGCCTGCCTCACAGGGTGTCTGTTGTGGGGAGGGGAAGGGAAGGGAGTTTGTAAGCTGCTCTGAGACGCCTTTGGGTAGTGAAGGGTGGGGTATAAATCCAAACTCTTCTTCTTCTTCTTCTTCTTCTTCCTCCTCCAAAGAAGGGCCCACCACCTCCCGAGGAAGCCCGTTCCACTGAGGAACTGCTCTAACCATCAGGAAATTCTTCCTGATGCCTAGCCGAAAACTCTCCTGATTGGATTTCAACCCGCTGGTTCTGGTCCGGCCTTCTCGAGCCTCCGCTTCCCTCTGAGCTACAGACGTGGTGATTTCACGACTCCTTAGCCCATGATGCAGAGGGTCAGCCAGATGACCTGGTCAAGCCTTACACGGTCCCCTCTCCTCCTCCCCCGCGACCTACCTGAGAGAAAGTTGCATCCCTCTTTGGGGGGGGGTCGCAGAGTCTGAGGACCGACGCGTCACAGCAGGGTGTCCAGAGGGTAAAAAGAACACCCTTAACTTAGGTCTGCTCGAGTGGCAGCCTCTTCTTTGCACCCGGGGGCGCCCTGTTCATTGCTGTGCCCTGAGCGAGTGTCCCGGAAGGGACAGCGACTGCCTGTCGGAGTTGGAGATGCTGCTGCTCTGCTTTCCGCTCCCTGGCTTGTGAACCTACACATATGAAGCAGACTTATACCGAATTGGTACATCAAGGTAAGTATTGTCTACTCAGACCGGCAGCAGCCCTCCAAGGTGTCATGTAGAGAAAGGTCTTTCCCATCACCTCCCGCCTACTCCTTTGTAACTGGAGATGCAGCCAGGGACTGAACCTGGGACCTTCAGCCTGCCAAGCAGAGGCTCTTGCCACTGAGCCACAGCCCTTCTTCACAGCTCTCCAGGGTCTCAGGCGGAGGTCTTTCCCATCTCCTCCTGCCTGGTCCTTTTAACTGGAGATGCTGCCGGGGATTGAACCTGGGACCTTCTGCATGCCAAGCAGAGGCTCTGCCACTGAGCCACAGCTCCTCTTTACAGCTCTACAGGGTCTCAGGCAGAGAGGTCTTTCCCATCCCCTCCTGCCTGGTCCTTTTCAACTGGAGATGCCGGGGACTGAACCTGGGACCTTCTGCCTGCCAAGCAGAGGCTCTGCCACTGAGCCACAGCCCCTCCTTACAGCTCTCCAGGGTCTCAGGCGGAGGCCTTTCCCATCGCCTCCTGCCTGGTCCTTTTCAACTGGAGATGCCGGGGACTGAACCTGGGACCTTCTGCATACCAAGCAGAGGCTCTGCCACTGAGCCACGGCCCCTCTTTACAGCTCTCCAGGGTCTCAGGCGGAGGCCTTTCCCATTGCCTCCTCCGTGGTCCTTTTCAACTGGAGATGCCGGGGACTGAACCTGGAACCTTCTGCATGCCAAGCAGAGGCTCTGCCACTGAGCCACGGCCCCTCTTTACAGCTCTCCAGGGTCTCAGGCGGAGGTCTTTCCCATCACCTCCTGCCTGGTCCTTTTCAACTGGAGATGCCGGGGACTGAACCTGGAACCTTCTGCATGCCA
Source organism: Gekko gecko (assembly GCA_029375565.1). NCBI lineage: Eukaryota > Metazoa > Chordata > Lepidosauria > Squamata > Gekkonidae > Gekko > Gekko gecko. Next base: position 234,566,780 of record JAPDNY010000005.1, read on the forward strand.
GGCAGAGGCTCTTCCACTGAGCCACGGCCCCTCTTTACAGATCTCCAGGGTCTCAGGCGGAGGTCTTTCCCATCGCCTCCTGCCTGGTCCTTTTCAACTGGAGATGCAGGGGACTGAACCTGGAACCTTCTGCGTGCCAAGCAGAGGCTCTCCCACTGAGCCACAGCCCCTCTTTACAGATCTCCAGGGTCTCAGGCGGAGGTCTTTCCCATCGCCTCCTGCCTTGTCCTTTTCAACTGGAGATGCCGGGGACTGAACCTGGAACCTTCTGCATGCCAAGCAGAGGCTCTCCCACTGAGCCACAGCCCCTCCTTACAGCTCTCCAGGGTCGCAGGCGGAGGTCTTTCCCATCACCTCCTGCCTGGTCCTTTTCAACTGGAGATGCCAGTGACTGAACCTGGAACCTTCTGCATGCCAGGCAGAGGCTCTTCCACTGAGCCACGGCCCCTCTTTACAGATCTCCAGGGTCTCAGGCGGAGGTCTTTCCCATCGCCTCCTGCCTGGTCCTTTTCAACTGGAGATGCAGGGGACTGAACCTGGAACCTTCTGCGTGCCAAGCAGAGGCTCTCCCCACTGAGCCACAGCCCCTCTTTACAGCTCTCCAGGGTCTCAGGCAGAGGTCTTTCCCATCCCCTCCTGCCTGGTCCTTTTTAACTGGAGATGCAGGGGATTGAACCTGGGACCTTCGGCGTGCCAAGCAGAGGCTCTTCCACTGAGCCACAGCCCTCTTTACAGCTCTCCAGGGTCTCAGGTGGAGGTCTTTCCCATCCCCTCCTGCCTGGTCCTTTTTAACTGGAGATGCTGTCGGGGATTGAACCTGGGACCTTCGGCGTGCCAAGCAGAGGCTCTGCCACTGAGCCACGGCCCCTCTTTACAGCTCCCCAGGGTCTCAGGTGGAGGTCTTTCCCATCCCCTCCTGCCTGGTCCTTTTTAACTGGAGATGCTGTCGGGGATTGAACCTGGGACCTTCTGCGTGCCAAGCAGAGGCTCTGCCACTGAGCCACGGCCCCTCTTTACAGCTCCCCAGGGTCTCAGGTGGAGGTCTTTCCCATCCCCTCCTGCCTGGTCCTTTTTAACTGGAGATGCTGTCGGGGATTGAACCTGGGACCTTCGGCGTGCCAAGCAGAGGCTCTGCCACTGAGCCACGGCCCCTCTTTACAGCTCCCCAGGGTCTCAGGTGGAGGTCTTTCCCATCCCCTCCTGCCTGGTCCTTTTTAACTGGAGATGCTGTCGGGGATTGAACCTGGGACCTTCGGCGTGCCAAGCAGAGGCTCTGCCACTGAGCCACGGCCCCTCTTTACAGCTCCCCAGGGTCTCAGGTGGAGGTCTTTCCCATCCCCTCCTGCCTGGTCCTTTTTAACTGGAGATGCTGTCGGGGATTGAACCGGGGACCTTCTGCAGGCCAAGCAGAGGCTCTGCCACTGAGCCACAGCCCTCTTTACAGCTCTCCAGGGTCTCGGGCAGAGGTCTTTCCCATCACGTACTGCCTGTTATTGTTTAACGGGAGGTGTTGGGAATTGAACCTGTGTGCCAACCAGCTGCTCTGCCACTGAGCCACGGGCCTTCCCCTGGGCCCCCTGGGTCCTGTACACAGGGACTAGGAGTCTACGGGCCTAGAACCTGCTCCGGCTCTCTCTCTTCTCTACAGCTCCTGTCTTTCCCGGGAAGTGTTACGCAAGAGCAGCAGAGGGCAGAGGTCATTTCCTCCACGTCGGAGCCCTGGCCAACGAGGCCTCCTCCGCGCTCCAGAGCCACCCCGCCTCTCGGGGGCTCAGGCGCACAAAAGCCCCCTTCAGTTCCTCTCTGCGTCTGCACACACGCCTTTCCGAACGTCCAGTCCCACCATCCACTTCCCTTCAGCGCAAACGGTTGTGGAAGCAGATGATAAAGAGGAGGGCGTGGGCTGTCAAGCTGCACACGATTTAGGGCGACCGCTTGTGGGTTTTGCGAGGCGAAGAGACGTCCAGAGGTGGTCAGCCCTGGCCTGCCTCTGCGTGGCAACCCCGGACTTCCTTGGTGGCCCAATCTCTTCTCTTCTTCTTCTTCTCCAAATACCAACCAGGACTGAACCTGCTTAGCTTTCAAGTTCTGATGAGACTGGGCTAGCGAGGGCAGGGCCATGCGGTGTGCGTGTGTGTGGGGGGTAGATAACCTATCAATAACTCCTCAACAGCTCTCTGGAACCTTCGTGGTGGCAAGGATCAGAAAAACGGCATTAGCTTAGCAGTGCATTTCTTGTGTTCTCAAGTTACATCGTCGTAGAAGGCAAGAGACAGAAGGAGTTTCACCCCCCCTAAAAAAAATTTTATTTGGAAGAGGGGGACGTGGAACACAAAGCGACAACCCCCCTTCCCCACCCCCTTGAAAATCATGCACGAGACCCACGGACTTTCACTGCTTTGGGGGCCCGGGGCCCGGGGCTGTGCTTTTGGCTTCTTAAAGACCAAAGGCAGAAATCAGCTCAACTCAGTCACGACGGAGAAGTCCCGTAGCAGAGGAGTGGAGAACAAACAGCGGCCGCGGCGGAGCGTTTTGTGCCGTGACACGCTTCCTTCCGGGCGCCTCCCTGCGGGGCCAGGAATCCAGCACTGGGGGCCTGCACAAAAACAGGTAGTGAAACCCACACGGTAGGCAGAACGCCCACACCCAAACCAAAAGCACCGCCTGGCAGGAGAGGGGAAGATGCTATCGTGCTATGCAAGCTGCCCCCTCCCCCCCCCCCCCGACAGATCCGTTATTTTAGAGGCTTGGCTTGAACGCTTTAAAGCCGTCGTTTCCACTGGGTTCCGTGCAATCTCCGAGCAGGAGAGAAACTGCGTTGGAAAGCGGCCGGGACAGATTCCGTTAACCTCAGGGTGAGATTTCCACTCGGCGCCTCCCAGTGGTTCAGAAAGATCCAAAGCCAGGAAAATCTGCAAACACCTCTGGAATCCTTTCTAACGGAGGCACACTCGATAAATCAAAATACACAGGATCACTGGGGCCCCTCGCCCACCCTAGAAATGAAGAGCAAAGAGCGAGACCCAGAGAAAACATCCGTCAAAACAGATTCCCACCCCCCACCTCGGCCCCCTTGCTGGACCCGACATTTCTGAAGTTGGACCAGGCTGGTTTCTGCCCTCTTCTGCTTCCACAGGGGGAGATCGAGGGTTGCTGGAGTGTCCCTTTTGAGTGCAGGCACAGCCTGAGGTGTCTGTCTCTGGATACACGGGATGGTCCACAGTGCACTTTAAGAGGTTACGGGGGGGGTGCAGAATGAGCCAACTGGTTCAGGGAGAAACGGGTGACCTGCGGTTCACGCAATTATCACAGAGCCAGATGCACGCAGGTCCCTTCGGGAACCAGACCGGGCACGCGAGAACTTTCAAAGCAGGAGGCGGAAACAGCCCCTGGAGGCCAGACGAGCGGTGGAGGAGAGACAGAGAGAAGCGGGGAAGGCTAGGAAAGAGGGGAAGGAAGGGGCTAGCCGGCGTGGCGGATGAGGGCAAGAGGGCCACCTTCTGGCCACCAGGGGAACTGGCCCGCAGTTCGAAACACCCCAGGGGCAGCCGGCCGGGAACTGCCTGGGCCGGGCTGGTGGGCTACAAGACGCCCTGGGAAGGGACTTTGCCGGTGATCTTGTTGGAGCACTCTAGGAGGGCGTTGTGGATGTCTTTGGCGCAGGCGATCTGGGACTTGATCATGCTGAGGTACTGGGTGTAGGGCAGGCTCTCCGTCTGGACTGCGTCCGGCTTGGTGGCCGTCGGCACGAGCGTCGGGGAGTGCTTGGCGCTGTCGAAGCTCTGGGAGAGGCACTCGTAGGCCAGGCGCTAGTGAGGGGGAAGAGGAGAAGGAGCAGAGCGTGAGAGGACAGCCGCGGACGGCCATGCCGGGTCGGAGCGTCTCACCCGACGGCCGCCAGCCAGGTGCCACAGCTGGAGGGCGCTCCGGTCGCGAGTGCCTCGACCAAGGAGCCGCCACAGGCCTTCACTGAGGCTCGCGGCCACCTCTGAGACATTTTGTGGCTGCCAGGAAAGCTGTTGGCAGATGCCCCAGTGCCACGATGAGGCAATCTGTTAGGCAGCTCTGCTCAAGCGGCTGACAATCAGAGGCTGACCTTCAGCCGACCTAGTGAACGTTCATACGGTCGCCACTGTGGCGGCGGGGGTGCCGTCAGGAAGCCACGTTTTCGACAAGCCTGCACAGCCCATCGGATCTCTGGAGCGCTTTTGCTGGGCCAGCCTTCATGAGTGTGGAACGAGAAGTCCGACTAAAGGGCCAATATGTGAGAGAGACCTAGTTGTGAACTTACAGCACTGAAGAAGCAGAGAAGAGATTGGACTTGATGACCCTGAGGTCCCTTCACTACCCAAGTGAGTCTCAGAGCGGTTCACAAGCTCTGCTAGGCCTTCCCTTCCCCACAACTAGACACACCCTGTGAGGTAAGAAGCCACCGAAGCAGATTGGATTTATACCTCGCCTTTCACTACCCAGAGGAGTCTCAGAGTGGCTTACAATCTCCTTTCCTCCCCTCAACATGACACCTTAAGAGGTAAGAAGAAGAAGAAGAGATAGGATTTATACCCTGCCTTTCACTACGAAGGAGTGTCTCAGAAGACGGCTTACAAGACGCCTTTCCCTTCCCGTACCCACAACAGACACCCTGTGAGGTAGAAGAAGAGCAGAGATGGGATTTATACCCCGCCCTTCACTACCCGGAGGAGTCTCAGAGCAGCTTGCAAATTCCTTTCCCTTCCCCTCCCCACAACAGACACCTTGTGAGGTAGGTGGGGCTGAGAGAGCTCTGGCAGAAACTGCTCTTTTCAAGAACAGCTCTTATCAGAACTACGGCTTGCCCAAGGTCATCCAGCCAGGTGCAAGTGGAGGAGTGGGGGAATCAAACCCGGTTCTCCCAGATTAGAGTCCGCCCACTTCGCCACTGCACCAAACTGAAGAAGGAAGAAGAAGGAGGAAGGAGAAGGAAGGAGAAGAAGAAAGAAGAAGAAGGAGAAGAGATTGGATTTATACCCTGCCCTTCACTCGGAGTCTCAGAGCAGCTTATAGACTCCTTTCCCTTCCCCTCCCCACAACAGACACCCTGCGAGGTAGGTAGGGCTGAGAGAGCTCTTTCGAGGACTGCCCTTGAGAGATCAGCTCTGAGAGAACTTGTGACTGACCCAAGGTCACACCAGCTGGCTGCATGTGGAAAAGTGGGGAATCAAACCTGGTTCTCCCAGATTAGAGTCCGCGCTCTTAGCCGCTACACCAAACTGGCTCACTCCTCTTGGGCTTCGACTCGCCCCCTTGCCAGGGAGCGAGAACGGCGTTTTGTGTCCGGGGACGCTTACCAGGCACAGCTCCAGCTGGTCGCACAAGGCGTAGAACTCTTCAAGGGTCTTGTCCACCCTCTGCACCGGCCCATCCGTGCTTTTCCTGCAAAGAGGGGAGAGTTTTATCTTGGGGCGGGGGCGGGCCTGAGCCCACACAGGGAAGGAAAGAGACACCCCATGCCAGGAACTCACTGTCCGCTGTCGATGTTTGTGTTCTGGACGAAGTTCTGAGCGGCTGCTTTCATCAGGTTCTGGAAAGAGAAAGACAGAGTTTGCTTACAATGGAGGAAGTGGCGGTAGGACTCGGGTAGATGCCCACCTCCGGGGGATACAGAACTGGCATTCGAAGATCAGACGCGACGTTGACCGTTTCTGAAGAAGATGAGATTAGATTTATACCCAGCCCTTCACTCGGAGCCTCAGAGCGGCTTACAACCTCCTTTCCCTTCCCCTCCCCACAACAGGCACCCGGCGGTGAGGCAGGTGGGGCTGAGAGAGCTCTTTCGAGGACTGCTCTTGAGAGAACAGCTCAGAGAGAACTTGTGACTGACCCAAGGTCACTCCAACAGCTGCATATGGAGGGGTGGGGAATCGAACCCAGTTCTCCCACATTAGAGTCCGCGCTCTTAACCACTACATTGAACTGTGTTTCAGTCATGCACACCTGAACCATTCAAGAGGGTTTTTTCTGTGCAGGGAACAGGGTTGCACTATACAAAATGGTTCACGGACTGACCTGGACAAGCGATTAGGGAATGTGGTCTATTTTGCTGCATCCACCTTACCGTAAGTAGCATCCTATTACGTGCTTAATGTGCGTTGCTTAATGTGTCCCATTAATACCTATGCTATGTTTCGGTTCTTTGTGGTGGTTCCTGATTTCTAAAACCCTAGCCCATTGGTTACTGGATGTTCTGTTTCATTGACTGTCCTGACTCACTCTGTGTAATCTGCCCTGATTCCCTGTGAGAAAGACAGGCTATAAATAGTGCAAATAAATTAAATAAATAACACATTTGTTTTAGCTTTCGTCATGTTTTCACAGCGGTCAGCCGAAACCCCAGAGACCAGCTGGGTCAGAGGCTTAGCGTGGGCAGGAGGCCAGGCAATGGTGGGAAAAAAACCCACGCTATCAGCTTGGCCCTTGGCCTGTGGCCCAGAACGGTCAAGCAGCCAACCCCAGTGGCAGCAGCTCACAGGACAGGTTCTCTTTCCCGTAACAGCTTCTGGAGGCCGGGGTGACTCACGGTGCCATATGTGGACTCAAGCGAGCTGGGACCGCATGACAGTGCCGAGGGACCCAAGACGCCGCTTTTGGGAGTTTGCAACATCGCCAATTGCAGAAGGTGGCAACGCCCCCTGGGTCCGGGACTGGTTTTGACGCGGACCAGGATTCCTTCCAGGCCTGTAATACGACTACCGAAAAAGATTGCTCGCGGACGTGTCTCAAAGTCTGTACAATTGGGAGCAAATCCACAGCGATTATAGGGCCCTTTGCTTCGAACCGCACCCCCTTCCATACTGATTTTTTTAAAAAAGGAAAGCTTTGCCACATCTCAAGTGAAGGACTGGGGCAGAAAGACAAGAAAAGCATTGCTGTAAATCGACCATAAGGGCGGAGCAACGCGAGAACATCCCAGAATCCAACCTCCCGCTTCTGAAGCGGCGCTAACCCTGGTTCGACGTGTTAAGCTCGATCACCCGGAGCCTGGCCTGCAGAGAAATGTCGGCAGCCACCCAAACTATGTCTGGCGAACGTGCCAGTTTTAACCTTGGAAGGACACGGGGGGGGTAGCAAACCGGCTTCCAACCACGGCTTCGCCGCTGCCTGGGTTTGAGGCCGATCGTCTGCCGTGATTTCAGTACAGAGCTGCACCACGGTTAAGGAAAACCAAACCGGCGGCTGTAGAGGAAAGATGGCAAGGGGCCAAGGCCTGCCTGGAATCCAAAAGCACCATCAACAAGCCAGAGTTTGTTTCCAGTGAGCTCAAGCCGGACCGTGAAGCTCCAAATGCAGGCAGCTAAGTAACAGCGTTCCGTGCGCCTTGGTGTTTAGTCATGGTGGCCACATGACCACGGAAACGTCTTCGGACAGTGCTGGCTCTTCGGCTTTGAAACGGAGATGAGCACCGCAACCCTAGAGTCGGATTCGGCTAGCTTTCGAGCAAGGGAACCTTTTTAAGCAAACTGGAGTGTGCATTTCTGGGGATTCTAAACCACCACAAAACCACGGGAAGGATATAAGCCCTGATTAGTTAAGGCTCCTTTGGTATGGTAAACTGGTTCAAGTCGTACGAATCGGGGTCCTTTCAGGTGCTGCTTAGCCGGGGCTACTCCGCTGCATGAGACAGGCACTCTGTACGCGCTCAGAGACAGTGCAGCAGAGCTGGATTTCTTCCCACCAAAGCAAGCATGAAACGTCAACGCATCAGAAGAGAAGGGCTGAGAAAGTCTTATTTCTAGGTCACTCGTTCAGAAGCACGCCAAATGAGGGCAAAGACTGGGGTCACATACACACCCCATTTCACACCAGGGCAAAACCCAGGGCTCAAAGCAGGCAAGCAAAATGTCCCGGAGTTACACCAGTGAGCAAAGACAAGCTGCTAGAAGTGGTCCTGAAACTCCGAAAAGCTTGGCTTCATTTCCAGGATTCTGTGAGGTCAGGAAATGCGAGGACAAAGGGAAGAAAGAAAACCGATCCTGGCAAACCAAAGTCCGCGGGTTCCGGGCAGAGAACAAAGTCCCGTCACGCTACGTTTCATTTTCAAAAGTTTGGGAGATACCGACTCCAGGATAGAACCCCCGTTTCCCCAGCCCCACGCTGAGTCATTTACCGGAAGCGCCAACTCCACGCCCGGCCCCGGGGTTCTGGCCAGCTTTGTTCAACCACACTGCAACCCCCCCCCCCCAAAAAAAAACCCCTGCACTTCAGCATTCAGTATATATTTAGTCAAAAGACGGAGGCTTCATTCCTTTGGAAGGAGTCAAGCGCTTCCGTTTGGGGCTTTTTTTTGGGGGGGGGGTGTTGTTAAAAATAAAACATCTGGAGTTGAGAAATGGCTTGGGGGGGAAGAAAGCCACAGGCTTGCGAAAGAGCACGAAAGGGATGCGTTGTGAAAGGAGCCGAGCGGCCCGGCCAACCAAATATTTTGGCCGTTTGGGAAGTCGAAGGGCTGGAGACAGGGGCAGATTAACCATTAAGCAGGCTAAGCACGTGCCTTAGGGCGCCAGGGCCGAAGGGGACACCACAAAGTTGGGGGGAAAGGGTGAAAAGAAAAAAAACAACGAATGAAGAGTTGTAAAAAAAATATTTTTTTGACAAAACTAGTGCAAATTGATCATGGTGCACCCTAAGGTTATATTTTTAACATTAATGGTCACCAACCGCACAACAGAGAGGTCTTTCTCACAACTGAAATGTCTAAAGAACCCAAATAGATGTGGTACATGATCACGACGGCCAGAATGATATATGCCCAATATTGGAAACAAGACAAAGGTCCCTGAAATTGGAGAATGGATAAAGAAATTACTTTTTATGGTTGAAATGGACAAAATGACAAGGAAACTATTAAAAACTTGGAGGCAGAAGAATTTTTTGCAGACTGGGAAGATTTTAAAGACTATTTAGAGAAATACTGGGAGGTAAAGGACAATTTGCTTTGCTTTGATAACTACTGAAAATTAAGGAAAGTAGAAAAGGGAGATGAATGTATAAGAATAACGGTTGGAAGATACGTTACCTGTAGAAGTGATCAATGAGAAAAGGGGGGAGGAAGAAGATATAAGTTTTGGGCTGGAGGTTGCAGCACTGTGGGAAACCATAAAGGGGGGGAAAGGAGGAAAGGAGGTATAATAACTTAGGTTTTGATGTATGTTTGAACTTTTATTATATCCTAATAAATTGTTTTTAAAAAAAACACAAACCCAAATAGGTCCGTTCACAACGCATTCAAGAAAGACTCAACTCACTGTGCCTATTAACAACTGAAGCCGACATTCTGAGAAGTCTTAATTTTCGAGGATGTTATCCGTGATTTTGCGAAAATGAAATGTAGAAAAACGCCTTCCAGGTCATGAATATTGGAACTTTGATCCATTTAAACTTGGGAAATATTAAAAATAGATGTCGTGTTGCTGTATGTCGCCAAAGCTTGGCTGAGTTTGTACAGTATATCGTGTTATCATAGGAATAAATTTTTGTATTGCCGCAACCTGCATTGTGTATCTAGTCAGGCAGGTCAACGACTAAAATGGACCGCTGGGTCAGTGTGGAAAGGAGGGGGGCACCGAGATGGGTCAGTGCGGCTTAGGGCACCAGGGAGCCTTCATCCGCCCTCGCTGGAGAGGCAAGATCTCAAAGCTATCTCAATGCACTATGGTCGCCAACACTGAGTTGGGAAATACCTGGACTTCAGTGGGGTATATTGCCCGCCCACGTGTCCATTTTCATGGGATGCCAGCCTCCAGGGGGCTCATCCCCAGACTACAGAGATCAGTTCCCCCGGAGAAAGTGGATGCTTTGGAGGGTAGGCTCTGCAGCCTTGCGTCCCACTGAAGTCCCTGTCCTCCCCGGGCCCCAAATCTCTGGGAGTTTCCCTGCCTGGATCTGGCAACCCTCCCCCATCATCCCCCACCGGTGGTCAACCAACTGCAATTCTAAGGGATCTCCAGGCCCCACTTGGGGGTTGGCAAACCAAATACACACTTAGCCCCTAAAGCTAAGAAAGACAGCGTGGACAATGTATATGCCCAGTTGGGATAGATAGGAACAAGGATCCAAGCATACGGAGCAGAGGTCCATCAGTGGCTATTAGCCACAAGGTATAGATAGGAAACTCTCAGGCTGGGGCAAGTGATGCACAGTATTCTTGGTGCTTGGGTGGGGCAACATTGGGGGGCTTCTGGTGTCCTGGCCCCACTGCTGGACCTCCTGAGGGCACCTGGTGTTTTTGGCCACTGTGTGACCCAGAGTGTTGGACTGGGTGGGCCATTGGCCTCATCCAACATTGGCTTCTCTCTTATGTTCTTATGTATCTGCAAGGCTTGGACTTTGTATTGTGTTCAGTTTTGGGCACCACAATTTAAGAAGGGTCTAGACAAGGTGGAACGTGTCCAGAGGAGGGCAACCTTCTGGGTGTGGAACGGAAGTCCACTGGGGGTGTGTGGAGGGGGGAGGTATTTGTGAATTTCCTGCACTGAGCAGGGGGTTGGACTAGATGACCCTGGAGATCCCTTTCCTCTCTGTGATTCTCTGATGCTATGACTTCAGGCTCTGCCACTCCCTCATTTTCGGCCTCAGGGCAGCTTACTCATCTCTGGGCTTTCTCTGTCTAAGAAAGGGTCCGATTCTGATTAGGTTTCTGAGGAAGACAACCACCAAAATAAAGGCATTTTGTATCGCTGTACTTATTTCAGTGCAGTCAATATTCTCAAAAGTCTAAATAAGCCGGTGTTCATTTCTCTAATCCTTGTTTCTTTCGGTGGGGAGGGCTGCTCGATTCATGAGAACAAGTCCCAGGGAACACCCAGGGAGAAAGCGTCTCTGTCTCCTATGGGACAAATAAATCTTAAAGACCAACGCAAGTTTGTTCAGGCACACGCTTTTTGTGGATTAGAGCTGACACCCTACGGTACAAACACTTTCACAGCCCCTTGACTCTACGGTTTACACTTTCTCAAACCTGCTATATAAAATAAATTAAAACCGGGCGTTCTCTTTCGCGTCGCTCTTTTAAGATGCCACAAGGGCACGAGAGAGAGCAAGAAAGCAAATATTCAGCGAAAGTCGGCAAACAGGCCCACAAATCAAAGAAGCCTCAAACGCAATTAAACGAATAAATTAAAAACCTAGGCCGTGAAAAGCTAATAACGTGAGAGGGGAAGTGCCTTCTCTCTCTCTCTCAGTGGAAGAGTGTGATCCGCCAGGAACACACTGCCAAATCACAATCCACGTAATACTGTTTGTTAGGACCATGCCTCTCAAAGATTTTGCATTCATTAGAATTTTTTCGGTTTAAAATCGGATTGGATTCGGTTTAAAATCGGTTTTCTACATGATTTGGTTTTCTACATGAAGCAACCCATACGGGATTTAGATTGCTCTGGCTTGGATAGGCCAGGATGGCCCAATCTTGTCAGATCACAGAAGCTAAACCGGGTCTACTCCAGTGTGCCCTCTAAGCTGAGTGAGTGTGAGCTAGCTCACAGTCTTTTAGCCTCCGGCTCACACATTTTTTTGTCTTAGCTCAGGAAGGAGGGCTCCAGGGCAAACTAATTTCTGCAGCAGCCAAATCGCTCGCTCACGACTTTAATGCCAGTAGCTCACAAAGCAGAATTTTTGTTCACAAGATTCCAAAGCTTACAGGGCGCATTGGTCAGCTCAGGTTAGGGCTTGGATGAGAGACCACGGAAGGAGGTCCACGGCCACTATGCAGAGGCAGGCAATGGGCAAACCAGCTCCGAACGCCCCCCGCCTTGAAAACCGTACAGGGGTTGCTATAAATTAGTCGTGACCCATGTTCCCTCTAAGCTGTGGAGTCTTGTGAGCAAAAATTCTACCCCGTGAGCTGCTGGCCTTTTAGCTGTGAGCGAGTGATTTGGCTACTGCATACGTTAGTTTGCTTTGGAGCCCTCCTTCCTGAGCTAAGACAAAAATGTGTGAGCCGGAGGCTAAAGAAACTGTGAGCTAGCTCACACTAACTCAGCTTAGAGGGAACACTGGTTGTAACTTGGTGGAACTTTCCACCACCGTGGGTTTATAACTTTAATACATATTCACACCGCTCTTCAAGAAACTACAGAGATCAGCTCTCTTGGAGATAATGGCCCCTCCTAAGGTTGCCAGGTGTGGGCTGGAAGATACCTGGAGACTTTGGGGGTGGATCCAGGAGAGGGCGGGGTTTGGGGAGGAGGGAGGGGCCTCAGCAGGGTATACAAGGCCCTCAGAGTCCACCCTTCAAAACAGCCAGTTTTCTCCAGGGGAGTTGATCTCTGTCAGCTGGAGGTCAGTTGTCAAAGCGGGAGCTCTCCAGGCCCCACCTGGAGGCTGGCAACCTTAGCCCCTCCAGAGGTCAGACTCTATGGTGTACCATAGAGTCTGGGCAAAACAGAAGCTCCTGCCCCTAACATCTGCAAGGACTTCCCAAAGTTGGCAACCCTAAATTCTGCACAAACACTGTGATCCTTTCTCACCCAGAATCCCGCTCCTGAACTACAGTGAAATAAAAAGGGGAGGAAGGCCTGAGTCCCCACAACTCAAATGTTGGTCCAGGCCGCCATGGCAACCGCCTAGGCCCCGTCTCCCCGGACACCGGGCCCCGCCCCCTCACCTGCAGGCTCTCCTTCAGCTGCGGCAGCAACAGGCGGAACCGCTGGACGGGGTCGAAGTCCTGCGCCTGCGCGGCCACCTGGAGCCCGGATGGGGCCTGCAGTTGAGGCGCGCCGGCCGCTGCGGAGGCCTGGGCCGGCGGTTGCTGCCCGGGAGGCGCCCCGGAGGCGGCGGGAGGCGCCCCTTGAGCCGGAGCCTGGGTCAGCGGCTGCTGCTGCTGAGGCGGTGCGGCCGCCATGCTGCCTTCTCGCCTCAGGGGACTACCGCTCCCGGCATGCAACGCGGCCCGTCAAAGCCTGCGCCTCCCAGCGTGCACCGCGGCCCGACTGTAGAGCAGAGTCGTGCTGGGGCGGGAGGGCTTCTCCCAGGATGCAACGCGCGGTAGGCCGCGGCCTTTCCCGGCGCGCCTTGCAGACTTCAACACTGGCCAAAGAGGCCGCCGGTTCCCTTCCCATATTCCCTCGTAATCAATCCAGCTTTTTAAAAATCTCCCCGTCGTACCGCGCGTGCGCCGACCGCTCGGCCTCGCAGACCGGAAGTGCCGCCCGGCGCCGGACTGCATTTCCCAGGAGACCCGGCGACGCGACCGGAAGTGCCTGGTAGACCCTCCCACGGGCGCCCGCCGACGCTCCCGGGATCGCGATGGCGCCCACCATCCAGACTCAGGCGCAGCGGGAGGAGCCGGGCCACAGGTACTGACGTCACGCCCCTCGGACGCCTGGGTCCCTTGCTGGAGGGTGGGGGGGAGGAGGAGAGATCCGGGGTGCAGGGGTGGGTGGGGTGGGGGTGCCTCGGCTTCCTGCTGCGCGGGAAGATGCTCCTTCCCAGCAGGGCCTGTGGAACTCACCGCCACAGTGATGCACAGAGCTCTGCCTGCTGCAAACGCACGTGGTGCAGATTGGAAACACACAGCCGGAGTCCCAACGAGTTAGACGAATGTCTGGTTAATGCATTTAAAACAGGGAATGCTCCCTCTCAGCCCTGGAGTCTTGTGAGCAAAAATTCTACTTTGTGAGCAGCTGGCATTAAAGCTGTGAGCGAGCGATTTGGGCTGCTGCATAAATCAGTTTGCCTCTGGAGCAAAGGCAAAAAAGTGTGAGCCGGAGGCTTACAAATTTTCAGCTAGCTCACACTGCCTCAGCTGAGAGGGAACAGTGGCTGGCTGCAGTTTTGTGTACCCCCGGGCTGATCATAGAATCATAGAATGTTAGAGTTGGAAGGGACCTTGCAGGCCATCTAGTCCAACCCCCTGCACTCTGCAGGAACACAGCCGAAACCCCTACATACCTACAACATGCCCAAAAGATGGTTGTCCAGTCTCCTCTTGAAAACGTCCGGCGAAGGAGCATCCACCACCTCCCGAGGCAGGCTGTTCCACTGCTCAACCACTCTGACAGTCAGGAAGTTTCTCCTGATATTAAGCCAGTAACGACTCCCTTGTAATTTCCACCCATTAGATCTAGTCTTGCAATCCGGAGCAAGAGAGAATAGATCCGCTCCATCTTCTACATGACAGCCCTTCAGATACTTGAAGACTGCAATCCTGTCCCCTCTAAGCCTTCTCTTTCCCAGGCTAAACATACCCAACTTTTTCAGACTTTCCTCATAAGACTTGGACTCCAACCCTCTCACCATCCTGGTCGCCCTCCTCTAGACCCACTCGATCCAGCAGGGCTCTTTTTCCCCCTCTTTCTTCCCCAATGTAATTTATTCAATTTTTAAAATTCTAATAACAGTAACAATCGTTTGCAGGATAAGTGTACATAAACTTAACAGCATAAAAGAGAGCATTTTTCATAAGCGTAGTGTGGACATCAACCTTTACCACAAATGAAGAGTGTCTATTTATCTCTGGTATTGTTCCTTCAGAGACTAGATGGGATAAGATCGGTAGCCATATAGAATCATAGAATGTTAGAGTTGGAAGGGATCTTGCAGGTCATCTAGTTCAGCCCCCTGCACTCTGCAGGAACAGAGCCAAAAGATAGCCCTACATACCTACAACATACCTGAAAGATGGTCATCCAGCCTCTGCTTGAAAACGTCCAGCGAAGGAGCATCCACCGCCGCCTGAAGCAGTCCGTTCCACTGCTCAACCACTCTTACAGTGAGGAAGTTTCTCCTGATATCTAGCCGGTAACGACTCCCTTGTAATTCCCACCCATTAGATCTAGTCTTGCAATCCAGAGCAAGAGAGAATAGATCTGCTCCATCTTCTACATGACAGCCCTTCAAATACTTGAAGACTGCAATCATGTCCCCTCTAAGCCTTCTCTTTCACAGGCTAAACGTACCCAACTCTTTCACCCTTTCCTCATAAGACTAAACATACCCAACTCTTTCACCCTTTCCTCATATCATTGTAAATTCACTATATTCGCCATTAGATCTTGTTGGGTTCATTATGTCAGATATTTTTCCCCATATACGTTCCATAACTTCCTGTACTCTAAGTTTAGGGATGGTTTAATTTCTGACTTCCATTTTGAGGCTATGGTTGTTTTGGTTGCGAATAATAATAATACAGCAATTCTTTTTCTTTGTCTAGTGGATAAAGCAGTTTCATTTCTAAGGTTCAAGACTATAGATCCTGGGTCCTTTTTTATAGTCTGACCAGCAGGGCTCTTCATGGGGGGGTCTCCTGTTTATAATTCTTAGCATTTGTGTAGCTCTCTGTAAGATACTGCTTTGTGCCGGTTATCTTGCAATTGTCAGAAACAGCCCCGTAAGGTAGCGTGATGTAATCGCCCCCGTATTGCATGGGGGTGGGTGGGGCTGTAACTAAAATTGCCTTGCCCTAAGGCCAGTGGCTTCATGGTAGAGCTGGATTCGAACTGGGGTCTTGCCGAGTCATTGCTCATTCTTTTCGGCGGTACATTCTGGCCGCTGTCTTTGGCAGTGGCACCTCTGGGGCCCTTGGGGATGGCCAGCCAGGCGGAGATTTTGGAAATGGAGTTTTGGGACGGTGCGGTTGCAGGAAGGGCTGGGACCCCAGTTGAGTCCAATGCTGCAGAGTCCGCCCTCCAGAGCTGCTATTTTTCCCAGGGGAACTGATCTCTGTAGTCTGAAGATCGATTGTAAAACTGCATCTCCTGCTCCCCCCCCCCCAAAGAAAAAGTTGGTAACCCTACCAGCAAGGATAATGCATCTTGTCTTTTTTCCTTCTTCAGGCCCAACTCCCACCGGACGCTCCCCGAGAGGTAAGGGCCCTCTCCGTTTCCCCCTTTCCCGTCCTCCACTTAGAGTGGGGCCACCGGGCTTACGCCTCCTGCCTCTCTTTGCAGATCAGGGGTGGTGTGTCGCGTGAAGTACGGCAACAGCCTTCCCGACATCCCCTTCGACCCCAAGTTCATCACCTACCCCTTCGACCAGAACAGGTACGGTGGCCTCCTAAGAAGAGGGGCGCGTCTTCTGGTGGGAGGCGGGGGCGGCAGAGGGTACAGAAACATGCTGGTTGAGGAAATGTAATTAATACATTGGTGAATGGGGGTGGCGGTTTTCAAGAACGGCGGCAAGGTATGCTTTTTAAAAATATTCTGGCTGTCAACAGAGCGTGACCGCAAAGCTTCCAGTAAAGTGAACTACCGCTTCTGTTTGGATGTGTGTCTATGCAGACGGAATCAGTTAATTTGTAATCAATTAATTGGACAAAACTTGAGCATTAGCTGCTGTAGATTTTCCGGGTTCTGTGGCCGTGGTCTTGGCGTTGTAGGACCTGACGTTTCGCCAGTAGCTGTGACTGGCATCTTCAGAGGTATAACACAGAAAGGTGGAGTACTCTCTGTGTCAAGGTGAGCAGAAAAATGGTAGGCAGGTAATTTATATCTACCCTGGAAGGTGGGGTAGGGCTGAGTCATTATCCTGTAGTAGTTCTCCAGGCTATGAACATGCCAGAGAGTACTCCATCTTTCTGTGTTATACCTCTGAGGATGCCAGTCTCAGCTACTGGCGAAACGTCAAGTCTTACAATGCCAAGACCACGGCCACACAGCCCGGAAAATCTACGGCAACTAATGAACTCCAGCCGTGAAAGCCTTCGACAACATATTAAAACTTGGGCAATTTGTACGTGTGTAAAGCGCCATCCTGTCCCAGCCAACTTATGGTGACCCCGCAGAGTTTTCAAGGCAAGACAGGTTCAGAGGTGGCTTCCCATTCCCTGCCTCTGCGAGGCAACCCTCGACTTCCTTGGCGGTCTCCCATCCAAGGACTGACCAGGGCCGACCCTGCTTAGCTTCTGAGCTCTGATGAGATCGGGCTAGGCTGGGCCACCCGGGTCAGGCAGAAAAAACTTACAGAGGGGGTTGGACGTTGCCTGCCTCTGCATAGCAGCCAATGTTCCCTCTAAGCTGTGGAGTTCCCTCTAAGCTTGTGAGCAAAAATTCTACTTTCTGAGCAACTGGCATTAAAGTTGTGAGCGAGTGATTTGGCTTCTGCGTAAATTAGTTTGCTCTGGAGCCATCCTTTCCTGAGCTGAGACAAAAAAGTGTGAGCCGGAGGCTAAAGAACTGTGAGCTCGCTCACGCTAACTCAGCTTAGAGGGAACACTGGTGGAGTCTTGTGAGCAAAAATTCTACTTTGGGAGCAACTGGCCTTAAAGTTTGTGAGCGAGCGATTTGGCTACCACATCAATTAGTTTGCTCTGGAGTCTTCCCTTCCTGAGCTAAGACAAAAATGTGTGTGAGCCGGAGGCTAAAAAACTGTGAGCTAGCTCACAGTAACTCAGCTTAGAGGCAACACTGATAGCAACCCTGGACTTCCTTAGGTGATTTCCCATCCAAGGACTGACCAGGGCCGACCCGGTTTAGCTTCCGAGATCTGACAGGATCAAGCTAGTTTGGGCCACCCAGGTGAGGGCAAGAGAGGAATAGAGATGGTTGGCCATTTGCCTGCCTCTGCGTCCTGACCCTGGACTTCCTTTGGTGGTTTCCCATCCAAGGACTGACCAGGGCCGACCCGGTTTAGCTTCTGAGATCTGAGAGGATCAAACTGGTTTGGGCCACCCAGGTGAGGACAAGAGAGGAACAGAGGTGGGGTCGGCCATTTGCCTGCCTCTGCATCCTGACCCCGGACTTCCTTAGGTGATTTCCCATCCAAGGACTGACCAGGGCCGACCCGGTTTAGCTTCTGAGATCTGACAGGATCAAGCTAGTTTGGGCCACCCAGGTGAGGGCAAGAGAGGAATAGAGATGGTTGGCCATTTGCCTGCCTCTGCGTCCTGACCCTGGACTTCCTTAGGTGATTTCCCATCCAAGGACTGACCAGGGCCGACCTGGCTTAGCTTCCGAGATCTGACAGGATCAAGCTAGTTTGGGCCACCCAGGTGAGGGCAAGAGAGGAACAGAGGTGGTTGGCCATTTGCCTGCCTCT
The DNA here is from genome assembly GCA_029375565.1 of Gekko gecko. Lineage (NCBI taxonomy): Eukaryota > Metazoa > Chordata > Lepidosauria > Squamata > Gekkonidae > Gekko > Gekko gecko. Next base: position 234,584,789 of record JAPDNY010000005.1, read on the forward strand.
GCGTCCCGACCCCGGACTTCCTTGGAGGTCTCCCATTCAAGGACTGACCAGGGCCGACCCGGCTTAGCTTCTGAGATCTGACCCAGGTCTTGAGTGATTGAGCCCAACGTCAAACTGAGCTTGTTATTTCTGAAGAAACCACTCTCGGATTCCTTGCGGTTCTTCGGGGCGCAGCTTCTGCAGGTTGAAACGTCTTTCTTTTCTCTTTTTTTTAACGTCGGCCCCTAGGTTTGTCCAGTACAAGGCCACCTCCCTGGAGAAGCAGCACAAACATGACTTGCTGACGGAGCCCGACCTCGGGGTCACCATCGACTTGATCAACCCCGACACGTACCGCATCGACCCCAACGGTGAGATGTCGCGGGAGCCTGGGGGGGAAGGGAGTCAGACATGCCAGGCCGTGCTTGATTGGGTGTGCAGATGGGTTCCAGTCAGCGTTCCCTCTCAGCTGAGTTAGTGTGAGCTAGCTCACAGGTTTTTTAGCCTCCAGCTCACAGATTTTTTTGCCTTCGCTCTGCCTCCAGAGCAGACTGATTTATGCAGCAGCCAAACCACTCGCTTCCAACTTTAATGCCAGTAGCTCAGAAAGTAGAATTTTTGCTCACAAGACTCCACAGCTTAGAGGAAACATTGGTTCCAGTGGTGGTGGGGGACAACGCTCCTTCTAAGCTGTGGGGTCTTGTGAGCAAAAATTCTACTTTCTGAGCTACTGGCCTTAAAGTTGTGAGCGAGCCATTTGGCTGTGGCATGAATTAGTTTGCCCTGGAGCCCTCCTTCCTGAGCTCAGACAAAAATGTGTGCGCTGGAGGCTAAAAAACTGTGAGCTAGCTCACACAGACTCAGCTTAGAGGGAACACTGGTGGGGGAGTCTTGGGTGAGGGGCAACCCGCACGGTGAATTGCAGGCCCCTCGACACAGGGCAGAACCAGCAATGCCTTAACTCCGTCAAACCAACAGACGTTCACGCACGACTGGTATTTTTGTTAAAGATTATTACATCAACACAGGAAAAACATACAAAACGCACAAACGTTGATCAGGAGTACATTCCGTTAGTCTTAAGGTTTTCCTTTAATACATCAGTAGCTTTTGCACCTATGCTGCTACTTCTACAGGGCTCTTTTTGTGGCAGGAACTCCTTTGCATATTAGGCGATATACCCCTGATGTAGCCAATCCTCCAAGAGCTTACAGAGCTCTTCTTACAGGGGCTACTGTAAGCTCTTGGAGGATTGGCTACATCAGAGGTGTGTCGCCTAATATGCCAAGGACTTCCTGCTACAAAAAGAGCCCTGTTATAGTAGTTAGGATTTCTATTACAAATTTTTATATATACTTTTCGGTGGTTATAACAACCGTCACTTAAGGTACCGCTCAATCCACTTATAAAGCCTTGACCATGTTTTTTTCAAAGATATCTTCACTTGTGCCTTGTAAGAGCAAAGTCAGTTTATCCATCTCGACCATTTCTAAAAGCTTATCGATTATTTCTTCTTTCGAAGGTGTTCCTTCTTTTCTCCAATATTTAGCATACAAAAGTTCTGGCCAGTAGTTGCAACCCGTGTTCCCTCTCAGCTGAGTTAGTGTGAGCCTGGGAAAGAGAAGACTTAGAGGGGACGTGATTGCAGTCTTTGAGGATTTGAAGGGCTGTCATGTAGAAGATGGAGCAGATCTATTCTCTCTTGCTCCGGATTGCAAGACTAGATCTAAGTGGGTGGGAATTACAAGGGAGTCGATATACCGGCTAGATACCAGGAGAAATTTCCTGACTGTAAGAGTGGCTGAGCAGTGGAACAGTCTACTCGGGAGGTGGTGGATGCTCCTTCCCTGGACGTTTTCAGGCGGAGGCTGGACGACCATCTTTCGGATATGTTGTAGGTTATGTAGGGCTGTCTTTCGGCTATCGCTCCTGCAGAGTGCAGGGGGCTGGACTAGATGACCTGCAAGGTCCCTTCCGACTCTGACATTCTATGATTCTATGACACGGCTCCAACCAGGCTGTTGATGGCTGCCAACACAGGTTGTGGACATATCCTTGCTCTCTGAGTGTGGGGTGTGGGGGGGAGGCGTGGGCCAGCCGCCCCGCCCTCCCTCCCTGACTACAGCACCCCCCTTCTCTTGTTTCCTGCAGTTCTCCTAGACCCAGCCGATGAGAAGCTACTGGAGGAGGAGATCCAGGCGCCCACCAGTTCCAAACGGTACTCCCTCCTCCCCGCCACGTGCTCTAATTTCAATCCTGTCATTTCCTGGCTGGAGCACCCATTTCTCATCCCCGATGGACCCCCGAGCCCCACTCTTGTGGGCTTTTCCCCTTTATTTCCTCTCTTCCGGCTGCCCCCTCGGACTGGGGCTGTCGCGAATCCCTCCCAGGCCCCTCCCTCTCTTAGGAACGACCGTCCTAGTGTTCCCTCTAAGCTGAGTTAAGTGTGAGCCAGCTCACAGTTCTTTAGCCTCCGGCTCACACGTTTTTGTCTGAACTCAGGAAGGAGGGCTCCGGAACACACTGATTTACGCAGCAGCGCAGTCGCTCACTGCACAAATGGTATGCAGTGTTCCCTCTAAGCTGAGTTAAAGTGAGGTAGCTCACAGTTCTTTAGCCCCCGACTCACACGTTCTTGTCTCAGCTCAGGAAGGGAGGGCTCCAGAGCAAACTAATTTTATGCAGCAGCCAAATTGCATGCTCACAACTTTCTTGCCGGTAGCTCACGAAGTAGAATTTTTGCTCACAAGACCCCACAGCCTAGAGGGAGTGTTCTTCCCCGCCTCTGAGTGGTTAAGTGAGTTCCCTCTTCTGCCTTGCCTGACCCTTGCCCGTGTGGGGCTCCCCCTTTCCCACCAAGGGCTCCCTGCTGGCCTCCCTCCCCTCTGTCCGTGGAGTGCAAACTCGTTTCCTCCTCCAGGTGGGGTCTGTACATCACCTGACATGCCTGCCCCACACAAGCCTCAAATAATATTAGGTGTAAAAGGAGAGGCCGGGCAATGGGGCTTCGATATCCTGTGCAAGTGTAGTTTCAAAAGGCAGCCAGGTTTGTTTGCCGTGGGAGAGCTAGGTTTGGGTCCAGGATCCGATGAAGGGAATGTTGACGCTTGAAAGCTTACGCTCCTAAAACCTTGCTGGTCTCTGCTACTGGACAAATGTAGAATCCCTTGGTACCAAATAGGGTTGCCAGATCCCCTGGTGAAGACGGGGGTCCCCTGCTCCTATGCCACACCTCCCCAGTGCCAGTCGGCTGGCTGGTGATGGCGGAGGGGGACTCACCCAGAAAAAGAGATCCGGTGTCATTACTCACGTGACTCGGAAGTGATGTCATCACTTGTGGGACATCGGGGGCGACGCTCTAGTACTTGGGCAAAAGCTCTATGGTAGACACTAAATTTACCATAGAGGTTTTACCTGAATACCAGAGCGTCACCCCGACATCCCAGAAGGGATGACGTCACTTCCGGGTCACATGGGCAGTGATGTAGCCAAGACGCTGTATGAAAGTTGGGCCTCCCTGCTGCTCCCGGACCTGGGAACCCTAGTACAGAATAACAAATTGCCCATATTACGTCAACAAAGCCATTAATGGCTTTGGCATCTCTTAATCTGCTTCTGTTAATTAGAGGGAGGAGAAAATTGTGCAAAGGGAACCCCCTCCCCAATTATGCCTGTTATTAAGCCATGAGGTCTAGAAACATTAGGAGAGGAAGAAGAGATTGGATTTATACCCCGCCCTTCACTCGGAGTCTCAGAGCGGCCTACAATCTCCTTTCCTTTCCCCTCCCCACAACAGACACCCTGTGAGGCCGGTGGGGCCGAGAGAGCTCTTTCGAGGACTGCCCTCGAGAGAACAGCTCTGAGAGAACTTGTGACTGACCCAAGGGTACACCAGCAGCTGCACGTGGAAGAGTGGGGAACCAAACCCGGTTCTCCCAGATTAGAGTCTGCTGCTCTTAACCACGACACCAAAGTGGCTCTGGCAGGAGGTGTTCTTGGCTTGCAATGCGCAGAAACGGCCTCTGGAGGGAGGGCCCACTGACCCGTGCCCTGTTCATTCTTGCCCCCCCCCCCCCCACAGCTCCCAGCAGCATGCCAAGGTGGTGCCGTGGATGAGGAAGACCGAGTACATCTCCACCGAGTTCAACCGCTACGGGGTCTCCAACGAGAAGCCAGAGGTCAAGTGAGTATACACGCCCGGCAGGTTTGTGACGTTCCTGGTTGGTTTGTGAGGATCCCGCAGCGCTTTTTGACTTGGCCGGTACGCAAGAACAGATAAAGCGATGATTGCAAAGTTCGGGGGGAGCAGACGCTCCTGGAGAGCAGTTCCAGGTCCCCTTTGTCACTCGCTCGTGGAAAGATTTCTCACCAGCCTAGAAAGGCCGCGCGGGGCACCCTGCCGTCCCGAGCAGGATCCAGACTCTCAGGTCTCCAAAACTAAATAAGGGTTCAGAAATCGGACAGTGCAGCAGTGTCCCCGGAACTGAAGTCCGAAACCAAAGCCCCGTGAGAATTAACTTCTAACCAGATTGTTATACAAATATAGGTAAAGGTTCTCTTGCTCGAAAGCCAGTCGAATCCGACTCTAGGGTTGCGGTGCTCATCTCCGTTTCAAAGCCAAAGAGCCAGCGCTGTCTGAAGACATTTCCGTGGTCATGTGGCCGGCATGACTAAACACCGAGGTGCACAGAACGCTGTTCCCTTCCCACCAAAGTGGTACCTATTTATCTACTTGCAATTTCTTGCTTTCGAACTGCTAGGTTGGCAGGAGCTGGAACTAGAGATGGGAGCTCACTCCGTCATGCGGCGTCTTGGGTCTCGAACTGCTGAACTACTGACCTTCCACAGCCTGCAGTTCAGCGTCTTAACCACTTGAGCCACCGTTCACATTATACAAATATAATTCCAGTTAAAAAGAAGAAGTCAAAACGAGGAGGGAGATCCTGAGTGTTTTATTGCAAGAGGAGACTTGGAAACAGTGAGGCCAAACCAGCCCATCAGAAATTGACTGCTTTCTGAACACCATCAGGAAATACATGAGAATTTATACTCAAAATGACATGATTTTTAAAAACAACATTCAAAAAACATAATTGGTTACAAGGGACACTGCGTCGTTTGACTAATAATCTGCTGGTTGGTTAATTATGGAGAAAGGTGTCCCTACTTAGTATCTTAAGTGTTCACTTAACCTGACCTGAATAATATTAGCCAAGGATCCTTTATACCCAAACAAAAAGTGGTGTTTTTTTCTCTGATACGGAGCTAAAAATCCTTTTTGGCCCAGACACTGCAAAGTTGTATCCTAAACAATTGAAAAACCATGACCTTTATACCAATCCTCTATACCAAAAGAATGTAATTGTCTTGTCTGCTAGCACCAACTGGAAAATACCCTAACCTACAAAGGGGAAGGCCTACTATTTAATAGGCCTTTGTTACTTGGAAACGGAGATGAGCATCCCGACCCTAGACTCGGATTTGACTGGCTTTCGAGCAAGGGAACCCTTTACCTTTATCTTTACATCCTAATAAAATCTTACTTAGAAGAAAAATATCTTACTTAGAAGAAAAATATCTATACAACCAGAAAAATACGAATAATCAAAAGAAAAGCATCTTTATATTCCCATTCGTACTACCAGATCAAAGAGCGATGGTGTGCCCGTTGCCTCTGGGAGGCTAGCAGGGTGGGGGACGGCTAAGTTTCATGAGGCAGGGAGTCTCAGCGGCCCCTCCTGCTGCTTTCTCCCGAATGCAAATAAAGACCAAAAGGAAACTGTGCAAAATGCGCTTATATTACATCACATGTCCATAATATTAAATATCATTGCAATGAATGCCATTACAAATATATTTTTTCTCAAGTGTATAGAAGAAGTCTTCAATGTAACAGGATGACGAAATTCTCTGGAGTAAATCTCATTTTGTAGACAACCTCTTCTAAGAAATCCTTAATGAAATGCATAACATTTTATCAACTTTTTTTTAAAAAAACATACACTTTAAGAAAATTCAAGCAATGTACACATTTTTTTAAAAAATTGATAAAATGTTATGCGTTTCATTAAGGATCTCTTAGAAGAAGTTGTCTACCAAACGTGATTTACTCTGGCGAATTTCGCCATCCTGTTACGTTGAAGATTTCTTGTTCTTCTGTACACTTGAGAACCAATATTTGCAATGGCATGAGTTGCAATGATATTTAATATTATGGACATGTGATGTAATATAAGCACATTTTGCACAGTTTCCTTTTGGTCTTTATTTGCAGTTAGATGTGACTGTGACCCTCTGTGGTATTGGAGCCAGGGCCCCAAGCGGCCGTTAACGCCTCCTGGACAGTGTTCCCTCTAAGCTGAGTTAGTGTGAGCCAGCTCACTGTTTTTTAGCCTCTGGCTCACACATTTTTTTGTCTTAGCTCAGGAAGGGGATGGCTCCAGAGCAGACTGATTTCTGCAGCAGCCAAATTGCTCGCTCACAGCTTTAATGCCAGTAGCTCACAAAGTAGAATTTTTGCTCACAAGACTCCACGGCTTAGACGGAGCATTGCTCTTGGATTATCCTTTTTTCTCATTTCTCTCTCTTTCTCTTTCTCAGGATCGGCGTCTCCGTCAAGCAGCAATTCACAGAAGAAGAAATCTACAAGGACCGAGACAGTCAGATAGCAGCCATCGAGAAGACCTTCGAGGATGCTCAGAAATCGGTGAGCTGGCCTCCGCCGGGGAACTCACTGGGGTGTCGGGATAGGGCGGGCCGAAGGCCTCAAAAGAGGATTCGGTGCGGGGAGAATATCCCAGCCACAGGGGGAGAAGTCGCATTCGGAAAGAGAATGGCTTATTTGGGCGCTTTCTTTGCACTCATCCCCCCCCCGCCTGGTGCCCTCCAGTTCCTCATAATGCCGAATTCCGTCCCCAGATCTCTCAACACTACAGCAAGCCGCGGGTGACTCCTGTGGAGGTCATGCCGGTGTTCCCCGACTTCAAGGTAGGATCGGGTCCGGGGGTGTTTGAACAAGACCAAAAGTGGAACGGGGCGTGGGGAGAGGGGGCTTGGACTTGCACGCGGCTTGCGGGGGGGGAATTCGCATCTTGAACGAGCACTTTGGAACTCCCGCCCAGGACCAACAAAGCCACCGCCTATTCTGTTGCGACAAACCTCTCGTATACAGTTTCTCCCCTTCCCTTTAATGGGATCTCCTCCCCTGGAAAGATCAGAGCAGATCAAAAAAGAATACGGAGAAGAGAATAGGAGCTGGTGGTTAAAAGAGGGGGTTTAGGTGGAACACTCTGTCTGGGGCGGTGATGCTGCGTATCCTTGATGCTTGGGGGGCAAGAGTGGGAGGGGCTTCTGGAGTTCTGGCCCCACTGGTGGTCCTCCTGATGGCACCTGGTATTTCTGGCCACTGTGTGACCCAGAGTGTTGGACTGGATGGGCCACTGGCCTGATCCAACGTTGGCTTCTCTTATGTTCTCATGCTTGAGGCAATGATGCTCTGTCTTCTTGATGCTTGGGGGGGGCACAGTGGGAGGGCTTCTGTAGTTCTGGCCTTGCTGATGGACCTCCTGATGCCCCCTGGGTTTTAGCCACTGCATGACCCAGAGTGTTGGACTGGATGGGCCGTTGGCCTGATCCAACATGGCTTCTCTTCTGTTGTTGTGTCTGGGGCAGTAATGCTCTGTCTTCTTGGTGCTTGGGGGGCAACAATGGGAGGGCTTCTCGTGTCCTGGTCCCACCGCTGGACCTCCTGATGGCCCCTGGTATTTCTGGCCACTGTGTGACACAGAGTGTTGGACTGGATGGGCCATTGGCCTGATCCAACACGGCTTCTCTTATGTCCTTATGTCTAGGGCAGTGATGCTCTGTCTTCTTGGTGCTTGGGGGCGGATCAACAGTGGGAGGACTTCTGGTGTCCTGGCCCCACTGCTGGACCTCCTGATGGCCCCTGGTATTTTTGGCCGCTGTGTGACACAGAGTGTTGGACTGGATGGGCCATTGGCCTGATCCAACACGGCTTCTCCTATTTTCTTATGTCTAGGGCAGTGATGCTCTGTCTTCTTGGTGCTTGGGTGAGCAACAGTGGGAGGGCTTCTGGAGTTCTGGTCCCGCTGGTGGACCTCCTGATGGAACCTGGGTTGGGGCCACTGTGGGACACAGAGAGTGTTGGACTGGAAGGGCCATTGGCCTGATCCAACATGGCTTCTCTTACGTTCAGGATTCCTGCGTTCTCTTCTCTCTGGTGGCGTCCACCTAAGAGCAAAGTTATAGCCAGACTTGGGGTGACATTGGGCAGGATTCCCCGCCCACCCTGTGTCTGTAGGTCAGGCCAGCTGTGCTTCCTTTGGACTGTCCTGGAAACATCATTCTCTTTCTCCTCCCCCCGTCCAGATGTGGATCAACCCTTGCGCTCAGGTCATCTTTGACTCTGACCCGGCGCCGAAGGACACCAGTGGGTCGGCCGCCCTCGAGATGATGTCTCAGGCTATGATCAGGTAACCCCCCACTCCTCCCGATACGGATGAGAAACACGCGTGGCACTTTTCGCCTTCATCGGGCTTTGCGTTCCCGTCATCACCTCGCCTCAAATAGTTGGCCGGCGTCAGTAACCTTGACAGCCACTTCTACGGGCAGGCCTGAGGCCAGAGGATAGCTGGGAAAAACCCAGCCAGGTGCACCTTCCCTCAAAGCGTCTGCCGCCCCCCCGCGCTTCCAGGAGCAAAATCCGAGCCACCAGCAGGGTTGTACAAATAAATTTCCAGCCAAGAAATGGAGTCAAAAATGAGGAGGGAGATCTTAGTGTTTTAATTGCAACCAAAACAACCGAAAACATTTAGGCCAGATAGCCCAACATTCACTACTTTCTGAACACCACCAGGAAATACACGAAACTTTATATTTTAAATGACATCATCACAGCAGCGTCATGCAAATAATATTCAAAAAGCATAATTGGTTACAAAAAATTAAACACATCTAAATAAAAATTCCCTTATTGGTCAGATGTAAAGACAGGCGTGTCTATGCAGCAGCGGCAATTGCTCACGTGATCTTAACCTAAGCACTATCAAGCAAGGTTTCTGTACACCCAAACAAAGGGTTTTTTTTCTCTGATACGGAGCTAAAAATCCTTTTTGACCCAGACACTGCAAAATTGTAACCTAAACAATTAAGAACCATGAACTTTATATCTAACTTTCTCGTCTGCTAGCATCAGCTAGAAAAATTAATCCCCCCTGGCAGAGAAAGGCCTACTGCTTAATAGACCTATAGTACATCCTAAGGAAATCTTGCTTATAAAGAAAACCCTATAAGACCAGAAGAATATGAATAATCAGAAGGAAATAAATGTTATAATCAAATCTATACTACACACAGGTGACCTCCCGAACTATCACCCACCCTCCTTTATTATTTTGTTTTCCAAACGTTACACTCCACGCTCTTTGAAAAACTTTACACTGGCTCCGGCTTCACGGTAGACACCGTAAAACGATCCATTGCTAACTGCAAAGCCGGCAGGGAAAAGCTCCCACGAATTGCCGTTCTCGGAATAACCAGGGGCTCTTTTCTTGGAGAAAAAGGTGCCGGAACTCTCAAGAGGGAAGTGAAGTTTTCAGTCTGTACGCTGAAAACTCACGAACGTTTAAACATTTTTAAAAGAGTTTTGTCAAAGAGGGTCCATCGCGTTCCCCCAGAAATAAAAGCCCTGGTTAATAACTCGTGCCGGAGGAATGAAATGGCCGTTCAGCTACGGAAGCATTTCGCTATTGGCTGTGACACTGAAAAGATGCCCAGCGGGAAAATCCCCTTTCCTTTGCTCATAGCACAGGTGACAGGAGCATCTCGGCTTTGGTTGACGCACCTGTCCAAAATCCTTCTTCCCATCCCCGCCAGTTGAATCGCTGGCTCATACCTGAGGACTTCTGGCTGATTAACCCGCCCAAACCTTCTCTTCTTCAGGGGCATGATGGACGAGGAAGGGAACCAGTTTGTGGCCTATTTCCTTCCGGTGGACGAGACGATGCGGAAGCGGAAACGCGACCAGGAGGAAGAAATGGATTACGCCCCCGAGGACGTGTATGTGGCTGCAGGGGGGAGGGTGGACGGGTGGGATTCGGTCAAGAGAGCCGGGATTGAAAAGGAGAGCCCCCTTCTTCCCCAAAACGTTCCCAAGAAACCCCAAATCGGTATTCTTTGAGCAGAAGCAGAGTTCTTGCGTTTGTTAAGCCCTCAACAGAGTTTCCCGCCTGCCGCCACTGATGAGAAGGCACGGGATATTTCAGATATGCGAGAGGGGATCCCTTTATGTAGAAAACTAGCAGATCAGGAAGGAGGAGAGTAACCCAGCCTGGGCCCTAGCACACCAGGTGTCTACTGTGTAGGGAATGAATTTGTACTGATGAGGATTCGGTAATGTTGAGCCCTCAACATTCCTCCGATCTGGAGTGGCCCACACCCAGCCTGATCACTTTTGTAAAAACAAAGCCTGTCTTTGGGGTACTGCTCAGGGGCAGACAAGGGAATGCCCTGTTTGTGGCATAACTTTCCACGTCCTTCTGAGAACAATGCAACTTCGCCCACCCTCAATTCTGCACCAGGATAGTTGGCATCTGCACCACTGAATCCTGTTGAAACCAAGTTATGAAAATGTAAGTTTGGCCTAGTGGTTAAGAGCGCAGACTCTAATTTGGGAGAACCAAGATTTGATTCCCCACTCCTTCACATGCAGCCAGCTGGGTTACCTTGGGTCAGTCACAAGTTATCTCAGAGCTGTTCTCTCAAGGGCAGTTCCCGAAAGAGCTCTCTCAGCCCCACCTGCCTCACAGGGTGTCTGTCTGTTGGGGGGAGGCGTATGAAAAGGAGATTGTAAGCTGCTTTGAGACTCCTGGATAGTGAAAGGTGGGGTATAAATCCATCCTTCTCCTTGCCAATAGCAAACTGTTGCGTTGTGCCCCAGATCCGGCTGTTGGAAGCTCTCCCCTTCTGCCGGCTACAGAAATTTGATTTAGGTTTGGAAAGATGCAAGCCAGCAGCTACTCAGGCATAAGGACTAGAAACTTTGCTTGAAAAATTACCTGGGAAACGTGTGAGGGAGGCCCGTGGCTACTTTCTGGGCGGGCTTCTTCTGCGAGGGGGGAGTTTAGGGCCACTAATTCTTCTCTCTCCCCCTCCCCCCAGGTATGAATATAAGATCGCCCGGGAGTATAACTGGAACGTGAAGAACAAGGCCAGCAAAGGCTACGAGGAGAACTACTTTTTCATCTTCCGCGAGGGCGACGGGGTCTATTACAATGAACTGGAGACCAGGTGAGGGGGGCCCGTCGGAGGCTTTGGGGGTGGGAAAAGCGAGCGGGGGAGTTGGGGCGTAGTCGTGCCGGCCATTCCCGTTCTCAGCCTGGCACTGCGTCGGAGCCCGGCTGACGGGCGGCACTCCCTTCAGGCTTCCCAGTTTGGCGTAGACAGCCAGTGTGCTATAGAGGTTAGGAGCGTGGAACCTAATGTGGGAGAACCGGGTTTGATTTCCCCATTCCTCCACATGCAGCTGCTGGTGTGACCTTGGGACAGGCACAAGCTCTCTCAGAGCTGTTCTCTCAAGGGCAGTCCTCAAAAGAGCTTTCTCAGCCCCACCTACCTCACAGGGGGTGTCTGTTGTGGGGAGGGGAAGGGACAGGAGATTGTAAGCCGCTCTGAGACGCCTTCGGGTAGCGAAGGATGGAGTATAAATCCAATCTCTTCTCCTTCTTCAATCAATCAGTCTTATTACAACAGCCTCCGCACATTAGAAGTGGGCCTTTTATTCCTTAAGGCAGTGAGAGCCAGTTTGGTGTATAATCTGGGAGAACCAGGTTTGATTTCCCCATTCCTCCACCTGCAGCTGCTGGTGTGACCTTGGGACAGGCACAAGCTCTCTCAGAGCTGTTCTCTCAAGGGCAGTCCTCAGAAGAGCTCTCTCAGCCCCACCTACCTCACAGGGTGTCTGTTGTGGGGAGGGGAAGGGAAAGGAGATTGTAAGCCGCTCTGAGACTCCTTCAGGTAGCGCAGGGCAGGGTATAAATCCAATCTCTTCTTCTACCTCTTTCCCTGGAGGTTTTGGTTCCCAGCTCCATCCTCTGGCCCTAAGGGACGGGAAGCAATGGTCTGTGACGGGTGGCCCTGGCTGTTGCTGCCCCCTGGTGGGCGGAGGACCACGTGGTCGGCAGCTGAAGAGGGCAGAGCGGCTTGCCTTGGGGGAAGGCGCTGCTTAGAGCAGAGTGACCCAAAACCACTCTGGAGAGCCAGTATGGGGCACCGCTTAGATTTCCCGACTGGGATCTGGCAGACCCGGGTTCGAATCCCCGCTTGTGCCACGGCAGCTCCCCGAGTGACCCTGGGCCAGTCGCGTTCTCCCAGCCTAACCTACCTCACAGGGTTGTTGTCAGGATAAAACGGAGGCGAGGAAAGGGAGCAGATGTAAGCGGCTTTGGGCCCCTCCGTTGGGGAGGGAGGCCGGGTGTAAACGAATCCAGCACAAAACGAGTCCCGCATCTCAGCCGGGCGGCGTGGGGCCGCGCACTCCTTTCCCCCCCACCTCACCCCGCCGCTTCCTCTCCCTCCCAGGGTGCGGCTGAGCAAGCGGCGCGCCAAGGCCGGGGTGCAGTCGGGCACCAACGCCGTGCTGGTGGTGAAGCACAGAGACATGAACGAGAAGGAGCTGGAGGCTCAGGTAGGCCTTGGGTGGAACCCCCCCACCCCCAGCCCGGTTCGCTGGAGCGGGGGCACCCCTCTCCTTAGAGACTCAAAACGGGAGAATCCAAGAGGGCTCCCTTGGCCTGCAGTCAACAGCCGAGGGCTACAGAAGCTGCTAGCCCCTGGGAGACCGCAGGGGTTCGTGAGCCCCGTGGTAGACTTGAGCCCCTGGCACCTCTCGGTTAAGCTCTGCCCCCAAAGGAAGTCCGGACTGGTGGCAGCTCGCGGGAGACGACTGTTCGAGACGCTGGCGGTGGGGGGAATTCGGCAGCCGTTTGTCCTCTTCACGCTCCGCCTCCTTTCCTTCCAGGAAGCCCGCAAGGCCCAACTGGAGAACCACGAGCCCGAGGAGGAAGAGGAGGAAGAAATGGACTTGGGCAAAGAGGCCCAGGGTTCAGGTACTGTCTTTCTGCAGGGGCCCTTCTCCTTTCTCCCCCTGCTACAGTTCTCACTCCTTTCTGGTCCCGGTTTGGTTGAGAGGGTGAACTGCTGTGTTAACGATCGCCTTGTCCTGCAACCAGTTCCCCTCTGTGCAGTTTTTGGGGAGCTCCTTGGAGGAATGGTCCGATCCACCCCCTCCCCGAAGCCTGGTGGGCTATTCCATGCAGCTCCCCCGACCCCGCTCACCTGATTTGCTAATGCCGGCCAATCCCCTTCCTCCTGTCTTTTCATTGGCCAATCCCTCTTCTAAAAGGGCGACCCCTTGTGTCTTTCCTTCCTTGAGAAGTTTGACTTCCAGGCAGGGTTCCCTCTAAGCTGTGGGCGTGAGCGGCCGCTCATTGACACAGGAAGCCCCGCTCAGCAGCCGGCTGGAGCCACGCGGCGTCTCCCACTGCCCGTTGCCCGTTCGAAGATGACAGCAGTTATATGCTGCTCAGGACCCAGAAGGTCGGACCAGAACCAGCGGGTTGAAATTAAGTCAGAAGAGTTTTCCGCTAGACATTAGGAAGAACTTCCTGACTTGTTAGAGCGGTTCCTCAGTGGAACAGGCTTCCTCGGGAGGAGGCGGGCTCTCCTTCTTGGGAGGTTTTCAACCTGAGGCTCGATGGCCATCGGACATCAATGCTGATTCTGTGAACTTAGGTAGATCATGAGAGGGAGGGCGGGAAGGGCTGCCTCAGTGCTTAGTTCTCGTGGCCCTTTCTGACACGCCCAGGGAAATGCCGATTGCCACTTTCGGGGTCAGGAACAATGCTCCCTCTAAGCTGCGAAGTCCTGTGAGCAAAAATTCTACTTCGTGAGCTACTGACATTAAAGTTGTGAGCGGGCGATTTGGCTGCTGCATCAATTAGTTTGCTCTGGAGCCCTCCTTCCTGAGCTAAGGCAAAAAACGTGTGAGCCGGAGGCTAAAAAACTGTGAGCTAGCTCGCACTCATTCAGCTTAGAGGGAGCGCTGGTCAGGAAGCCATTTTTCTCCAGGCCAGTTTGGCCGGGGTTCCCGGAGGTTTTTTCGCCATCTTCTGGGCATGGAGCAGAGGTCACTGGGGTGTGTGTGTTTGGGGGCGGGGGGGAGGTATTTGTCAATTTCTTGCACTGTGCTGGGGGTTGGACTAGATGACCCCGGAGGTCCCTTCCAACTCTATTATTCATTTCTTTATTTAAATTTGCACCCCGCCCTAGTGGGCTCAGGGCGTCTCAGGCCATAAATATCATACATCTAAAAACACCCTTCCAAGGATTCAGTTAGACAGTTCGTTAAAACCAACTTACAATATATTAGAGTGGCAGCAGTTGACTTTATGGGACCGAGGATGGCCTCATGCATTCTGTAACTCCGGTGGATATTCCGCTCGCTGGTCTTTCTCGGTTTCGGTCGGCGAGCACGGGCTCTCAGCAACAGGCCAGGCACTGCTTCGGTGGCGGTTGACGATGGGAGTGGTGGAGGTCACGGTGGTGGCTCCGAATTGAAGGCCTGGTGAGAGAGCTCCGTCGGGCAGGCCCTGCAGAACTCTGTGCTTCTAGGCAGCATTCCCTCTAAGCTGAGTCAGTGTGAGCTAGCTCACAGTTCTGTAGCCTCCGGTTCACACATTTTTGCCTTCGCTCGGGAGGGAGGGCTCCAGAGCAAACTAATCTAAGCAGCAGCCCAATTGCTCGCTCACAACTTTAATGCCAGTCACTCACAAAAGTAGAGTTTTTGCTCACAAGACTCCACAGCTTAGGGGGAACATTGGTTCTAGGATGTGACCCGCTCGCGGGCAGGGGGCGGGGAGGTGAGGTGGAATCAGAGGGAACATGGCTTGCCAGCATCTCTTTCCCTTTCTCCTTCTCTTTCCCAGACGAAGAGGCCGAGAAGGGCAGCGAGAGCGAGAAGGAGGGCAGCGAGGAGGAAGAGGAGGAGGAGGAGGAAGGCCAGTCGGCCAGTGAGAGCGAGCGGGAGGCCAGCGAGGCGGAGGGGGCGGGCGAGGAGGAGGAGGAGGAGAGCGAGGAGGACGAGCGGGCGGCCCGGGACAAGGAGGAGATCTTCGGCAGCGACGACGACGAGGACTCTGAGCCGGAGGGGGGCCGCCCCGAGGGGGACGAGGAGGAGGAAGAGGAGAGCGGCAGCGAGGAGGAGGAGGAGGAGGAAGAGGAGGGGGGCCGGCGCCAGCAGCGCCGCGGCAGCCGCAGCCCCTTCCTCAGCGGCAGCGACCACTCCAACCACGAGGAGGACGAAGAGGAGGAGGAGGGAGAGGCCAGTGCCAGCGAAGCCGCCTCCGAGTCGAGCGAGGAGGGCAGCGAGAGTGACTGAGCCCATCCGCACACCGCCCGGCGCTCGATGCTGGCAGCCCAGCCGCTTCTCTGTGCTGCGGGGACTGAGCGTTGGAAAGACTGGGGGGCGGTGGGAGGTGTCTTTGGGTCCCGTCCCCCCCCCAACTGGGTCTTCTTTGCCCTGTTGTACATAGTGTCCCGTGTGAAAATTAAAAAGTTTTGCTTTCCCTCCCCTCTCTTTTTTTCCTCTTCCGCCACCACGGTTTTCTTCCCTTTCAGAGCCGCCCTTCCTTTGCCCCCAGCGGAGGAGGATGCACGGGGCAGACTGCCGGACCCGCCCCACAGCCGAGGGGTCGGCAGGCCTCTGAGCGGAGCGAGACGAGGGTCGCTAGGGAGCTGAACACCGGGGGGGGGGCAGTACAGCTGAGAGCCCATGTGGGGTAGGGGGTGGAGGGTTGGATGGCACCCGCATCACAAGGCCTTGCTCTGGCCTTGCAAACGGAGGCCCTTTGTTGCTTCCCTGACAGAGTTCCTGCCGTCTCCTGTTCGGTCTTCCCCTTTTTCTGGTGCCCTTCCGCGTTTCTGTAGCATGATTGTCTTTCGGAGTAGCGGTTAGGAGCGCGGACTCTAATCTGGGAGAACTGGGTTTGATTCCCCACTCCTCCTCCTCCTCCACAGGCAGCTGCTGGTGTGACTTTGGGACAGTCACAAGCTCTCTCGGAGCTGTTCTCTCAAGGGCAGTCCTCAAAAGAGCTCTCTCAGCCCCACCGACCTCACCGGGTGTCTGTTGTGGGGAGGGGAAGGGAAAGGAGACTGTAAGCCGCTCTGAGATTCCCGAATGAAGGGCGGGGTATAAATCCAATCTCTTCTCCTTCAGTCAATCAATCAGTCTTATTCCATCAGCCTCCTCACGTTAGAAGTGGGCCTTTTATTCCTTAAAGCAGTGAGAGACCCAGTTTGGTGTCGTGGTTAAGAAGCGCGGACTCTAATCTGGGAGAACCGGGTTTGTTTCCCCACTCCTCCACATGCAGCTGCTGGTGTGACTTTGGGTCAGTCACAAGCTCTCTCGGAGCTGTTCTCTCAAGGGCAGTCCTCGAGAGAGCTCTCTCAGCCCCGCCTACCTCTCAGGGTGTCTGCCGTGGGGAGGGGGAAGAGGAAAGGAGATTGTAAGCCGGTCTGAAACTCCGAATGAAGGGCAGGGTATAAATCCAATCCCTTCTTCTCGAGGGCCTCTCGCCTTCCCACAATGCAACCAAAGTACAACCGCCTCAGTCTGGTCGTTTTAGCTGCTAGGGAAAGCTCAGGGTGGATAACCCAGCTGCAGGGCTCTGTCCTTCGTAACAAATAACAAAGCGAGTCGCTGCCAGGTACCCCGATAACTCAGTATCAATTGCAGGTCCTTAAACAGGTTCCGCTTTATTGATCAGAGAGATCGTGAACTCTCGAGTCAGGAATGAAGCGTACAAAACGGCCATAGTAGTTATACTGGTCTCATACAAGACCCCCCTGACCCCTAGAGGCCAATAAGCGATTAATAATGAGGATGGGGAGATGGTTAACGGTTCGGGGGTGAGCGGGAGACGGCAGAGGCTCCGCGCCCAAGGAGCCCAAGCGCTGAAGGCCAGCGGGCAGATCAGAAGCGCGGCGAAAGGGAAGCAGCGGTAAGTGAAAGCACATCCCACAGTCTCCCACCAGAACTCCGTGGCGGGGCTACCCGACAGTCGCTTAATAACCCCTGAAGCCACCCAAGAAAAGGACTGAGAGCCAGGGTGGTGTACCATTTACAGCCTGGAGCTGGAGAACCCCGGTTCGAATCCCCACTCCTGCCAGGGAAGCCAGCTGGGTGACCCTGGGCCAGTCACACTCTCTCGGCCTGGCCTGCCTCGCAGGGTGGTTGTGAGAACGACATAAGCCGCTTCAAAGTCTCCCTTGGGGAGGGAGGCAGGATCTCAGTCAAATCTATCCAGAAAAGGGGGGGAATCTGAGCAGATTCAGTATAACACGGGAGCTGCAGTGGCTCAAGTGGTTAAGACGCTGAGCTGCGGACCGGAAGGTCGGCAGTTCAGCAGTTCGAGGCCCGAGTGCCGCATGACGGAGTGAGCTCCCGTCTCTGGCCCCAGCTCCTTCCGCCCTAGCAGTTGGAAAGCAAGAAATTGCAAGTAGATAAATAGTAGGAAGGGAACAGTGTTCCGTGCACCTCGGCGTCTAGTCACGCCGGCCACGTGACCACGGAAACGTCTTCGGACAGCGCCGGCTCTTCGGCTCGGAAACGGAGACGAGCACCGCAACCCAATTCGACTGGCTTTCGAGAAAGGGAAACCTTTACTTTTACTATAACACGGGGGGGGGGAGGGGGTCGATGGTGTTCAGGTGGGAGCATCATAAGGAAGCTGCCGTCGGACCAGGCGACAAAACAGGCTTGAGAGTTGGCTTCAGAAAACGGGGGGGGGGGACAGAATCCGGGGGTTGCGGGGGGGGAGGAGCCGGGTACGTGGGCGTGCTTCCTCTCCCCCCCCCCGGCCTTTGCACGCCGTGTTCCCGGGCAAGTCTTGCCAATCAGCGTTCTGGACCGAGGAAAGAAGGGGGCTACGTTTGAGGGATGCTGGAGATCTCTCCCCCACCCCGCCAGCACTGTCCGAGTCTAGGTTCCCTCTAGCCGCAGGGGAATGGGGTGTGGGGGGCTTGAGAGCCAGGGGGTGCAGGAGTGGTTAGTTCTGGTCTCGGGCCAGGGGGAAACAGTCCAGATCCCCACTCGGAGACTTTGGGTCGGTCACTGGCAGCCCCAAAGAGGTGTTGGGAGAGTAAAAGGAGGAGGGCCCCCCCGAGTTCATTGCAGGAGGGGTGGGAGTGGCACGAGAAGGGGAGGGAGGAGGGCCGCTGTGCGGGAGCCGGAGGCGACCCACAAGCGTACGAGTCCAAGATCAAATGGATTTACGCCAGAGTCTTTTCAAGGAGGAGCCGATTATTTAATTTCTGTACCATGTGATGTTTATCATTTATTTTGTTGTTTTTGGTTTATATCCCGCCTTCCCTGCACAGGCAGGCTTCATAAGGTTTCATGTACTTTTAGAATCATAGAGGTGGGAGGGGCCGCCACATAGAATCCTCGAATCGCAGGGCTGGAGGGGACCACAGAGGCCATCTAGTCCAGCCCCCCCGGCTCAATGCAGGATCAGCCGGGAGCATCCCTGACAAAGGTTCATCCGGCCACTGCTTGAAGACTGCCAGGGAGGGGGAGCCCACCACATAGAATCCTTGAATCGCAGAGCTGGAAGAGACCCCAGAGGCCATCTAGTCCAGCCCCCATGGCTCAACGCAGGATCAGCCTGGAGCAGCCCCAACAAGGGTTCGTCCGGCCGCTGCTTGAAGATGGCCAGGGAGGGGGCGCTCACCACCTCCCTAGACAGCTGATTCCACTGTGGCACAACTCTGACTGTCAAAAAAGTTTTCCCAAAGATCCAGCCGGTAACCTTCCTGCCCTTGATTTAAACCCAGTACGGTGTATGACCAATATTCCCTCTAAGCCGTGGAGTCTTGTGAGCCAAAATTCTGCTTTGCGAGCTCCTGGCGTTAAAGTTGTGAGTGAGCAGTTTGGCTTCTGCATGAATTAGTCTGCTCTGGAGCCCTCCCCTTCCTGAGCGAAGGCAAAAATGTGTGCGCCGGAGGCTAAAAAACTGTGAGCTGGCTCACACTAGCTTTGCTTAGAGGGAACACTGTACGACGCGCCGGACACGGGAGGAAAGTGGATTCATTTGAGCCGTGGCATCGGAGGAGAGTTTTGCGGATACCGTGGACTGCCCAAAAGACAATTCAGTGGGTAATCGGTCCTGAATTCTCCCTAGCAGATAAAATGACTAAACTGAGGCTATTTTACTTTGGTCACATTATAAGAAGGCAGGAGTCACTGGGAAAGACAATCATGCTAGGAAAAGCAGAAGGCAGCCAGAAAAGTGGAAGGCCCAACATGGGATGGGTTGACTCAATCCAGGAAGAAGAACAAGAATTGGATTTATTTCCTGCCCTTCGCTCGGAGTCTCAGAGTGGCTCACAGTCTCCTTTCCCTTCCCCTCCCCTCCCCTCCCCACAACAGACACCCTGTGAGGTGGGTGGGGCTGAGAGAGCTCTTTCGAGGACTGCCCTTGAGAGAACAGCTCCGAAAGAACTTGTGAGTGACCCATGGTCATCCAGCAGCTGCATATGGAGGAGGAGTAGGGCATTGAACCCGGTTCTCCAGATTAGAGTCCGCCGCTCTTAACCACTCCACCAAACTTTGCAAGACCCGAGCAAAGGTGTTAACGACAGCATGTTTCAGTGGACATGAATTCCTCGGGTCGTCTTAAGGAGGAAGCAATTTGACGACCTTGCACACATTTGTTGTTGTTCAGTCGCACAGTCGAGTCCGACTCTTCGCGACCCCATGGACCAGATCACGCCAGGCCCTCCTGTCTTCCGCTGTCCGCTGAAGTTTGCTCGCTCAATTTCATGTTCATTGCATCGATGACACTGTCTGACCATTTCATCCTTTGCTGTCCCCTTCTTCTTTGACCTTCAGTCTTTCCCAGCATCAGGGTCTTCTCCAGTGAATGCTCCCTTCTCGTTTGGTGGCCAAAGTATTTGAGCTTCAGCTTCAGGATCTGGCCTTCCAGGGAACAGTCAGGGTTGATTTCTTTTAGGATTGAATTGAATTGAACACATACCATCACTATAATTACCACCACGTTTCCCTTCTGCTTTGTCTTCTCATACTGCGACCAATCATGCTTAGGAAAGCAGACGGCGGCCAGAGAAGAGGAAAACCCAACAGGAGATGCAAGACCTGAAAACGGTGTTAACTTTGGGAAGTTTTGGTGGACATTAATTCATAGGATCGGTGTAGGTCAAAAGCGACTTGTCCACACTTAATACACGCATAGGAGGGGTCGTCTCGGAGGGCTTGCCGTGTCGGTCTGAAGCCGCGGAGCAAAGTTTGAGTTCCAGGGCCACTTTTTAAGACCAACAAAGATTAATCCTGGGCATACGCTGGGAAGGGTGCGTGCACGTCTCCACAGATGCACAGGAAAGCCCCCACCCAGAATGAAACTCAAAAACTTTGCCCTAGAGGCAAGTATCGTCGCATCATGAGAACACAAGAGTCCCCGGAAAAGAGAGCCATGCTAGGAAAAGTGGAAGGCAGCAGGGAAAGAGGACGGAGTCAGTCAAGGAAGGTGAGGTCCTCTGTTTGCAAGACCTGAACAAGGCCTTTCGAAGGACGTCAATTCATAGGATCTCCGTAGGTCAAAAGTGACTTGGCCACAATTAACACACACATGGGAGGGATAGATTTGGGAGGGGGGGGGTAGCTGTGTTGGTCTGAAGGAGCAGAACGATACTGGAGTTTAGTTGCACCCTTTAAGTTGCAGTCTACCCAGTGACTGAGTTCACGAAGGGATAACAAAAGGAGAGCCAAAGGCTTGCAGAATTTTCATGAACATGCCATGTCCTCACAACTCACAGGGAGAGTTCACCATAGCCAGTTTCCAGCTCTTAGCACTGTGTTCAATAATCACATATAACGATTTCACCCTGCCTCGCAGGGTTTTTCCTTTATCTTCTTTCCGGCTGAGCAGCCCTTTTTTTCTTTTACTTCTTTGTTTTTCTCTGGCTGTCCCACTCAGTCGTTTGAATGTATTTAGCTATATGCTGACCCAGCCGAGGGAACTGAGGGGAGAGACTAAAATCCTTCCTCTGTCCTGGTTTGATGCTGGGATCAAGAACCAAAAGAGGTAAGTCAAACAAAGTAGAGGGTCAACAATTAACATTTTATATATATATATATATATAATATAAAATACATGTATTTATTAGCAAAGAATTAAAAAACATAACATATTCTGTGCCTAGTGATTTCACCTTGAAAGTAAGTCAATATGTTTTTAGTTGAATAAAGGCATTGTTTATTTACCCTAACCCTAACCTTTTAAGATCGACGAAGTTTAGCTCTGGGTATCTGAAGACAGGAAAGATTCTACCCAGAATTAAACTTGGTTGGTCTTAAAAGGTGCCCACTCTGGACTCCAACTTTATTCTACACAGAACAAAGTTAGGAGTCCAGTGACACCTTTAAGACCAACCAATTTTTATTCAGGACTTGAGCTTTCCTGCATGCTTCGGCAAGACGATGAAATGGAACTGCATATCCATAGCCAGTGCTCCCTCTAAGCTCTGGAGTCTTGTGCGCAAGAATTCTCCTTTGTGAGCTACGGCCCTTAAAGTTGTGAGCGAGCCATTGGGCTACGGCATACATCAAGTTTGCTCCGGAGCCCTCCTTTCCCGAGCCGGGGCAAAACTGTATGAGCTAGAGGTTAAAAAAACCGTGAGCTAGCTCGCACGAACTCAGCTTAGAGGGAACACTGATTCAAAGTTGGTTTAAACTAGCTTGGTCATTCTTTTGGGGTGGGATACAAATCGGAATAAGTAAATTATATATATATAAAAAATGTCTCCTCACTATTTTGCATGTTTGTTGCTCTTAAAGGTTCTTTAACTTCGTTCTATTGCTTCAGCAGGGCGACCCACCTTGATTTTATTCTACAGAGCCCAGGTGGGAGCTACTATTAGCCACTAGGGGGCAGTGGGGGGGACCATGATGCGGGGGGGGGCGGGAGACAGCGAGGAGCCGCGTCTCCGGACAGCGGCTGGGCGGGCTGGGGCGCCCTCTGCTGGCGAAGAACAAAACAGCCCTCCCCCCTCCCAAGGACCGGATTTCACTTGGGATGTCCCCCCAAAGACCGGATTTCGCTTTTCCCTACGAAGTCAAACCCCCCCCCCGCCTTCCTAATTCCGGACCAGGGAGGGTGATGGAGGCGAGCAGGGGTCCGGAGCTGTGCTGTCCCGGCGCGGCCGCAGGGAGGGGGTGGGCGAGGGGCGCGCCGCGTCCCCGCGTGGCTGGGCTGCCCAAAAGTGAGGCTGCGCTCTCGGTGCGCCTGAGGCGTGGCGGGGTCGAGTTGAGTCTGGCGGCGGCGGACCTGGCCGCGTCCCGGACGCCTGGGTCCGCTCGCCTTGGCCTCAGTGGCAGATTAACCATTAAGCGGACTAAGCCCGTGCTTAGGGCACCAGGGCCGAAGGGGGCACTGTTCCCTCTAAGCTGAGTTAGTGTGAGCTAGCTCAGTTTTTTAGCCCCCGGCTCACACGTTTTTGTCTCCGCTCAGGAAGGAAGGGCTCCAGAGCAAACTAATTGCTGCAGCAGCCAAATCGCTCGCTCACAGCTTTAATGCCAGTCGCTCACAAAGTTGGACTTTTGCTCACAAGACTCCACAGCTTAGAGGGAACGTTGGAAAGGGGCACCACAAAGTTGGGAAAAGGGTGAAAAAGGAAAAAAAAACCGAATGAAGATTTGTAATTGATAAAACGAGTGCAAACTGATCATGGTGCCACCCTTTGGGTGATCTTCTATTTTTTGTTGGCGAGGTGCAGGGACGTAGGCGATGTTTCAAAGTCAAATGCGTGTGTTTAAAAATAAAACGATGGAGTCCAATTCGGTTGTCCGTGACAGTCATCTCAGTGAGGGGGGGGGCACCAAGACTGGTCAGTGCGGAGGGCGCCCGTGAGCCTTCATCCGCCCCTGCTTGTCCTTCCTCCTCCCGCGGCAGCTGGCGGCGCTGCGCCGGCGAAGGAAGCAAGGAAGGGGCGGCCCTCTCTCGCCGCTCTCGCCCGCTTCCTCTCGCGCGCTCTCTGGCCCGGCGCCGGTGCCAGCCACCACCCAGGAAGCGCCGCCCGCTCGCCTGCCCGCCCGCCTGCCTGCCTGCCTGCTGGGCCTCTCCGCCTCTCCCCCGCTCCCCAGCAGCCCGCCGGAGGGGCGCGATCGCGGCCAGCCGTGCGCCTTTGGCACCGTGCGCCTTTTTGGCACCGTGCGCCCTGGCTTGGGGGCGCACGTGGGGCCACAGCGGGGGGCGGGAGGGGGCTGCGGCGGACACGGCTCGGGGGGCAAGCGGGGGTCTCCAGGGCGCTGGGCACCGCCGGAGGCGTGCGGGGTTTCAGGTGCCGGGGGGCTTGGAGGGGGAGAGGCCGCCTCTGCGGAGCCCCCCGCCCCGGGAAGGGGGTTCGAACCCAGCCGCCCCTTTCGCGCCCCGTCCCCGCCCGCCGGGCCTCTTTCTCTCTCCAGCCGGAGTCGGCCTGAAATGATCCCGGAGCGCCCCTGAGCATGGGCAGAGCGCCCGCCGCGCCTCTCCGCGCCTGCGGGCCGGCAGGTAGGTCTTGCGCCCCGGCGCCTCTTTGCCGAGCGGGAGGGGAGGCCGGCCGGCTCGGGGGGGGGGGGTGTGTGCTCGGGAGGGACCGCCGCCCTCCGTGGGTGGCCGGAGGCGAGTTTCAGGGCGGCTCCGGGAGCGGGAGAGCCGGAGTTGTGGCCGCGTGACCTGGTGGTGGTGGTGGTTAGAGCCTAGGGTCTGGGAGCGCCAGGTTCGAATCCCCCCCCGCCCTGGTAGCTCGCTGGGTGATCCCGGGCCAGTCACAGGGCAGAGGCTACCTCGCAGGGAGGTTGTGATGACGAACTGAAGGAGAGGGAGAGCGACGCCGCTTTTGGGTCCCCCTCCTGGAGAAGCGTGGACGTGGATGTCTAAACAGGTAGCCAAGTTCGAGTCCCGCAGCACCTTTTAAGACCAGCAGAGTTGAATTCTGGGGGGGGGGTGCATGCAGGCTTCCTCACAAGTCAGCTAGGGGTGGGATAACAGAAGACCCGCCCTCTTCCCCAAAAATAAAATTAATTTTCCAGGGGCTTAGTTAGAACAGAGCCTGCTGGGCGCCAGACACTGGTTGTGAGTGACCCACATTGACCCAGTGACTTTTGCATAGGTACAAATCCACTGTTTTAAAAAGCTGGGCCCATCTGTAGGCCTTGCCTGCAGGTGGAGAGCCAGTCTGGTGTCCTGGTTAAGTGCAAGGACTCTTATCTGGGAGAACCAGGTTTGATTTCCCCACTCCTCCACTTGCACCTGCTGATGTGACCTTGGGTCAGTCACAAGCTCTGGCACAGCTGTTCTCTCAAGGACAGTTTCTGTCAGAAGTTCTCTCAGCCCCACTGACCTCACAGGGTGTCTGTGGTGGGGAGGGGAAGGGAAAGGAGTTTGTAAGCTGCTCTGAGACACCTTTGGGCAGTGAAGGGTGGGGTATAAATCCAATCTCTTCTTCTTCTTCTCTGCTCCGGTCCGTGCAGTCTGGCCCTCTCTCTCCCCCGCCCCCTCCCCAGCTTCGGCACATGGGTACTCAAAGTGCCAGAGACAGGTGGCTTCGCCCCACTACCCTGTCCCCAGCCGCGGAGGCAGAAACCCCAGAAGTCTGTCTGGCCTGGTCAGTGCCCTGCTCTGAAGCCAAAGCTTTCTGTGCCAAATCGCTAACAAGGTCACCCGGGAGCAGCAGGGTAGCCCTTGACCAACGCCCCCTCTCCGCTGTGGAGTCTTGTGAGCAAAAATTCTACTCCGCGAGCCCACTGGCATTAATGTGGGGAGCGAGCGATTGGGCGGCTGCATACGTTAGTTTGCTCTGCAGCCCTCCTTCCCCAGCTAAGACCAAAATGTGTGAGCCGGAGGCTACAAAACTGTCAGCCGGCTCACACTGGCTCAGCTTAGAGGGAACACTGCCCCCGACTCACCGTTCCTCGGCGGAGCCGGCTTCCTCGGGAAGGCTAGGTGGCCATCTGAGAGCCATGCGGATTCTGTGAACTCAGGCAGATCACGAGAAGGGAGGGCAGGGCGGGCTGCCTCAGTGCTTAGTTCTCTGACACGCCCAGGGAAATGCCGATCGCCACTTTGGGGTCAGGAAGGAATTTTTCTCCAGGCCAGTTTGGCCGGAGATCCTGGAGGGGTTTTGTCATCTCCTGGGCATGGAACAGCGGTCACTGCGGGTGTGTGTGTGTGTGTGTGTGTGTGTGGAGGGGGGAGGCATTTGTGAATTCCCTGCATTCCAATCCCGGGGGTTGGACTAGATGACCCTGGAGGTCCCTTCCGACTCTATGATTCTGTGCGTCTATGATTCTGTGACTCCCGTTCTTCCTTGGTGTAAAAAAAATTCCTTGACTGGGGCTGAGTCCCAAAGATGACAACAGCGTATCTACAAGAGGGAGCCTTCCCCACACCTTGGAAGGAGTCTGTTACCCTCTCTTGCCCCGTTTCTGACCCTGGAAGGTTTCCTTGGAAATTACCTGGACCAGTTTCAAGCTGAGGTTGGGGACCAAAGCTACCTTAGTCACCCCAAAGGGCGCCATCCCCGTTGAGTCTCCCGGCTCGCTCGGTGGCTTTCGGTACCACCAGCCGTGGCCGCCTCCAGCACTGGATAGCGGGGATTGGAAGGGCCTCATTCTGGCTGCCCGGGTGCTAGCAGGCAGATCGGTACCAGAAAGGGGTGCTGGGGTTTAGCTGCTCGGTCCTGAGGTATTTGTGCTGTGAGCTACAGCGTACGCCCCACGCCTTTTAACGTCTCCACGGAGCCACAAGGTGAGGGTAACTGGATAATCGGAATGAAACAGCCATGCCCCCCCGCATTTTGGGTCCAATTCGGTTCCTTCTGCCGCCGGTGCTGTCGGGGGTTTGATCGGCATTTGGGGCTGGAGAATCCCTGTTCTCGGTGCAAACTATCGACTTCTTTTATGCTCCCCCTTTTCTCGGCAAGGTGGCGCGCCTCCCCTCCAGTGTTCCAGTGTTCCCTCTAAGCTGAGTGACTGTGAGCGAGCTCACGGTCTTTTAGCCTCCAGAGCAAACCGATTTATGCAGCAGCCCAATCGCTGGCTCACGACTTTAAGGCCAGCAGGATTTCTGTTCCTAGGACTCCACAGCATAGAGGGAGCACTGCTGCTCCCCTCCATTTTCTCCTCATAACGACCCTGCGAGGGAGGTTTTTGTGGCTTACTCCTTGTGCACAGTTACAGGGCTGCATTTATTAGCTGGGCGCCCCGTTTGCTACGGCTGTGGCACTGGACGGGTTTGGATATTTAGTCAGATGCTGTGTTTTGTCTTGTCGCGAGCGGTCCTCCAGGAGCTTTTAGGATAAGCGTTGAAATCATCATCTTTATGTAAGATTCAAAAGAAAGGCCTCGGAGAGTGAGAGAGGAGGGCAGGGGTTCAGGGACACACATTGGGGAAGGAATCGGGGCCCCTGGGGCTAAGGGTTGCTTAAAGGTAGAGGTTACCCTTGCTCGAAAGCCAGTAGAATCTGACTCTAGGGTTGTGGTGCTCATCTCAGTTCCCAAGCCGAAGAGCCGGCGCTGTCCGAAGACGTTTCCATGGTCATGTGGCCGGCGTGACTAGATGCCGAGGTGCATGGAACGCTGTGACCTTCCCACCAAAGCAGTACCTATTTCTCTACTAGCGATTTCTTTCTTTCGAACTGCTAGGTTGGCAGGAGCTGGAACCAGAGACGGGAGCTCACTCCGTCATGCGGCACTCAGGTATCAAACTGCTGAACTACTGACCTTCCACAGCCTGCAGTTCAGCGTCTTAACCACTTGAGCCACCGCAGCTCCTGAATGGTTTTGTTCTAATTTTTAATTTTTTTTAAAGAAGTTATCAATAATTTCTAACTTTTAACCATTTTAAACTTCTGACCTTCCAGCCTGCAGTTCAGCATCTTAGCTGGTTCTAAATTGTTCTAGTCTTTTCTCTGTCTGTTTGCACATCACCCTTGCAGTGTGGTGACTGCTGCTAGCGATGCAGTTCAGCAACACCTGCTGAAGCTTCTAAAGCCATCTGGACCGGCTGACCTGGATAGCATCAGTTTTGAGTTTCTCGGTGCAAATTATTGACTTCCTTTATACATCTGTTTTATACCCCTGCGGTGGCTCAGAGGTTAAGAAGCTGAAGCTGCAGACCGGAAGGTCTGTAGTTCGGCAGTTTGAGACCCGAGTGCTGCGTGACGGAGTGAGCTCCCGTCTCTGGCCCCAGCTCCGGCCAACCTAGCAGTTCGTGCAAGTGAATAGGTAACGGCGGGAAGGTAACAGTGTTCCGTGTGCCTCAGTGGCGTCATGCCGGCCACATGACCATGGAAACATCTTTGGACAGCGCTGGCTCTTCGGCTTGGAAACAGAGATGAGCACTGCCCCCTCGAGTCAGATTCGACTGGCTTTCGAGCAAGGGAAACCATTACCTTTTATCTTTACCTTTTCTCTCCAGTGGGACTCAAAGTGGCTTCTCTCACCTCCATTTCCTCTTCACAACGACCTTGTGAGGAAGGCTAGGCTGCAAGGGACTGCCCCGAGATCACGCAGGGAGCTTCTGTGGCAGAGTTGGGATTCAAACCCAGGTCTCTCAGATCTAGACAGGCCCCTAGCCAGGATTTTGTGGCTTGTAGGTAGAGTTTTTCCAGGTGGGACTGAAGTTCTCAGTGCAGAAAGAAAAACCAGAAATTGGAGGATTATGACTCAGCAACTCTTCTCTCCCTGAGTCTTACAAACTGTCTGTTCCACATAAATGTTCTTATGCTAGCAATCACCCTCAGCCTATTAGTCATTTAGCCAATAGAAAGCTGTGACCAGGACAGAGCTCTAAATTGCAAGCGGTCTGCCACTTTAGATAACAGTTTTCAGCTGCTGCAAGTTAATCACTTTTGCCAGCCGAAGCAACAGTTCTGAAGCAACAGTTCTGATAACAAGCCGGCAGGTGGGGGGAGGTGGCTTCTTGAGTCACAACCCTTAGGCAGAAGAACTCTTAAAGGAGACCAGTTTCTTGGCACAGAGTTAGAAGGGATCTTAGAGGTCACCTACTCCAACCCCCCTTGCGCAGTGGGGGAATTAGTCAACTGCCGCCCCCCACTCTGCTTAAAGGAGCGCATGCCTTTAAAAAATGTTTTCAAATGATTAGGGGAGGAAAGCACTTACAGGAGAAATTCTTGTGGGGCTGTGCCTTTAGAAAAGGGGCGGCGCCCCCCCCCACAGCTACGGGCCTGGATCTACCCCCTACACCATGTTGGCTCCCAAATGTCAACTCCCTTGGCATGGAATTTTGGCTTTGTTCTTCTTTTTTTTTTAAAAAAAAACCATTCTAGGATTTGTAATTCTGAACGGTTTTAATTTTATCTTAAAGCTGCTTGGTTTTTTGGGAGGTGGGGATAGAGGAAAATGCAGCTCTAACTGCACTCTTCCCTGCTGCCCTTTGAGCCTAGAAGGAACGCTTACTTTTCTCCCATGAAAGACGAGAAGCAGTGCCATCTAAGGCAATGGGCCTCACTGGGTTACAGAGGAGATACAAACGTTGTGCCCTCTCTCTGCCTCTTTGGCGTAGTGGTTTGGTGTAGTGGTTAAGTGCCTGGACTCTAATCTGGGAGAACCAGGTTCGATTCCCCACTCCTCCACTGGCAGCTAGCTAGATGACCTTGGGCAAGCCGTAGTTCTGGCACAGCTGTTCTTGAAAAAGAGCAGTTTCTGTCAAAGCTCTCCCAGCTCCGCCTACCTCACAGGGTGTCTGTGGTGGGGAGGGGAAGGGAAAGGAGTTTATAAGCCACTCTGAGACTCCTTTGGGTAGTGAAGGGCAGGGTATAAATCCAATCTCTTCTACGCATGCAGCCTGCTCGTGTGACTTTGGGTCAGTCACAAGTTCTCTCAGGGCTGTTCTCTCAAGAGCAGTTCTGGAAAGAGCTCTCTCAGCCCCGCCTACCTCACAGGGTGTCTGTGGTGGGGAGGGGAAGGGAAAGGAGTTTATAAGCCACTCTGAGACTCCTTCGAGTAGTGAAGGGCGGGGTATAAATCCAATCTCTTCTCTGCATGCATCCTGCTGGTGTGACCTTGGGTCAGTCACTCAGAGCAGTTCTCTCAGAGCAGTTCTGGAAAGAGCTCTCTCAGCCCCACCTACCTCACAGGGTGTGTTGTGGGGAGGGGAAGGGAAAGGAGTTTGTAAGCCGCTCTGAGACTCCTTCGGGTAGTGAAGGGTGGGGTATAAATCCAATCTCTTCTCCACATGCATCCTGCTGGTGTGACTTTGGGTCAGTCACAAGTTCTCTCAGAGCTGTTCTCTCAAGAGCAGTTCTGGAAAGAGCTCTCTCAGCCCCACCTACCTCACAGGGTGTCTGCTGTGGGAGGGGAAGGGAAAGGAGTTTGTAAGCCGCTCTGAGACTCCTTCGGGTAGTGAAGGGCGGGGTATAAATCCAATCTCTTCTCCACATGCATCCTGCTGGTGTGACTTTGGGTCAGTCACAAGTTCTCTCAGAGCTGTTCTCTCAAGAGCAGTTCTGGAAAGAGCTCTCTCAGCCCCACCTGCCTCCCAGGGTGTCTGTTGTGGGAGGGGAAGGGAAAGGGGTTTGTAAAGCCAGTCCGAGACACCTTCAGGTAGTGAAAGGCGGGGTATAAACCCAATCTCCTCTTCTTCCTCCTCTTGCACAGGTCTGAAACTGCCCAGCCCTGGCCCGGCCGTCTTCCTCTAGCGCCGCTCGGAGTGCCTTCCCCCTAGCCCCACCAGCCGCTCGCGAGGCCATGTCTCAGGACAGAGGTGCCCGGCCGAAAGTGAGGCCAGACTCCGGTGCCAGAGCGCAGCACAGCGGCAGGTGGCGGTCCCGGCCGTCCCAGTCCTCGGAGAGGCGGAGGCAGGCGTCGTCGCTGGAGGCGGAGGCGGCCGGGGCGTGCCAGGCTGAGCCCTGCAGGGGGACGGGGCGCTCCTTGCGGCAGAAGCTCCAGGCGGCCGTGGGCCACTGCTTCCCCCTCAAGAGCGCCCCCCGCTCCCCCGACCTCTCCACCCAGCGCAAGATCCACCTCCGGGAGTTGATGCTGGACACCTGCCCCTTCCCGCCGGGCTCGGAGCTGGCCCGCACCTGGAACCTGATCAAGCAGCACACCGCCCCCGTCTCCGAGCACGAGGCCTTGGGCCCGCCCGCCCCGGAAGACGAGGACGACCGCCTGAGGGAGAGGCGGCGCATCAGCATCGAGCAGGGGGTGGAGCCCCCTCCGGACGCGCTGATCCACACCTTCGAGGTCACCGCCCAGATCAACCCCCTCTACAAGCTGGGGCCCAAGCTGGCGCACGGCATGAACGAACTGGCCGGGGCCGGCCGGGCCGTGCTGGCGGCGGCGGACGAAGGGGACGAGGAGGAGGAGGAGGAGGCGGCGGCGAGCGCCGCCGCCGCTGCACCACTGCCGGACGGCCTGCGGGTGCACACACAGATCGACTACATCCACTGCCTGGTGCCCGACCTGCTGCAGCTGACCCAGCTGCCCTGCTACTGGGGCGTCATGGACCGCTACGAGGCCGAGGCCCTGCTGGAGGGGAAGCCGGAGGGCACCTTCCTCCTGCGGGACTCGGCCCAGGAGGACTACCTCTTCTCGGTCAGCTTCCGCCGCTACGGGCGCTCCCTCCACGCCCGCATCGAGCAGTGGAACCACAACTTCAGCTTCGACGTGCACGACCCCAGCGTCTTCCACGCCCCCACCGTGACGGGCCTGCTGGAGCACTACAAGGACCCCAGCGTCTGCATGTTCTTCGAGCCGCTCCTCTCCGTCCCGGTGAACCGCACCTTCCCCTTCGGCCTGCAGCACCTCTGCCGGGCCGTGGTGACCGGCTGCACCACCTACGATGGCATCGGGCAGCTGCCCATCCCCAGCGCCCTGAAGGAGTACCTGAAAGAGTACCACTATAAGCAGAGGGTGAGGGTCCGCCGGCTGGACACCTGGTGGACCTGAGTGACCGGAAGGGGGGGCGGGGGAGACCGGCCCTCCGATCTCGCGCCCCCCGCCCCTGCTTTCCTAGGGTTGCGTGAGCGTCGTGTGTGTTCTACGGTCCCTGCGTTTCGAGACGTCTCTCCAAAAGCAGTCGGGGAGCAAAGGCAGAGGCCCGGCGGGCTGGGAGCTGGTGGTCCGGGGGCGGCTGGACCCCAGCGCCCTCTACCTGGGGAGGGGGCTTTCTGCGCAGTCCTCGGGCTGGGCCTGGTGGCCCAAGCCAGCCCAGGATGGGTACGGAGCAGAAACTCGCAACTTCAACCGGGGGTGGGGGGCAGAATCGGTCTTTTGGGAAACTAGAGGAAGCGGACTTACGGGAACCGCGGGTGTTCGGAACGGCACGAAGCACAACGTGTTGGGTGGGGCTGATCCTTCCCCCCCCCCCGGCCCCTCACCCTTTGCTGTTCCTAGATGGGGAAAGCTCCCCCGTGGCAGGGTGACGAACTTCTCGACTGGGGGAGCCGGCCCCCTGCCTCGCTTCCGCCCGCCCCAGCCGAAACACAGACCGGTGTGTGGCTCAGTCCAAAAGGTTGGAAGGCCGGGGGGGGGGTGGAGGAAAGAGACCCACAATTCTATGGAGAGGCATCCGGTAGTAACCCGCCCCCTACCCATGACTGCCGAAAGGTGCTGTCCCCCGCCCCCCGAATCCTGTGTGCACCACTAAAGAGAATTTTGTCTTTAAGCGTGTATTGCCGAGTTCTTTGCCTGCCTCCCGTGCCGTGGGATTGTTCCGACTTTGGTGTAGAGTGAAATGAGGGCATCGGCCAGGGGGTTGTGGGGAAGCCCTCCCGACTTCAGCTAGAACGGTGGGGGGGGGCAACCTCCGCTGACCCCCTCCCCCAGCTAGAACCCCGGCTGCTTCTCGAGAACAATTCAATCCTGGTCTAGAAACCCAGCAGGGGGAAGCGACGAAGCGGCGTCGGCTTGCCCTACGGGAGCAGCGACAGCGGGGCGTGAACGCGACAAGACTCCCCTGGCCCATGGGGGGTCCCCAAAATCTCCCCCCAGCCCACAAGAAACATCTGACCACCAATGCTCCCTCTAAGTTGTGGAGCCTTGTGAGCAAGAATTCTACTTTGTGAGCCGCTGGCATTAAAGTTGCGAGCGAGCGATTGGGCTACCGCGTGAATTCGTTTGCTTTGACGCCATCCTTCCTGAGCGGAGACAAAAAATGTGTGAGCCGGAGGCTAAAGAACTGTGAGCTGGCTCACGCTAGCTCAGCTTAGAGGGAACACTGCTGACCACGCCCCCCTCCAGCATTGCTGCACACTAGTTTGCCAGTTTCCCTCCCAACAGCACCGTTCCAAGCTCCTGGGCTCAGAGGGGGGAACAGCAAAGGGCAGCTTAGCCCTACCGTGTGTGTGTTGGGGGCGGGAGTCCAGGCCTCTGCTCCCCCCAGTTGCGGCAGGGGTGAGGCTCAGTAGGGGCAAAGGAGCCAGCCTGCACTTTCCACATCTTCCAAAAGAGAACGCTCCCTGCAGCATGGTACACCTTGCCGGCTGGGGCAAATTAGTGCAAAGCCCCCCCCGCCCCCCAGGCAGCAAACTAGGATTCCTCCCCCGTTGTGCCGCTGGGCAGGGCATCAGCTTCCTGCCCCGGCCTTGCGCACTCTTGTGTTCCCGCCACAAAAGGCACTGTGAGCGAAAGGCGGGCGTGGAAACCAAGGCTGCCTCTAAGCTGCGGAGTCCCGTGAGCAGAGTCTGCGGGCGTTCGAGTTGTGAGTGAGCGGTTCGGCTGCTGCGTGTCTCGGCTTGCCCTGGAGCCCTCCTTCCTGAGCGGAGGCAGAGAATGTGTGAGCCGGAGGCTGAAAAACCGTGAGCTGGCTCACGCTGGCTCAGCTCAGAGGGAACCCTGGTGGAAACGGCCCCCCCGTCCTGCTTGGAAGCCGGGGCGACTGTCCGGAGAAGCGGCCAGCCCTGGGCGAGGAAGGGCAGAGGAGCTAGGGCAGACTTTGCAGGGTGAGCCTGCCGGAACGGGAACAGGTTGGATCTTCCCCAGGGACACCTGAGGCGGTGCCCAGAGAGCCCGAGCAGCACCCGTTGGGGAAGGCAGGGAAGTGTCTGCCTCCACCGAGGTGCCCTCCCTGATCTTATAAATTAGGAGGCCAGCAAATATGGAAACGTCTCGGGGCAAGGGAAGGAGGAAAGGGCTGAGCTATAGTTGGGCATCAGCGACGCAGGCTGAAAGCTGCCAGGAGATCTACACACACACACATGCACGCGCCCCGATTCTCTGGGTCAGGCGCATAAAGGCACCAGCCAGGTTCCGTGGCCCTTGGCTCCGACCAGCAGACGACTTCCCACACTTGTGGGGAGAAAGGGAGAAACAGCCCTTTGAGGGAGACCCTATCGAAACCAAGAAACACCCTGATGGAATTGACAATAACATTTAGTGATTCCCATGAACATCAATTTGTATGTCAATTAAAACTTTTACAATATTGCTCAATTAAAACTTTTACAGTATTGCTCAGGAAATTCTAACATTATTCAGGGAAAAGTCCAACATCCTCAATAAGCCCCGGGTTATACTCTCATTTCACCAGCCTTCCTTAAGAGTAGTCCTATTCTGTTAGAAGGTGTCAGCCTTTGGATAACAGCTTCTTGTTTTACTTTCTTCAAAGAGTTACTGCTTGAACTTTTCCCCCCCTTTCTTCCAATCATGGCTTAACTTCTTTTTTTAATTCCCTCAAATTATCCTGGAACAAACATGGTTATCTAGAATGGAAAGAAGCATGAAGCTGAATGGAATATAGGTAAAGGTTTCCCCTTGCTCGAAACCCAGTCGAATCCGACTCTAGGGTTGCAATACTCATCTCCGTTTCCAGCGCTGTCCGAAGACGTCTCTGTGGTCATGTGGCCGGCGTGACTAAACACCAAGGCACACGGAACGCTGTTCCCTTCCCACCAAAGCAGTATCTACTTATTGACTTGCAATTTCTTGCTTCCGAACTGCTATTTTGGTAGGAGCTGGAACTAGAGACGGGAGCTCACTCCGTTATGTGGCACACTCAGGTCTCCAACTGCTGAACTACCGACCTTCCACAGCCTGCAGTTCAGCGTCTTAACCACTTCAGCTCCTGAATGGAATATAGTTTTGTTCTAATTTTTAATTTTTTAAAAAGAAGTTATCAATAATTTCTAACTTAACAATTTTAAACTTTAGTTGCTGTAGATTTTCCAGGCTGTCTGGCCATGGTCTTGTCACTGTAGGACCTGACATTTTGCCAGCAGCTGTGACTGGCATCCTCAGAGGTATAACACGGAAAGGAGGACTCTCCATGTCCAGTTCCACTTCAATTATCTGAATTAGGAGCAAGCCAGTTAATTAATTTCTTAATAGTAGCAACCAGTCCTCTTTTTTTTTTTTATCTAGCTACAAGTTAAGCTGTAACTACTTGAAGGAAGCAAAAAGAAGTTAAGCTGTTATCAAGAGACACCAGACGTCATAGGACTACTCTTGAAGAAGGCTGGTGAAATGAGGGTATAACCAGGGGCTTATTGAGGATGCTGGAATTTTCCTTGAATAATGCTAGAATTTCCTGAGCAATACTGTAAAAGTTTTAATCGATACGCAAATTGATCTTCATAGGAATTATTAAACGTTCTTGCCGATGTCATCACGGTGTTTCTTGGTTTTGATACAGTTCCGTGTGATTGCTTCTTTGGTTTACTCAACTCTAAGGGAGACCAGCTCTACACCCGACAGATCTGAAGAACACCTGCCGTTCGCCCGGAGAACCACAACAGGTGCATTTGCCATTCTGGCTTTCCTTTCCGTGTAGTGCCCGGGGAAGCCCCTGCCGTGCACCCCCAACTCACTCCGTTTCAACACCTGCAAGGGGGGGGATGAAGCCAAGACACCCCCTCCCCTCCTTTGCCTCCAAGAGATTCTCTGAACTCGGGAGTGCAGAGAGACGGGGGCAGGGAAGACCGCCAGCCTGGCTGAAATGGGTGCAGGGCTCAAAGGCAGGGAAACGGTTCCTCCGCCTCTCCTCTAACACAGGGGAAATACCCATGCTCCCTCTAAGCTGTGGAACCCTGTGAGCAAAAATGCTACTTTGTGAGCCACTGGCGTTAAAGTTACAAGCGAGCGATTTGGCTACTGCATCAGTTTTGCTCTGGAGCCCTCCTTCCCGAGATGAAAATGTGTGAGCCGGAGGCTAAAAAACTGAGCTAGCTCACATTAACTCAGCTTAGAGGGAACGCTGGTGTCCGTGCATGCGTGCGAATGCTCCCTCTAAGCTGTGGAGTCTTGTGAGCAAAAATTCTACTCTGTGAGCTACTGGTATTAAAGTTGCGAGTGAGCAGTTTGGCTGCTGCATAAATCAGTTTGATCTGGAGCCCATCCTTCCTGAGCCAAGGCAAAAAATGTGTGAGCTGGAGGCTAAAAAACTGAGCTAGCTCACACTCGCTCAGCTTAGAGGGAACACTGGTGTGCATGCATGCGTGCAAATGCTCCCTCTAAGCTGTGGAGCCTTGTGAGCAAAAATTCTACTCTGAGCTATGGGTATTAAAGTTGTGAGCCAGTGATTTGGCTGCTGCATAAATTAGTTTGCTCCGGAGCCCTCCTTCCTGAGCCGGGACAAAAATGTGTGAACCGGAGGCTAAAGAACTCTGAGCTAGCTCTCACTCACTCAGCTTAGAGGGAACACTGGTGTGCGTGCGTGTGAATGAATGCTCCCTCTAAGCTGTGGAGCAAAAATTTTACTGAGCAAAAATTCTACGCTGCAAGCTACCGGCATTAAAGTTGTGAGCGAGCAATTTGGCTGCTGCATAAACTAGTTTGCTCTGGGACGAGACAAAATGTGTGAGCCGGAGGCTAAAAAGCTGTGAGCTCGCTCACACTAACTCAGCTTAGAGGGAACACTGGTCTTGAGAGCAAAAATACCACTTTGTGAGCTACCGGCATTAACGCTGTGAGCGAGCAATTTGGCTGCTGCATAAACTAGTTTCCTCTGGAACCATCCCTTCCTGAGCCAAGGCAAAAATGTGTGAGCCGGAGGCTAAAGAACTGTGAGCTGGCTCACACTAACTCAGCTTAGAGGGAACACTGGTCTTGAGAGCAAAAATACCACTTTGTGAGCTACCGGCATTAACGTTGTGAGTGAGCAATTTGGCTGCTGCATAAACTAGTTTCCTCTGGAGCCATCCCTTCCTGAGCCGAGACAAGAATGTGTGAGCCGGAGGCTAAAGGACTGTGAGCTGGCTCACACTAACTCAGCTTAGAGGGAACACGGCAACACACCCCCAGTGAAGTAAGCTGCAAGCCCAGCCTCGGTAGCATCGAGTCTTCTCAGCGGTGCGCCCCATATTTGCCGCTGGCCACAAGTTACCCCTGGCCTCCTGCAGAGGAGGAAGACGGCTGGGCCGGTCCTGTCCCTGTGAATGCAAGGACGGTTGGGGGGTTATTCTCCAAGCACTGGTGCCCCCACTGCACAGGCAAGGAGCTGCGTTTAGCAATGCGTGGTAGGTCTCCCACCCCACCCCCCAAGAAGAAATTCAGTTCCCTGTTAAGACACAAGCGCGCGCGGCTCCCCCCCTCAAAGAAAACCAAGCGTCAAAACAAAAATTAATACAAAATAAGCACAGCTTTATCATAGAGGTTAATAAAAAAGGGCTAATACTTAAATTCTGGATGCCTTTTTTACAAAGCAAAACTAGGAGGGGGGAGGGGAGGAGAAGCGGCAAAGGAAGTCCAACAAAAGCAATCTAAAGTCAGAATGTGGATCTCTCTCTCTCTCTCAATTTTTTTTTTTTTTGTAAAATGTTTTGAGTCGTTTTCTTCTTTTTTTAAATAACGTATTCATGGTTACCAGCCATAGTCATAACAAAAGTTATTCATAATAAAATGTATCTAAAATAACATTTCTATCTTGAAACAGGAACCGTTGTCACTCTACTTATTTTTGTGTGTGTGTGTGTTTTGTGTGTCTGTTTTCCTTTTTAGAAATAGTTCTCTCGAGGGTTTTTGCTCTTTTCTTTTGTACGCTACAGTTCAGTATAAGACTTTGGAGGGGGGGGAAGCCCGTATATTTAAAACGGTTTTTCGGGGACGGGGGAAGAGGGAAGGGAGAAGAGGAGGTTCCTCCGTACCCAAGGGGCCGGGCCGCCGTCAGCCTTGCCGGAGGGAGGGGGGCGGTTAACACCCCCCTCCTGGGGCAAAGACGGCAGGCTGGAAAAGCCCGGTCTGGCTTGACGAATGTCGGCCGCCACCTCTCCACAAGCACTGCCACCTCCCGCGAACCTCACAAACAGGGGCGGGATGTAAGCAGTCCCAGGGGGTGGGTGTGCCCAGAAACACTGCCTTCACCCTAGGCTCCGGCGAGGGGCAGTCCCCGGCCTGCACAAAGTGGCCCTAACAGCCTCAAGATTTAGCGTGCTCTTCCGCCCCCGGTGACAGGGGAGGGGTGGGGTTGCGGGCAGTCAAATCCCCCCCAATCCCGGGGCCACCACCCCTGCGGCGAAGGCCACGTCCGCTTACAGAGGCCTGTTCACACCGCAAAGGTTCGCCCCCACCACCCCCAAATGCTTGGAAGCCCCAACTCCCCCCCCCCCAACGGCCCTGGGAAAACATTGCCCGGGGGCCTGTGTTCGAAACGAAGAGACAGCCAGTGTCTTGAGCCAAGGGGGTGGTGGCAGCGGCGGCAAGGTGGGCTTGGGAGCCATTTCATTCTCTCCACCCTCCCCGATCTCCCCCCCCCAACAATAAAGCTACACATTAAAAAAGAAGCCAGGAGAGGCTTAGGCAAGCAAATCCAAAATGCCAATTCCATGGGGTGTGTGCGGGTGGGGAGGGGGTGGTGTGTGTGTGCGTGCGAGTTGGGGGGGTACACAAAGGGAACATTACAGCACCCCCCCCTTGTAGTGTTCATATGAATTCGAGTGCACAGAAAAGTGAGTGCTGACCCCCCCCCTCCAATTTTTCTTGTGTCGTTCGGATTCTCACTCAAGGGTCTCTTTCGACCCACCCCCACCCACCCAGGTGGTGGTGGTCTCTGTTCTTGGGACACCCCCCCCATCTCCGATTAGGACTCCAGCCTTAGTGCAGCAGTCTGACCCTGCAAGTTCATTAGCACCGTAACTCCCCCCCACACAGACTCAAACCAAGACCCCCCCCAACCCCCAGGTTGCAACCAGAAACTGGGCATGAAGGGTGGGGGGATGGCTCCCACATGCCTTGGGGGGGGGGCAGCAGGGACTTGCGGTGGGTGGCCCCACCCCCGTCTGTGTCCTCAAGGAAGACAGACAAAACTACGCACACCACAAGCCCGTAAAAGAACTATAGAAAGATCTGAAACTGAGCTTTCGGGGGGGTGGGAAAGACCCCCAAAACAGAGAACTGCCTCCCTTCCACCTATCTTCTGATTCTCGCCCCCCCCTCCCCCCCGCCATCACCGGGGAAAGGGAAGAAAATCTCGCACCGGTATGAGTGACACCAAACCGGCTCCGCTAAGAACTCCGCTCCTGAACTGCAAAAAACTGCTGAGCAATTCCCTTAAAAAAAAACCCCAACAACCCACTTATCTGAACTGCTTCAACGAAACTGGGGTGATATTCTAAACCCCTCCCCCCAAATAACCTCCTGAAACCACTCCCAGGAGGCAGCGATATCCAGAGTTGAGCCATACCATTCTCCTTTCCTGGGTGAGCAGGTGGGCAGGGCTGGGATGGGCCTCCCCCGTCAGCTCCTCCCAAATAGTCCCCCGCCAAGGGGGCAACACAGGGACACGGCTTCATCGCATCTCGCACTGGGCACCCTCCTCCCCGGTCCCACCTGGTTTTGCTCAGGGATGCGTTAAGAGGCACTTCGTAAAGGACTGGAGTTGACAGTCACCTGAGACGCACCCCCTCCCCACACTTTACTTTTCTTTTCTCCGATTGCCGGGTACAGAGGGTGGTGGCAGGGGCGGCAGGGCCAAGCCCAGGTAGAGCCTGCTCGCCCAGGTTAGCCCTGCCCGAGCCCCTCCTGTGTCCCGGCCCCGGAGTTTCAGCACCCACCCGGCAGCCGATGCAAGAGAGAGACTTCTGCCTTCCGCACATCACCTTTCCTTCTCTTGGTCTCAAGCTCTCCCTTCGCCTCCTGGACTCCGGGGGGGGGGGACACACACGAGGAGGGAGGTCGAAATGGGGGAGAACGAAGAACGAAAAACCAAAAAACGGGAAAGGGAAACGCTAATGGCCCAAATCCAGCCTCCTTCCCTCATTGCCCTCTGGCTTTGCCGAGTTAAACTTTCGGGAGAGCCTTCCTTCCGACCCCCGTCATCGAAATATTAAACCAATAAGCTGAAAAGTTATAATAATAATAAAAAGTAGGGAAAAAAAATATTAGAACACACTAAAGGTGGTAAAGATTGTAGTGACAGCTTCTTCTCCCGTCCCCTCCCCTCCTTCCTGATCTCCCTCCGGCTGCTGGAGGCGGGGCTGGGGGGGGGAAGGCAGGGGAAAAGCGGTTCAACCCCCCCCCCAGCCACACACCCCCTGGAGGGAAGGGGTCAACACAAAAAAAGGGAGGGGGAAAAAATAAAACAGCCCCCCCCTCTAAAGCTTCTCAGGAACACCAGCCGATCCAGCTTCTCTCAGATGGTAGAGGTCTTGTCGCTGCCGTCTGGAGAGGAAGAGAGAAAAGGTCAAAATGAGAACCGGGAGCAGGGGAGAACCCAGTTCTGCCAACCGAGGGCTCTGGGTTTCTGCGGCCGAAATGGACACAGCTGACCCAAGATGCTGCAGCAGACATGAGGACCCGGGGGTGGGGTGGGGGTGTCCAGATGCCTTCGACGACGTAAACACCGTGTTTTTCTCATCCTTAAGGATGCAAGCCAGTTTGGTGGAGTGGATAAGTGCGCGGACTCTGATCTGGGAGAACCGGGTTTGATTCCCCCACTCCTCCACTTGCACCTGGTGGGATGACCTGGGGCAAGCCATAGTTCTGTCAGAGCTGTCCTTGAAAAAGAGCAGTTTCAGTCAGAACTCTCTCAGCCCCACCAACCTCGCAGGATGTCTGTTGTGGGGAGGGGAAGGGAAAGGAGATACTGTAAGCCACTCTGAGACACCTTTGGGTAGTGAAGAGTGGGGTATAAATCCAATCTCTTCTTCTTCTTCGAAGGAAGGTGAGCTGGCAAGCTGCTCTGAGCCGTGCCCTTGGGCTAGGGTATGGCGGGTGTAAACCGATCTCGTCTTCAGGGGAAGGGAAAGGAGATTGTAAGCTGCTCTGAGACTCCTTTGGGCAGGGAAGGGTGGGGTATAAATCTAGTCTCCTCTTCTTCTTCAAGGAGGTGGCTGGGAAGGTCGTGGGCCGTGCCCTGGGCTAGCCTTATCTCTTCCGATCTTGGAAGTTAAGCAGGGTGGGCAGTGGCTTAGGGCCTTGGATGGGAGACTGCCAAAGACTACCGGAGTTGATAGGCAAAGGCAAGCAATGGCAAACCACCTCTGAACAGCTCTTGCTTTTGAGAAAACTCTACGGTCCCGGGGTCTCCGTGAGTCGGTTGCAAACAGACCGCACAAAATTGCTACTGCCATGACTGGGTGGGTCTGACCTCATTGCACCTCGGGAGCTAAGCGGGGCTGGTCCGGGTTAGTCTTTGGGTGGGAGACACACACATACACACACTCCCGGGCCTTTAGGGTCGCTAGAAAGAGGCAGGTGACAGCCAACCACCTCCCCTGGTCTCTTGCCTTAAAAATCCCGACTGCGTCACCCTCAATCAGCTGTGACTCACTGGCACCTCCCACCACCAAGGCCCTGTGAAGGAATGAGGCGACAGGCTGGGTGAAACCTTTTAAAGTGTGTGTGTGTTGGGGGGGAGGGGGGCTTCAGTGCCCTACGGATGCCTTCTCTTTCCTGAGGAGCTATAGTTTTTTAAAAACGACATGATGCAGGCACGCCTCACCGGATCCTAGGCCCCAGTTTTCCCATGAAGCTGCTTTGTACTGAATCGGACCCTGGGTTGGTCCATCAAGGTCAGTATTGTCCACTCAGACTGGCAGCCGCTCTCCGGTGGAGGGCTTTCCCATCCCCTGCTGCCTGGGCCTTTTTAAATACTGATGCCGGGGGGGACTGAGCCTGGGACCTTCTGCAGGCCCAGCAGAGGCTCTAGCACTGAGCCACAGCGCCTGTTTACAGGTCTCCAGGGTCTCAGGCAGAGGTCTTTCCCATCACCCATTGCCTGGCTCTTTTCTAACTGGAGAGGCCGGGGACTGAGCCTGGGACTTTCTGCATGTCAAGCAGAGGCTCTTCCACTGAGCCACAGCCCCTCTTTACAGCTCTCCAGGGTCTCAGGCAGAGGTCTTTCCCATCGCCTGCTGCCTGGTCCTTTTTAAATGCTGATTGATGCCGGGGACTGAACCTGGGACCTTCCGCATGCCAAGCGGGTGCTCTACTTTTGAACCACAGCGCCTTTCCTGGGCACTGAACTCCGATTTCTGTCTCAGAAGTGCAGGCGTTCACCGCCCATCTTCTGAGGACCAGAAACGGGGCCTGAGCAGAGGTGTATTTATACCTGGCCCATGTTATCGAGTCCTCTTTCACGGTTTAATTTCCCCTACTTCCTTGCCTTTCTTCACTTGCTATGATGCGATACTCACGGGGTCTTAAACCGGCCCCAGAGTCCTCATCGGTTCAACCCTCCCAACCAGCAAACCTTGACCGAGGCCCGGATGGACCCCACCCGCCGTCCGGCTCTGGGCCTCCCTTTCCAGTACCGGAACGCCCTCTCCCTCTCCAGAGGGGGGCAGGGGGCTGAGTTAACAAAGCAAAAGGTCCTTACCACCCAGCGCATGCTCCGTCATGCTAAGACACAGCGACTCCAGCGTGGGGTTGATCTCCAAGTCGGTCCCGGGGAGCTGGCAATCTGGTGGAGAGACACAACGGCCGGTCACGGGTGCTCCTTCGCCCGCTTTCTCTCTGGCCCTCATGCCCTCCAGGAAAAGAGCCGGGGGAGAGGAAGACCTCTCTGGACCTGAATTGCTCCAGACTGAGGCTTACAGGTGCCCCAAATGTGTCTCCTCTACGAGCCTCTACCTCATTTCTCCAAGTGCCGAGGGGGCTAGTGGTGGTCAGTTACATATTGATGACACAGTTGTCCCTGACAAGGCAATTCTACTGGCACTCTTAGGATCTAAACTGGAAGGTCCATAATATTTCCAGTTCATACAACAACTTCTGGCACAAGGCTGAATATATTTGTGGCCCCAAACAGGAACTTTTTGGTCTCTCATTCAATTCCATATTGGAATATTCCAGTTTTGGTCCTATTTTATGTACTTACTTTTTATTTATTGTTAATTGCCTCACATGTGTTACAGGGACTGTGCTGCTTGTTATATTGTGCACTAATTGGCCTCTGAAGACGGCTCTCGTGAGCCGACACGCGTCAGGTCATCCACTGTCCTCTTTTGTGTATTTGCAACTTTGGACATTTTACGAGGCTTTATTTGGGCCCCTGCTAGGTTTTTATAGGTCTTTTGCAATAAACACTCTTTTGACTACTGTAACGCTCTCTACTTAGGGCTGCCTTTGTCGCAAATCCGGAAGCTGCAGCTAGTGCAGAATGCTGCAGCCAGGCTGTTGATGGGTCTCTCTAGGAGGGACCATATTCAGCCTGTGTTGAAAGCGCTGCACTGGCTGCCAATAGCGTACCGGATTCGCTTCAAAGTGCTGGTTATCACCTTTAAAGCCCTGTATGGCCAGGGTCCGGCTTACCTGAGGGACCGCCTTTCCCTACATGTTCCCCCAAGGGCACTTCGGTCTGGGGGCCGTCATGTTCTGGAAATTCCGGGCCCCAGAGATGCGAGGCTGGCTGCCACAAGAGCCAGGGCTTTTTCGGTGGCGGCTCCTACCTGGTAGAAGGAGCTCCCAGAGGAGATCCGGGCCCTGCGGGACCTTGTCCAGTTCCGCAGGGCCTGCAAAACGGAGCTCTTCCGCCAGGCTTTTGAGTAGGAGCCGCCACTGCCGCTATTCCACCTCGATATTCCACCTCGAAAACCCGTCATCTTGGGTTTAAATGTGCTTATGTTGTATTGTTTGTTTTTATAATTTTATCTGGTTGATGCTGTTTTATATTGTTTATATTGTTTAAATTCTTTATATTGTTAGCCGCCCTGAGCCTTCGGGGAGGGCGGGATATAAATCAAAACAAACAAATAAATAAATAAATAAATTGTACACTTAGTTTTTTTTTTTTTACTTTTGGCCCTTAATTATTTTTCTAAACTTCCTTTGGAGGTTTGTGCTTTGTCGGTTTAGTTCCCCCCCCCCCTCTTTTTTTGCATGGCTACTCCCAACCCAGGCCAGAGGAGCTCATATTCCACAGCCACGCCCCTCTGCAGACTGACAACATTTCAAGGGCCAGATAACCCTTCATTAAGCCTCGAGGGCTCCGCGCTGAACACTAGCATGGGGCAAACCCCACTGAAATGCAGCCAACTTCCGCTCCCCACGGAGAGAAGATCGGGACCGCCACCCCCTTTAGCCCGGGAAACTGCGGCGAAGTTCCCTCCCCAACCCCTAACCCCCCACCCCGGAGTCCCCTTACTCACCCTGAGGGAACATGAGGATGGCCTGCGGGGACGTGTGGACAGGGAGAGAATGGGTGCGCTGGACTGAGCTGCGGCTCTGGCCGGGCATGCTGTTGCTGCCTCCGGGGTTGGCAAACCACAGATTCTTTTGTTTGTTTGGAGGTGGAGGTGGGGGCGGGGGGGGGAGAGAAGAAACAGAAGAGTTCGTTATTAGACAGGAGAATCTCTGA
Organism: Gekko gecko; assembly: GCA_029375565.1. Taxonomy (NCBI): domain Eukaryota; kingdom Metazoa; phylum Chordata; class Lepidosauria; order Squamata; family Gekkonidae; genus Gekko; species Gekko gecko. The sequence goes on from JAPDNY010000005.1 coordinate 234,628,588, forward strand.
AGAGCTCGCTTTGCAGGGTTGGCCACTAAGAATTTTAGTTTTCATTTCCCTGACTTTCCCTGGCCAACATTTGTCCATTTCCCTGACCAGCATTCAAATATCACCACAAGTTAAAAAAAAATATATATATGAACAGGTCGTGTTGCATTAATGCCAGGCTTAATGAAACGCTCCGCTCTACAACGACGCGAGCCTCAACTGCAAAAGTATCGGTCAAAGTAAGAGATTTGATATCAGCTTCTTTCTACATTCACCGCAGCAACCTCTGTTTTGTGATTGCACCAAAAATTACACCAAGGTACAAACTTCAATTCAGGTGAACTCTGCATGCTAACAAATGACACAACGTTTTTGTTATTGTTTTGAAGGCACACTGAAAACTTATAGAAACGTTCTAGCTAAAATGGCTGGGGAAAGAGCATCATCAAGTTTTACTTGCACTCTGCTCCTTCTCTATCCCAGTTGCCACAAGAATAGATCAGGCCCTTGCATCGGCAGGTCAAAAACCCACGGCTTGAATCTATTTTAATCACAATTCCCCCGACCAGTTTCCATTTCCCTGACTTTCCCGGAAGTGGCAACCCTGCATTGTGATACCGCCTCCCTCCTGGTACACTGCACACACTGCAGACGGGACTGAACTGCAAAGCAGCTCGTGTGACCTGAACTAGAGATACCACGATGGCACTTGCAGGTACTGCTCTGGCCCTGCATCTCTATGGTGCAAGTCCTCCACTCCCAGCACCAACGGTCAGAGCAGTTCCCCGTTCAACTGAACAGCTGAAATGCCAGGAGGTGAACCCCGGGACCGGAAACGGGTGGAAAGCTGCAGAGATTCCACCCTGCGCTATCTGCCAGCAGGATTACCCGGGCAGCTCTCCTCGAAGCTCTTCCACCAATTTTATTTATTTACTTATTTTGTATTCCCCCCCCTTCCTGCCTGGGCAGGCCCACTGCGTTCACAATCAATGCTGCCTCCTAAGCTGTGGAGCCTTGTAAAAAAACAATTCTACTTTGTGAGCAAGCGGCATTGAAGTTGTGAGCAAGCGATTTGGCTGCTGCATATAAATTAGTTTGCTAGAGAGGCCGCTGGGGATTGAACCTGGGACCAGTGTTCCCTCTAAGCTGAGTTAGTGTGAGCTAGCTCACTGTTTCTTAGCCTCCGGCTCACACATTTTTGTCTCGGCTCAGGAAGGAGGGCTCCACAGCAAACTAATCTGTGCAGCAGCCAAATTGCTCGGTCACGGCTTTAATGCCAGGCGCTCACAAAGTAGAGTTTTTGCTCACAGGACTCCACAGCTCAGAGGGAGCCTCGCCTTCTGCCTGCCCAGCAGGGGCTCCGTCACTGAGCCCTGGCTCCATTTGCAAGCTCCTCTCCCCATGCCCACCCTTCTTGCCGTGCTGGAGAAAACGACACACCTCATTGTGAAAACCCCAATGAATTATGGATGAGTCTACAGAGGGTGCAGAGGTTATGAAGGGTAACCGGCAGTCTTTAGGAACCTAAGAGTAGCCCTGATGGATCAGGCCTCTGAGGGTCCATCTAGTCCTGCAAGCCGTCTCTCGCAGTGCCCAACCAGTCCCTCTTGAGGGCCGACAATAGGGCAGAGAGGCCAAGCCCCTCCCTTGAGAAGAACCTCAGAAGAGCCCTGCTGGATCAGACCAGGGAGGGTTCCATCTAGTCCAGCTTCCTGTCTCACACAGTGGCCAGCCAGTTCCTCTGGAGGGCTGACAACAGGGCGGAGAGGCCGAGGCCTTCCCCTGAGAAGAACTTCTGAAGAGCCCTGCTGGGTCAGACCAGGGAGGGTCCATCTAGTCCAGCATCCTGTCTCACACAGTGGCCAACCAGTTCCTCTGGAGGGCTGACAACAGGGCAGAGAGGCTGAGGCCTTTCCCTTATAAGAACGTCCGAAGAGCCCAGCTGGATTCAGACCAGTGAGGGTCCATCTAGTCCAGCATCCTGCCTCATACTCACATCAGGGGCCACACCAGTTCCTCTGGAGGGCTCAAAAACAGGGCAGAGAGGCCAGGGCCTTCCCCTGATGAGAACATCAGAAGAGCCCTGCTGGGTCAGCCCAGTGAGGGTCCATCTAGTCCAGCATCCCGTCTCACACATTGGCCAACCAGTTCCCCTGGAGGGCCAACAAAAGGGCAGAGAGGCCGAGGCCTTCCCCTGAGAAGAACATCAGAAGAGTCATGGCTGGATCAGACCAGGGAGGGTCCATCCAGTCCAGCCTCTCATCTCACACAGTGGCCAACCAATCCCTCTGGAGGGCCAACAACAAGGCACAGAGGCCAAAGTCTTCCCCCAAGGTTGCCTCCTGACTCTGGGATTCAGAGGCTTAGTGCCTCTGAGTGTGGAGGTTCCTCCGCCCAGTCACCATGGCTGGTAGCCCCTGACAGGTCTCTCTCCCACGGACCAGTTCCTGCTGCAGAGTTGTGGGAAGGCAGAACTCCACTCGCCCCTTAAGAAGACACTTGCTGAACCACCCTGGTCCAGAGTAGCCTGGGCAATCCCGATCCCGTCAGATCTCAGAAGCTCAGAAGGGTCGACTATGGCAAGTCCTTGAATGGGAGACCTCCAAGGAATACCAGCAAGTCGGGAGGCGGGGGCAGGCTTCATTCAGCCACCTCTCTGAATATCCTGCCGGGTCCTCCCCACCCCCCGGGTAAGGGTCAATTCACCAGAGGTTGCCACGACTTCCAGGGACACACGCAAAAATAATAAACACACACAAGAAAAGGGGGACACACACACACACACACACACACACTCGAGCCAAACTCCCCGCTCCGGCTCCCTTACCTGCCGCCCCTGGCTCCCCAGGTTCGGGCTGGCGAGCGCGTGCCGGGGAGAGACGCCACCGATCCCTGCAGGGCTGAGGATCCCCATGCGGCTCGGGGGGATGGCACGGGGCGGGGGCATCTGGAACTGGCGCTGCCCTCGACGTGCCACGCCCACTCCCACAGAGCCAGCTATGGGGAGAGAGTTGGAGCCAAAGGCCCATCTGGAAAGGAACGGGGAGAAAGAGAGAGAGAGAGTGTGTGAGACAGAGAGACCCCGTTGGGGACTTAAAAACACAAGTCAAAACCGTGCCTCGGGGCTGGGAGACCAGGAAGGCTGGGAGAGGCACTCAGGGGGCACAGCCCACAGCTCCAGCCTTGGGGGGGGGCCCTCCCGTTTGTGCCCCGGAAATGTCCACACAAACTCCTGCTGCTGCAGGGCGGCCACGGCCCCGTGGGGCCCGCTGCCGCTTCATCGGCACGGTCGAGACCAGGGGCTGGCCAGACTCGCTTAACATTAAGAGCTGCAAAGAATAAACATCGGTTGCCTGAGAGCTGCGTGACATGAACCAATATCAACACACGGTTTTTATTGGAAAACGACGCAGATTTACTTTTTATGAACACGAAGCGGGACTGCCGAAAGTAAAAAAACAAAAGGGGTAAAAATAGATATTGCTGATGAGATCTATTTGCCGCCCAATGATATTTGTAGGCCGGGGTGGGGGGGGCCTTTGAGAATGCATTGAAAGTTAAAGTTGCTTTCTTTCTCTGCTCCCCCTCCCTGCCTCAAGCCTACCCGGGGAGGGCGACGACACTGGCTGGGGAAGGGAAGCCCAATCGGGGAGAGCACGCCTCCCCTTTCTCTTCCCCTGCACGGACTGGAAAGTACACCAGCTGGTTCAGAAAGGAGATAAGTAAAGGTAAAGGTTTCCCATGCTTGAAAATGTCAGGTAATCCTGACATGAGATGGATGGAAGGGAAGGAGGGAGGGACGGTCTGCAACTTTTCATGTTCTGGAATGTAGGGAGGTGAGCAGGTTGCCCAGGAAACCCAGATCTACAGCGCCTGGGCAATCTGTTATCTCACCAAATGTCCTTGGGTCCCACAGACTCTTTTCTTCTGTTTTCCTCTGTTTGGGACAGCTCTGGCCGTTTGGTTATATTTACAACTTTCACAACTTTGCCATGCGCACGCTTGGCAACTATTGGTAGATAGATGGGGGGGGGGATTTCAAAGCTAGTATAACTGCGGGTGCCTTTTTTGATCTGGTCATCACTGACAATGGATTGTTAATGTGTCTCTTAGAACTGCTTTCAATAAACGCTATCTTCTTTATGAAGCCTGGTGTACGACTGACTTTCTGGAGAACCTGACAGAAAGCTAGTCGAGTCCAACTCTAGGGATGCGGTGCTCATCTCCGTTTCCAAGCCGGAGAGCCAGCGCTGTCCGAAGACGTTTCCGTGGTCATGTGGGCGATATGACTAGACGCCGAGGCACAAGGAACACTGTGACCTCCCCCCCGAAGCGGTAACCTCTTTAACTCCTTGCAATTTCTTGCTTTCGAATTGCTAGGTTGGGCAGGAGCTGGGGCCGGAAACGGGAGCTCGCGCTGTCATGCGGCACTCGGGTCTTGAACTGCTGAACTACCGACCTTCCGGTCTGCAGCTCAGACTCTTAACTTCTGAGCCACCGCAGCACCTTCAGAAAGGAGATATCCCCCCCCCCCCAAAAAAAAAAGAAAAGAAAAGGCCAGGCAGCTGAGCAGGGCCCAATGAACAGCAGCCGGCAGGACGTCTCCACGGGCGAGCCCACACAATGCATTTTTGGTACTGAATAGAGTTGTCAACCGATCAACGCTTCCCCCCCTCCCATTTCTTTTTTTTAAAGAAAAGAACTTCTCAAAAGACGCTAAAAGCCGGCAGCGTAACATTTACATGCAGCAATGCCACAATAGGGATGTGTTTTGGGAGGGATTCTCAAGAGAAATGGCAGCTTCCTTTCAGCGTGAAAAGAAACCGCTTAGAGAGAAGTTGCCAGTCTTTTGTAAGAGAGCCGAAAGCCGCTTAATATTGTTTTCATTAAATTCATTAAGTAGGTAATAACGCGCCAACCCTTCTCAAGGTTGTCTGAATAGCGAGGCTGCCGAGACGGCTTATGGGCAAACGGTGCCTCACTTCTGCTCTCGCTGGCCGGGATGTTTTAATCACTACTTTGGAGGAATAGGGATGAGGGCACAGGGACCGGCATACAACCTGGCACTGCCATGGAGGAAACAGCATCTTTGGTCACAACGTTATCCAGCCTTTCCACTTCAGCCAAGGCAGGTGTAAGAATCAACAGTAGCCAGCTCTTTCAGCTTGCAAGCCAGCCTGCTTCCCCCAGCACTTCTGAGGTGGAAACGTAGGAGAAGCCATGCTGGATCAGGCCAATGGCCCACCCAGTCCAAAACTTGGTGTCACACAGTGGCCAAAAAACAGGGGGCATCAGGAGGTCCACCAGTGAGACCAGAACTCCAGAAGCCCTCCCACGGTTGCCCCCCCAAGCATCAAGAAGACAGAGCATCCCTGCCCCAGACATCAGAACACAAGAGAAGCCATGCTGGATCAGGTCAATGTCTCATCCAGTCCAACACTCTGTGTCACATGGTGTCCAAAAACTGGGGGGCATCAGGAGGTCCACCAGTGGGGCCAGGACACCAGAAGCCCTCCCATTGTTGCCCCCCAAGCACCAAGAAGGCAGAGCATCACTGCCCCAGACATAAGGACACAAGAGAAGCCATGTTGGATCAGGCCAACAGCCCCTCCAGTCCAACACTCTGTGTCACACAGTGGCCAAAACCCAGGGGTCACAAGGAGGTCCACCAGCGGGGCCAGAATTCCAGAAGCCCTCCCACTGTTGCCCCACAAGCCCCAAGAAGACAGAGCACCACTGCCCGAGAAATAAGAACGTAACAGAAGCCATGTTGGATCAGGCCAGTGGCCCATCCAATCGAACACTCCGTGTCACACAGTGGCAAAACCCCAGGTGCCATCAGAAGGTTCACCAGTGGGAAATCTGGATCCCACAAGACTCTCCCGCTAATTCCAGCAGTTCCTCCCCCCTGGCATAAGCCCCCTCCCTCCAAAAGCATGCATCAGTGGAAGGCTCCTTGGGGCAGGGAAAAACTCAGAGAGCCAGTATGGCTTAGCGGCTACAGCAACATGGGGATCTGGGAGACACAGGTTTGAACCACCACTCTCCCATGCAAGCTTGCTGGGTGGACATGGGCCAGACACACTCTCAGCTTGATCTACCTCACAGGGCCGTTGTGAGGATAGAACGAAGGAGAATAATAGTGGGGAGAAATGTGGTGTGTAAGATGAGGTCAATAAATGGAATGAAATGAAAAGGGGGGGGGGCGGGATACACAGACCCAGCCTGGAACCTTGTGGCCTTCCTTTTGCTATTGGAAGCTGTAATGATTTCTTCTTTTGGCGTATGTGTTCCTTTAAATGTTTAGTGTGACTGCAGTAATGTATGGAGAGTGATAGAGGATGACAAGTGTGATGTGATTGGCTGATGACTGAGAGTGTGGGAGGAGAGATGTCTATGAGGTGATTCTGTATTCATGAAGAGATGAGTGTGGGGAGTTTTTGTGAGAGTCTGTGTGACAGAGGAAGCAGTTGGAGCTTAGTTAGCCTGTGTGGCTGTATATGAGGGAGAGTTCAGCCTGTGTGGCTGTATATGAGGGAGAGTTCAGCCTGTGTGGCTGTATATGAGCGAGAGAGTTCAGCCTGTGTGGCTGTATATGAGCGAGAGAGTTCAGCCTGTGTGGCTGTATATGAGCGAGAGAGTTCAGCCTGTGTGGCTGTATATGAGCGAGAGAGTTCAGCCTGTGTGGCTGTATATGATAGAGAGTTCAGCCTGTGTGGCTGTATATGAGCAAGAGAGTTCAGCCTGTGTGGCTGTATATGAGCAAAAGAGTTCAGCCTGTGTGGCTGTATATGAGCAAAAGAGTTCAGCCTGTGTGGCTATATATGAGCAAGGGAGTTCAGCCTGTGTGGCTATATATGAGCAAGAGAGTTCAGCCTGTGTGGCCATATATGAGCAAGAGAGTTCAGCCTGTGTGGCTGTATATGAAAGAAAGTTCAACCTGTGTGGCTGTATATAAGAGATAATTCAGCCTGTGTGGCTGTATATAAGAGAGAATTCAGCCTGTGTGGCTATATAAGAGAGAATTCAGCCTGTGTGGCTATATAAGAGAATTTAGACTTCAGTTTTTAAACCTGTCAGAGTGGAGTTTTGGTGTATGAGAGACTATGTGTGATGCCAAGCCTTGTCAGGTATATTTTCTTTCTTCAAGAACAGTTCAAAAAATACCCCAAAACCTATTTTGTTCTTTTATAAATAAATCATTATTTGTATAAACTTATCCCTGCATTCAGAACAGTCCTTCCTCAGAACCACATAGTCCTCTGAAGCACCCAGACACTGGATCATTCTACCAAAATAGAGAGAGTTGGAATTTTGAATTCCTTGGGGCAGCAGAAACCTACTAAGTTGATGTACACAGAGTGTGTTTAAAGGAGAAACAGTCTCCCCAATAAGTGAGGACGCCACAGAGGTGTACAAGGCCACCCCACCACAAAGCCCACTTCCACTTCCACCACCCCGACCTTCCTGCCTCCGTGTACAGACCCTTTCTGCGGACGGTAGCCTTGCATGTCCAGCACAGCCTTCCTTGGAAATGTCCGGAGTAGCTTGAGCACCTGCTGCTTCCAAGACAACAGCCGCTTCTTCTGCGTCTCTGTGAATGCCTGGAGAAAAGAGGACAGAGAGAAGGGAATCGGGGAGGGCCCGGGTGGGGCAGGTGGTCTTGAGAGTTGGGGGATTTTCTCTGGGTGCTAACCCCTCCCCCCACTAGTGCTCACCCCTACCTCATGCATCAGGCACTTCTCTATCAGCTGGAGGTAACTGGTGATGTTTTCCTCATCCGGTCGGGAGACCAGCAACTGCGTGCACACTGCAGGGAGAAAGTCAGAGGTAGGTTGGAGAGTTGTGCCCAGACCACAGAGGCACGAATGCAGAGTGCTTTGGATGCAGAGGACAGTGGGCAGCTTGTTCTTAATGGTTCTTTGCTCATAGAACAGGAGACAGAATTAAAGCAACAGCCGCCGGTGGAAGAATTCAAGAAGCCCTAACCCCACGGCTGCTCCAGACACACCGCTGCTCCTCTGTGATGAGAAACAGCAACCTCCAAGACTAACAAACTTTATCGTAGCACAAGCTTTCGAGAAACACAGCTCTCTTTGTCAGATGCATCTGATGAAGAGAGCTGTGTTTCTCGAAAGCTTATACTACGATAAAAGTTTGCTAGTCTTAACGGTGCTATGGGGTTTCTTACTATTTTACAGCAACAGAATTAACATGGCTAACGCCCTCTTGATCTAGCAACCTCCAGGCAACAGAAATTCTGCAGAAGGGGGCGTTCCTCCCCCACACACCCATTTTGGTCCGAGGTGAGTGAGCGGTTATGCATGGCCTGGTAATTCGAGGGCAACTAAGCTTCTGGATTCTTTGCAAGGACGGATGGGGTACGAAGAGAACCTCAAATATATGGCAGCTCATATAAACAGCTTAAAAAAGTCTGAAAGCACATGAGCCGCGCCTCCTAAAACGTCAGGAAACCTCGACAGACACTTCAGCAAGACTGCGACCCTTCCAATCTCCAGTCTTCCTCAGAAGGAGATGAAGAAGAAGAAGAAGAAGAGATTGGATTTATACCCCACCCTTCACTACCCAAAGGAGTCTCAGAGCAGCTTAGAAACTCCTTTCCCTTCGCCTCCTCACAACAGACACCCTGTGAGGTAGGTGGGGCTGAGAGAGCTCTTGACAGAAACTGCTCTTTTTCAAGAACAGCTCTTATCAGAACTACGGCTTGCCCAAGGTCACCCAGCCAGGTGCAAGTGGAGGAGTGGGGGAATCAAACCCGGTTCTCCCAGATTAGAGTCCGCGCACTTAACCAATGACACCAAACTGGCTCAGAATGTCTCACTGTTTAAGATCCATTCCCAGTTCTCTCTCAGAGGCCCGTAACGGGTTTGTGAAATCAGTTTCTCTCATCCACATCCCAAGCCAAAAATGAAGAGTCGTGTATGAAACCCAGTTATGGCACGGCCAAAGCCGCTCAGCAACAGGGAACAGAGGGGACTCGAACCCACATCTTACAGAGGACAAACGGGGGGGGAGGGTGTGTGTCCAGCCGGGGGCCATGTGATGCTGCTTTCCACTCCACCCTTCCCACTTCTTTTCCACTCTACATTAATGGTTCTGACGGCCAAGCCATTGCATCCGAGATAAACCCTCCTTATGAATGAGAAATCAGTTCAGCTTCAAGATACCAACACACAGAAAATGCAGCAAGACAGTTTAAGCTATTCCAGAGGTTTTTTAAAAATAACCCGAAAGCCATGAGAGAAATGGAGAAGCGTGCGTGCACATGAAAGTTTATACCCAGAATTAAACTTTGTTGGTCCTAAAGGTGCCAAGGGACTCAAACTTAGTTCTTCAAACTCTTTCCCCCTTGTTACGGCAAAGGTTAGCTTCTTCTACTGTCCTTCTTGGCTCTACAAATTCAACCCTTCTGATGCCAAAGCTGTATTAATGAATACGCAGGGAAGTTCTGCCACAATAAATGAGTCTTTAACCCAGGGGCAGCCCGGGGGCCGGATCCCGCCCCCAGAGGGCTTCTACCAGGCCCGCAGCGGAACGGGCTGTCTCCTGCTGCTTCTTCCAGTTCTGCTGCTGCGTCATCGTAGGTTTGCAGCTGACAGATACACACCTGAACAGCATGCTCAAGACTGCAACAGCACAAGACATTTTGATGCGATAATTCAGAGCAAGAGGTGTCCGTTATCAGACACTGTCAAATAAACAAAATACTGCAAGACCGCTAATGTTTTAAGCATGATTTTAAGTTAAAAAAAACAACACCCTTTGTGTCTGCGTCCTTTATAAAGTTTTTATCTCCACTACCAGGCATTCCATTTTATGGCACACGTATGGCCCGGCCCAACAAGGTCTCATTTACATCAGATCCGGCCCTCGTAACAAACGAGTTCGACACTCCTGCTTAAAGCTGTCCTAAGACCCCTTTCCGGGGTTTACTTTAGCAGGAGTCTGCACAGGTACCCGAAACACTGACGGTTCTCTCTCTACATGCAGGGAAGAGCAAACTACATGGAACCACCCAGACACAGCCATGCGCGGCCAGAATTCACCCCTTGAAGGACTCACCTTTGCCCATCACCCGCGTGAACTGCCCTGCAATGTCTCCCTCGGCAACAGGCGCTGCCCCCGACTCCCCATCACAAGGAGAGCCCGTCTGGGGCGGGAAGGTGTCCGCGGTGGATTCCTTGTCCTCGGCTCCGTTGCCGGTCTTGGGAGCCCCGCGTGACTCCGCTGCCAGCGGCTGGCCCTCCTTGGCGGCTGCCGTGGTCTGCAGGGCGTGGAAAGCCTTGATGGGCGTGACGATGATCTGCTGCAGCTCTTGAAGGGCGTTCCACAAGTTGCCCCCTTCCAGGATGTCCTGCAGGAGAGGGGAGCAGGAGAGAGACCTTGAAGGAGGCTTCACCTCGGGGAGTTCAAGTATAGAGAGGAACTCTCAGTCTGGGGCAGGTGATGCACTCTATTCTTGGTGCTGGAGGGGGCAACAGTGGGAGGGCTTCTGGTGTCCTGGCCCCACTGCTGGACCTCCTGAGGGCACCTGGTATTTCTGGCCACTGTGTGACACAGAGTGTTGGACTGGATGAGCCGTTGGCCTGATCCAACATGGGCTTCTCTGATGTTCTTATGGCTAAGCACACACGCCCAAAATACTACCTTCCAGTTCAGCATCCAGTTCTGGGCGTGCTACGGGAAACCCCTAGAAACCCTCGATCTGCCAGCCGAGGGCTGGTCTCCCCTTGTCTCCATCGAGAAGGACATTTGTAACAAGAAGAAAAGAGGCGCGTTTCCTAAAGCGGCGTGAGGCCAGAACAAGGCAGAGTCTGAAACCGAGGAGGGCTGCCGGGAGGAGTACAGCTCTTGCCAGCACGCTGCTCAAGAGTAGTGCCTGCGCAGTTTACGCTACACCACTGTACGAGCGGATATGCAGCGTACACTCCCGTCTTCAAAACAAGACAGGTGGCCACCATGGACAGTGCTTTCCGGGGAAGGGGCAGTGTCTGTGATATGCCCCCGCCCCAAATTCACTTGGTACCCGGTCACTGAAGTCTTAGGTGCTGGGTCAACACACTGCTATTTGCATGGGCGCTTTTTCGGGGGGGACGGCTAAACCCTATGAGGAAAGGCTGAGAGATTTGGGAATGTTTAGTCTGGAGAAGGGGAGGCCACGATGGCTCTCTTGAAGTCTCCAAAGGGTTGTCACTCAGAGGAGGGCAGGGAGCTGTCCCGGTGGGAGAGGACTCACAGGAATGGGTTTAAATTAAGGGCGGGAAGATACCAGCGGTAGCTGCTATCTATACATATTAAGAAGAGGCGGCAAGCGAGGAGCCTAAACCAAGTGCAAATGTCCCTGTGCGGTGCGCTCGCAGACTTCCTGATAGTACCCGTCTGTCTCGGGCCACGGTTCCGATGCAGCGTGGGGCTACTTCAGGGTTTGTATCTGGGGTCACCAACTCTGGGAGAGCAAGGGGGTGTAAGGTCTGATAAAAGACAGGATGCTGGACTAGAGGGACTATTGGCCTGATGCAGCAGGGCTCTTCTGATGTTCTGAACTACGTCTCTTTCTTCCTGTGGCGATTCCTTCATCTGACCTAACTAAATAAGACGCTTGGTCCAAAGTCAGTATTGTCTACTCAGACTGGCAGCGGCTCTTCAGGGGCTCAGGCAGAGAGGTCTTTCCCATCACCTACTGCTGGGCCCTTTTAACTGGAGGTGCCGGGAACTGAACCTGGGACCTTCTGCATGCCAAGCAGAGGCTCTCCCACTGAGCCACAGCCCCTCTTTACAGCTCTCCAGGGTCTCAGGCGGAGGTCTTTCCCATCACCTCCTGTATGGCCATTTTAACTGGAGATGCTGCCGGGGATTGGAACCTGGGACCTTCTGCATGCCAAGCAGAGGCTCTGCCACGGAGCCATGGCCCCTCCAACACATGAAGCTGCCTCAGACCAATCAGACTATTGACCCGTCACTGTTGACATTGTCTACTCAGACTGGCAGCGGCTCTCCAGGGCCTCGGGAGGAGGGGTCCTCCACATCACTTGGTACCTTGCAGGGCCATAGCCAGAATTTCTCATTTCGTGGGGCAAATTTGTTTCCCCCTGTGGGGCTCCTGAATTATGCTTATATTTATACTTAAAACTAATAAATCACTGGAGACTCTAGGCGTGGAGCCTGAGGAGCAGAGGCTTGGAGAGCGGAGGTATTTCAGTGAGATATAACAGGGATCTCCAGCCACTACCAATCCTCCCAACATGGAAAGTCATGGCGAGAGATTGGCTTCCCCACCGCCGCCATGCCTTCTCTCTCACCCTCTCTTTCCTTCCGCAGCACACTACACACGCACCTGCCCCCAGCATCTGGAGATGCCGAGAGAAAGAAAGCCCCATGCAGCTTCTGGTCAGTTTCACCCCCTCCTTTAACAGCTGATTGGTGGGGACTGAAACTGACCAGAAGCTGCAGAGTGGGCTTTTCATTCTCCAGCCTCAGGCTCTGCAAATAGATGCACTGGAGGCCCGGAGTGTATGGCATCATCCAAGTGGTGAGGCAGAGCTCGTCGCGTGAGCCGATTGCACGGTCCCTTCAACTGCGCGACTGCTGGGGACTGAACCGGGACCTTCTGCATGCCAAGCAGAGGCTCTGCCACTGAGCCACGGCCACTCTTTACAGCTCTCCAGGGTCTCAGGTGGAGGTCTTTCACCATCACCTACTGCCTGGGCTCTTTTAACTGGAGATGCTGGGGACTGAACCTGGGACCTTCTGCATGCCAAGCAGAGGCTCTTCCACTGAGCCACAGCCCCTCTTTACAGCTCTCCAGGGTCTCAGGTGAAGGACTTTCCCATCGCCTATTGCCTGGTCTTTTTAACTAGCATGCTGGGGATTGAACCAGGGACCTTCTGCATGCTAAGCAGAGGCTCTACCACTGAGCCACAACCCCTCTTTACAGCTCTCCAGGGTCTCAGGCGGAGGTCTCTCCTATCTCCTACTGCCTGGTCCTTTTAACTGGAGATGCCAGGGATTGAACCTGGGACCTTCTGCATGCCAAGCACAGGCTCTGCCACTGAGCCACAGCCCCTCTTTACAGTTCTCCAGGGTCTCAGGCGGAGGTCTTTCCCATCACCTCTTGCCTGGTCCTTTTAGCTGGCAATGCCGGGGACTGAACCCACGGACTTTCTGCATGCCAAGCAGAGGCTCTGCCACTGAGCCGTGGGCTCTCCCCGAGGTTCTCGGCAGGGATTCCCTTACCTTCTCCAGAGACTTCAGGACACTCTGCCTTTCCCGCAGCTTCTGGATACTCAAAGCTATTTTGTGCCTTGCTCCTTTGGTCACGTTCTGTGCAGAGAAGATGGAAGCGGCAAAAAAAGGGAGCAGAGAAAGAGAGAGAGACAGAGAGACAGCCATGGGTGAACGTTCTCACTTGACTGGTGCCCTCTTTTCATCCCCCTCCTCCACCTCCAGAAATGGTACGCAAGTACGTCCCACGGAGAAGGCAAGGCATCTTCGTAGGTTCTCGAAGGATGCATGACCACGACTGTGCCAAGCTGCTTTAACAGCATAAGACCCTGAGCTGCTTTTCGTGGGCCAAGTTTCTAGCCCTCAAGATTATGCACTGTTGGGTGGGATGTCCTATCATAGCCCCCTTTTGGGATGAAACTAAATTAGAGGAAATTAGGTGTCTATCTGGTCATACTATAAAAAGGGAACCCAGAATCCACACTCTTGAACCTTAGAAACGAAACTGCTTTATCCACTGCACAAAGAAAAAGAATTGCTGTATTAGTATTATTATTCATCAGCCAAAACAACCATAGCTTCCTAACGGAAGTCAGGAATCAAACCATCCCTAAACTTATGGTACAGAAAGTTATGGAACTTATACGTCATGGGGAAAAATATCTGACATAATGAACCTGACAAGATCTACTGGCGAACGTAGTGAATTTACAATGATACGGCCACCGCTCTTATCCCATCTAGTTTTTCCAAGGAACGACACCAGAGATAAAATGGACACTCTTCATTTGTGGTAAAGGCTGATGCCAACACTAAGCTGATGAAAACTGCTCTCTTTTATGCTTGTTAAGTTTATGTACACTTATCCTGTAAATGATTGTTATTACTTGTTATTGGAATTTTTAAAACTGAATTATATGGGGGGGGGAGGTTATACAGCAAAACCTGACGATGCAGACGTCCCGCCTCCCGGCTTGCGAGACAGAAGGGGCCTGGCATGCAGCACTCCACAAGTCAGGCAGCGCAAACTTTTATGCCACATGCCCTCCTCCCCTCTCCCCATTTCACACACGTGTCCCGATTGGTCGAAGGATGCCAGGCAAACCTGGCGCTTCCCCCAACGGCACGGAGGACTCTGGTTTTAGGCACGCTTGCCAGTACCTGTGATTCCAAATGCTGCTCTGTCAGGGTCATCATTTCCTCATAGGTCATTTGGGAAAAGAGGGCTGCATATTTGTGGAGGCGAAGGCTCTTCAGCCACGAGGGGACATCTGCAGAGGGGCCGAGAAGAAAGAGGTCACTGGGGATGGCCGGTTGCCCACACACACACACACACAAAGAGAGAGAGAGAGAAGAGAGGAAATAGGGAGAAGAGAGAGAGTGGAGAGAGAGAGCAGAGAGAGGGGGGAGGGAGGGATGAGGGGGGAAGAGAGAGAGAAGAGGAAAGAGAGAGGAAAGAGAGGAGAGAGAGAGAGAGAGAGAGAGAGAGGAGCGAGAGAGGAGCGAGAGAGAGCGAGAGAGAGGAGCGAGAGAGGAGCGAGAGAGGAGCGAGAGAGGAGCGAGAGAGGAGCGAGAGAGGAGCGAGAGAGGAGCGAGAGAGGAAAGAGAGAGGAAAGAGAGAGGAAAGAGAGAGGAAAGAGAGAGAAAGAGAGAGGAAAGAGAGAGGAAAGAGAGAGGAAAGAGAGAGGAAAGAGAGAGGAAAGAGAGAGGAAAGAGAGAGGAAAGAGAGAGAAAGAGAGAGGAAAGAGAGAGGCAAAGAGAGGAAAGAGAGAGAAAGAGACAGAAAAGAGACAGAAAAGAGACAGAAAAGAGACAGAAAAGAGACAGAAAAGAGACAGAAAAGAGAGAGAAAAGCAAACTGTTTGTATTCTGAACACTGCTTTCAAGAACAGATGATTAAACATCGATCTCCAAATCCCAACTGCAGGAAGTGGTGGCAGCCTGAGGGACGTCCATCTCGCCTCGACCAGGGCCAGGGCTTTCTTGGTGCTGGCCCCGGTCTGGTGGAACAAGCTCCCGCTTGAGATCAGGGCCCTGTGGGACTTATTATCGTTCCGCAAGGTCTGTAAGACGGAACTGTTCCGCCGGGCCTTTGGCTGAGGCAGAGGGCATCTGATGAAGCCGGCCTCCCTCACTGAAGTTTGTCATCAGTATTCGGCCCAGGTTAAGAAGACCCCTGGGATCCAACCACTCTGGCTGAAACTGTGTTTGTGGTTACAAACCGTTGTTTTAAATTGCATTACTGAGTAGCTTTAAATATCTTGTTATACTTATTAATGTATCTTTTTATCCAATTATGATACCAGGAGTACAAATCCAAATAAAATAAATAAGCTACAAGTACAGACAAGCTTCAAGAGGGGATTGGATACAAGTAAGGAGCAGAGGCCCGTCAGCGGCTAGTGAGAAATGCAGATGCAACCAAAGACAGGCCAACGACGGCTGATCTTGGCCGGACTCCCAAGTCCCATCACCAGCCTTATGCAAGCGAGACAGAACTGGACGGCACACAGTCATGGAACTGGCACGGACTGCACAGGTGTTTCTACCGCAAGGAAGGGAGCGGCTCCAGCCCGCCGCCCGCCCAACGGCCCCTTGGTACCTTTCATGCCGCTGCCGTCCTCCTGGAAGGTGTTGCGGCTGCCGGACTGCTCCTCCGTCTGCTCGCTGCCCGAGGAGGCCACGCTGCTCTGGGGCGAGAGGGGGGCGTGTTCCCCGCTGGGGATGAAGGCGGGCCGGGCCGCCATCTCCTCCACGCTCATCCACTCGCCGGGGACCTGCTGGCTGGTGGGGATGAGGGACATGGAGCGCTTCAGCGGGCTGGGGTGGATTTGGCAGGGCAGAGCTGCAAAGAGGGAGAGAGAGAGACTGTTAAGAAGGTCCATGAAGTCACTGGGGGAAAACAGGACACTTCTCAGTTGCAGGCAGCCTTCGGCAGTCAAGAAGCATTAACGCAAACAGTCTGGAGTAGTGGTTAGGAGCGCAGACTCTGATCGGGGAGAACCGGGTTTGATTCCCCACGCCTCCTCCTCATGCAAGTGCTGGCGTGACCTCGGGTCAGTCACAAAGTTCTTCTCAGAGCTGTTCTCTCAGGAGCAGTTCTCGAAAGAGCTCTCTCAGCCCCACCTACCTCACAGGGCATCTGTTGTGGGGAGGGGAAGGGAAAGGAGATTGTGAGCCGTTCTGAGACTCCCTTGGGTAGTGAAGGGCGGGGGATAAATCCAATCTCCTCCTCTTCTTCTAGACAAAGAAGAGACGTTGCGGAAAGGGAAAACAAGGGGAGTGCTGAAGTTACAAAGCAAGAGGAAGCAAGCAAAGAAAGCCAGCTTATGCACCAGAAGTTTGTTTATCCAGTGAAGCTGTTCGGAAGCTCTGGCCCCCAAGAACCCTCTTAGGGCAGGGCCTGAAGGACCCCCCACACACACATTTACTGGGTCCCCCAGGCTCCAAGAAAACCTGACACGCAGTAATTCAAACATTACAATAATTTCAAAGAGCAGCTGCGTTGGTCGGCAGTAGAACAGTGAGACTGGAGTCCGGCAGCATCTGAAAGACCAATGAGACTTCCAGAGTATGAGCTTTCAAGAGTCAAAACGCTCCCTTCACCTGACGAAGGGAACTTGGGATTCTCAAAACTGCGGACCTCTGAAAATGGTGGTGGTCTCCCAAAGTGCTACCGGACTCGAACCTAGCTAATTCAAACATGTTACGCAGGGCCAGTGTTCCCTCTAAGTTGAGTTAGTGTGAGCTAGCTCACAGTTTCTTAGCCTCCGGCTCATGCATTTTTTGTCTTGGTTCAGGAAGGAGGGCTCCAGCCAAATCGGCCGCTCACAGCTTTAATGCCAGCAGCTCAAGAAGTAGAATTTTTGCTCACAAGACTCCACAGCTTAGAGGGCTGGTGCCCAGAACTCCCTACAGCAACTTTCAAAGCTGGGGGAAGACTCTGCAAAAGGAGAATCACTTTTGCTGGCTACATTTCTCAGTAGGAGACAGATCCGAGCCACACATACTAAAGCCCTTGAGAAACCAGTGAACTTCCAGCAGGCGCTTCTCAGAAGGTAAAGGTGACTGTGCGATCCTTCCGTGAAGAAAAAGAAGAGTTTTATACCCCACTTTCCTCTGCCCTAAGTATCCTCCAATCGGCTCGCAATGGCCTTCCCCTTCCTCTTCCCCTCCACAGGCGTCTTGGGAGGCAGGTGGGGCTGAGAGTTCTGAGAGAACGGTGACTGGCCCAAGGTCACCCAGCGGGCTTCTGATGGAGGAGTGGGAAATCAAACCTGGTTCTCCGAGTGGGAGCCTGCTGTTAACCCGTGTACCGCGCTGGCTCTCAAGGGCAAAAGCTCACTTCTCCTACAGAATGCAGTGAGCCCACCCCTCTTTCTTGCGAGAGGATATCCCATAATGCAACAAATTGAAGCAGGAAGCCTACGAGTGGGACAGAATGGGCAACTGTCATCTTCTCGTGAGGGAGCTGAACTGGGGGAAAAATTAGTTTGCAATCTCAACACCCCCCACCCCCCCCGGAAAAATTCTCTTACAAGTCATCATTTTAGTGCTGCTCCAATCTGATTCAATAAGGCTCATGCAAATCAACCCCACAGCAAACTGCAGGAAGTTTGCCTCTTGGGTAAGCTCTTGGCATCTTGGGAGAGAACCCACTAGGGGAAACCACACCCAGCATGACCCAGAGGAATCATAGAACGTTAGAGTTGGAAGGGACCTCGCAGGTCATCTAGTCCAACCCCCTGCACTTGCAGGAGCAAGGCCAAAAGACAGCCCTACAACATATCCGAAAGACCATCATCCAGCCTCCGCTTGAAAACATCCAGCGAAGGAGCATCCACCACCTCCCGAGGCAGACTGTTCCACTGCTCAACCACTCTTACCGTTAAGGAAGAAGTTCCTCCTGGTATTTACCCGGTATTGACTCCCTTGTCATTTCCACCCATTCGATCTAGTCTTACAATCCAGAGCAAGAGAGAATACATGCTCCATCTTCTACATGACAGCCCTTCAGATACTTGAAGACTGCAATCATGTCCCCTCTAAGCCTTCTCTTTCCCAGGCTAAACATACCCAACTCTTTCAGCCTTTCCTCATAAGACTTGGATTCCAACCCTCTCACCATGATCCTGGTCACCCTCTTCTGGACACACTCGAGCTTGTCGACATCCTTCCTAAAATGTGGTGCCCAAAACTGGACACAGGACTCCGGGTGAGGCCTGACCATAGCAGAATAGAGCAGAACTACCACTTCCCGTGATCTGGACACAATGCTCCTGTTCATGCATCCTAAGATTGCATTAGCTTTCTTCACAGCCACATTGCATTGCAGCCTCATGTTTAGCTTGCAATCAACCAGAACACCCAGATCCCTTTCACATGAGCTGATGTCAAGCCAAGTCCCTCCCATTCTATATCTGATTTTTTTGTACCTAAGTGTAGGACTTTGCACTTCTCTATTGAAATTCATTTTATTTGCCTCAGCCCACTGTTCCAGCCTATCTAGATCATTTTGAATCCTGACCCCAGCTCACAGGCCTGACTCCTGCCAAACCTTTCCGCACCTGTGTTTGTGTTGCTCCCGATACTGTTGATGGCCGACGGCACCGACCCAGAAGAGTGGAAGGACATGTGGCCGTTTTCCCGTGGCGGTTTCTCCTGCCAGCCGTGCCCCAGTTCCCCAAGGCCCGCGTCCACCGAGCCTTGCCACTCGTCCGAGCCCTGGCGCGAGTGGTAGGCCGTGTCGGGTCGACCCCTGCCCTGGCCGGAGTAGCCGCTGGAGAGACGCTCCTCGAGGTGGTTGAGCCAGAGAGCCAGGGAGTTGCGGTCATCCAGCGTGGTGGCCGGGTGGATGAGCGCGTAGGAGAGGAGCTGCCGGCTCTCCTCGATGAACAGGTTGCTTTCAATAGAGTACGCCAGCACCTTCTGCAAGAGCTTCATGTACTCTGACTTGGCGTCGGTGTTGCCAGGCTGGAGAAGGGGCAGGTGGGAGAGGAGCAGGGAGACCACCTTGTCCTTGGGTTCCTGATGCCACTGGCTGATGATGGCTGTAGGGGGAAGGAAAGGAATTCACAGAAGTCAGGGACGTGTCCGGCGCCCACGGGTGGCTGCAGAGCCTCTTTCAAGACCTCAAAGCCTATTCCCCTCTGCACAGAAGCGAGGTCTTCCATGCCAAGAGACCCTTAAATTAAGAATCAGACCTCTCTATCGTGGAATAACAGCAACAAACGAACAAAAAAAAGACGGGGGGGGGTCCCTGCTCGGAGCTGCTTATAGTCGAAATATGGACAAAATGAGAACTAATGAGAGATTTCTTTCCCCTGTGAAAGTCTGTGTTTATCACACTTCAGCTCTGATGGGACCAGTTCAGAAGAGGGCGCAGGGTCACATGGGCATCACAGAAAGAGAGCTGGAAGGGAACTCAAGGGTAGTTTGACCCCCTGCACCACCCAAGAAATTCACAGCAATCTCCCAGTCCCTCCAGTGACCCCTGCTCCGTGCCCAGAAGATGGCAAAAAACCTTCAAGAGGGGGCAGCAGTGGGAGGGGGCTTCGAGTGTCCTGGCCCCACTGCTGGACCTCCTGATGGCACCTGGTATATTTTGGCCACTGTGTGACACAGAGTGTTGGACTAGATGGGCCATTGGCCTGATTCAATATTGGCTTCTCTTATGTTCTTATGCCTGGGAGAAAATTCCTTCCTGACCCCAAAGTGGTGGTCAGCATTACCCTGGTTATGTAGGAAAGGGCCACGAAAGAACTAAGCCCTGAGACAACCCTTCCTGCCCCTCCCTCTCACGATCTGCCTAAGTTCCCAGAATCAGCGCTGCTGCCAGATGGCCATCTGGCCTCTGTTTGAAAACCTCCTCCAAAGGAGGAGAGCCCACCACCTCCCGAGGAAGCCTGTTCCACTGAGGAACCGCTCTGTCAGGCAGTTCTTCCTGATGGTTAGCCGAAAGCTCTCCTGATTTAATTTCAACCTGTTAGTTCTGCTCCGACCTTCTGGGGCAACAGAAAACAACTCTGCACCATCCTCTGACAGCCCTTCAAGTACTTGAAGATGGTGATCGTACCACCTCTCAGTCGTCGCCTCTCCAGGCTAGACTTACCCGGCTCCTTCAACCTTTCTTCACAGGGCTTGTTCAGAGAGCGATCGTAAATTTTGAAAGATATATAGTTTCCCTAGTAGTCTATCAGTATAAACACCACACGCTCTCTTGGTTCTAATCCAGATCAGGCACATTCAGAGAGGGGAGGGTGCGGCTCCAGCATTCACATGTTTGAAAAATCACAAGAGTCAAGCCCAAGAATACAGGCCAAGTCCATCAGCCGGGGTCATGTGAAACCGCCACATGCTAATGCCGATCTGTACTAAATCCAGTTCCCACCCAAGACACTATCTGTGCATGCAAGAGATGTGGCTGTACTTCAAGACCGCATCATGGGTCAGAAGAGCGATGCTTCCTTCTCAGGGACTACAAGTCAGTACCATACGCTGCAGCGGAGGGATGCCCAGCGCTAAACAAAAGATCAGCGCTAGGAGTGACCTTCAGGAAGTTCATTCCCCTATCCTGACCTCTAAGATGCCTCTGAAAAATGGAGCCGATTTGACTCCCTTGTCTCTTAACCTCGAGACGCTGTGGTTAGAGAGAGCTGCAAGGGTGTCTTTCCCCCTCCCAAACAAAGCCGGAAGATTGGATCTCCCAGCTCTACAAGCCAACGGCTTCAGACATGCCCTGCTTGAGGGACGGAGGCTAATTAAGGGGGAGGAGGACATTTGTACACATTAGTAGAATCCAGCTGAACTTGTAGGGACACTGGGCACTTCTCTCAGCTGATGCGCCCACAGGCACGCACGACATTCTCCAATTTGCAAGCGCTGGTCATTGCCAGCTTCTTGGGCCATCGGTCAGGAGTAAACCAGAAGGACTGCTTTGGATTTGGCACAAACCTCAGCGTGAACCCAGATAAAGGAACACGTCCATTACACAGACACTATTGGAGCCCAGGCAGTCAGAAGCTGAGTCAACTGATGACAGGTCCAAATACCCTGCCGAATAGGACCTGAAAGCCGAATGCCACAGGCATTTATTCAGTCATGAACAGGGACAGAAGAATTTCTCCTAATATGAGAACTTGGGGTCACCCAATGAAGCTGAAAGGCAGTGGAGGATTGGCACCTTTGGGTGAGCAGAACCTCTGACCGGATAGTGACCAGGGAGGCAAGCAATGGGGAGGGGGAACTGCTTTCACATCCTGCCTAGGGGCTTTGTGGAAATCTTTTTGGGCCTCCAGCCACTGGAAACAAGATGCTGGAACAGGCAGACTGTATCTCTATTGAGTTCCAAAAAATCAGGCAAGGAGCTAATGATCCAGTCATCGTTGTGGCAAAATATTATATTATCCTATAGATCAGAGGGCCCCAACCTTCCTGAGCAACTTTGGAATTCTGACCAGCGTTCCCTCTAAGCTGAGTTAGAGTGAGCTAGCTCAGAGTTCTTTAGCCTCCGGCTCACACATTTTTGACTTCGCTCAGGAAGGAGGGCTCCAGAGTAAACTAATTGATGCAGTAGCCGGATCGCTCGCTCACAAAGTAGAATTTTTGCTTGCAAGCCTCCACAGCTTAGAGGGAGCACCGGTTCTGACACAAGGGGGTGGGGCATGGCCACAAAATGGCCACAGAGAGAAACAGAGCCATACACAAAGGAAGCCCAACCGCAGAGGACAAGAGAAGCAGTTTTTAAAAATACACTGGGAAAGAGCAGGGAGAGACAATAAAACCTACACTGTATTGGCAGCTGCTGCCAAAACGATATTATTTTAATCTGCACGGACCATCAGCTCTCTAGGGGCAAATCAGAAGCGCTTGCTACATAGGAGCCCCCATTCGGCCCCGACCAAAAAACACCAGGTGGGTTTCCAGGAAAGGTGTTGGCAGACACGACTGCGCCCATGGGCACCCTGTTGGAGACCCCTGCTCTAGATCATGTATTTATTATTTGATGGCCACACGTTCAAAGAACTTCTCCAGCAGGGCCTACACCATCCACTCACAGCTTCCTTCACCACAGACCAGACAACTGAGGGAGAGAGGCGGCATATGCAGCCCGTTCAATCCAGACATGCCCTGAAGCAATATGAAGTTCAGTTTGAGCTCTAGAGCCTCACGGATCCATCGGACGCTCGCTCACCTGCATTGTTGGCCTCGGACTCCAGGACGTGGATCTCGGTGCAGTCCGACAGCGAGTGCTCCAGGCACAGCTGCAGGAAGCGGGCTTGGGTGCGAGAGATACGCTTGAGGAGGGACAGCAGGGCGACCGTCTGCTCGCACTCGTTCCAGCCTTTGAACCAGCCGGCGAGAATGCCCACCTGGTCCCGGAACATCATGGTGGCCTGCACCTCAGGCTCCGCGGCGACTCACCCGAGACAGGGGCCAAGGGAAGCGGGGAAGGGCCCCCTCACATGGTTTCAGCTTCACACCCGGGGGGTTCAGCACAACGGTGAGACGCTCGGCGCTGATTTCCCCCTTAGCCGGAGGACAGGATGGCATGGAAGGAGAGGCTTCGCTGGGGCAAAGTTATCCAGCTCTACATAGGCTCTCTGGGGTTGTGCTTTCTCTGCAAGCCGCTTCAGATCCCCCTGGAAGAAAAGAGAGCAGAGCGTGAGCATCCCCCGTGTCTCAGTCTACGCCTGCGACATTGCATAGCCCGCACCGCCACACTCGGAAAGGAAGGCCGTTAAGTATGGATAAGAACTTGAGTAATAAGTGTTGGAAATGTAAAAAAACAGAGGGTCCTTTTTACCATATGTGGTGGTCATGTGATAAAGCAAAGGTATACTGGTCAAATGTACATTGTGAGATGCAGAAGATATTAAAAATTCCTATTAGGAAAAGTCCGGAGCTTCTTCTCTTAGGTTTGACAATGGAAAAAATCCCACAAGAAAAAAGGACATTACTATGGTATATGATCACATCGGCGAGAATGGCTTTTGCTCAACAATGGAAAGCGGAGAAGGTGCCAGATATACAAGACTGGTTAAGGAAACTGCTGTCCCTAGCCGAAATGGACAAAATGACGAAAAAACTAAACGGACAAATGGCAGAACAATATCTAAAAGACTGGGAAGGCCTGAAATTCTACATGGAAACTGAATATAGAATGAAAGGGAAAATGTACAATCTTGATTTGTATGGACATTGAATGAGAACAGAAACAAATACCGGATTGTACTGTACCTTTTGGAAACTAGGTTTGAAAGAGTCAGGTTTTTACATATTAGAATTGTGTTACCTGGTTTGTCGATTGATATAAGTTTAAACTGGATTACCTTTTAATTCTTTTTTTTGTTATTAGCAGTGTTGGAAGCCTATTAGGGGGGTGGGTGGGGGGATGGGATGTAATTTTTTAAATTGTATTGGTAACGATGTTTAACAACGTTGAATGTACTCCAATAAAATTTTGTTTCAAAAAAAAAAAAGGAAAGGAAGGCCGTTCGAGAATTTGCTCCTGCAACAAGGCCTGCCTGTGGGGCTTGGGAGTCTTACGGCAGGCAGCCTGTCTTCTCTAACAACCAACCACCCCGGTTTCTCAGCCTCCCACCGGGTGCCTGAACAGCCCCTGGGGCTCTCCCGGGAAGTTCGGCTGCACTGTCCAGACAGCTGTTGGGCAGCAGGTCCAGGAAAGGAGCTTTTCGCTTCGGGCAGCAACACCAGAATGCCCGACAATTAGAAGCCGTCAGCGGCTGGAAGGTGACGGGTGAGATAGAAGTCCGACATCCGGAGAGGAGCCTGTGACTGACAGCTCCAGCTTCTCAGCATTCAGAAAAGCCCTACGGAGGCCAGGGCACTTGCAGAAGCCTCTATCAAGGTACAGAGAAAAGGGTGTCTCAGCAGCTGACTTTTAAGACAGCCAGTGCCTATCAAGCGGAAATTTATCCTAAACCAACCAATTTTGTAGAAAGACGGTACCCCTTTTACGAATACACAATTTAAAATAACATCTTGCCTCAAAATAGATACTACAGGGACCTCGTTTTAATCTGAGTGTACTACTTATTCCTTGGGAGGAAAGCGATGGCAAACCTAAACAGCATGATAAAAAGCAGAGACATCACCTTGCCAACAAAAGTCCTCATGGTCAAAGCAATGGTATTCCCTGTAGTCATGTATGGCTGCGAGAGTTGGACTATAAGGAAGGCCGAGCGCCGAAGAATAGATTCTTTTGAACTATGGTGCTGGAGAAGACTCTTGAGAGTCCCTCGGACTGCAAGGAGATCAAATCAGTCAATCCTAAAATAAATCAACCCTGACTGTTCCCTGGAAGGCCAGATCCTGAAGCCGAAGCTCAAATACTTTGGCCACCAAATGAGAAGGGAGCATTCACTGGAGAAGACCCTGATGCTGGGAAAGACTGAAGGTCAAAGAAGAAGGGGACGGCAAAGGTTGAGATGGTTAGACAGTGTCATCGATGCAACGAACATGAAATTGAGCAAACTTCAGCGGACAGTGGAAGACAGGAGGGCCTGGCGTAATCTGGTCCATGGGGTCGCGAAGAGTCGGACTCGACTGTGCGACTGAACAACAACAACACTACTTATTCTATTTCTCTGACCCTTTATATCAGCTTGTTCTCACGGAGCTTTGAATGAGAATAGGAATGGATAAAAGGAATTATTTATTCTAAGCCTGCACCTATTTGCTATGTTTTTGCTACTGAGTAGAAGTCTATTGAATTGAATAGAAGGGGAAGTCGTGGAAGCAGTGACAGACTTCACATTCCTGGGATCCAAGATCACCGCAGATGGTGACTGCAGCCATGAAATTAAAAGACGCCTGCTCCTGGGGAGGAAAGCGATGGCCCACCTAGACGGCATATTAAAAAGTAGAGACAGCACCCTGCCAACAAAAGTCCGTATGGTCAGAGCGATGGTATTCCCAGTAGGAATGTACGGCTGCGGGAGCTGGACTATAAGGAAGGCTGAGTGCTGAAGATTAGATTCTTTTGAATTATGGTGCTGGAGAAGACTCTTGAGAGTCCCTTGGACTGCAAGGAGATCAAAGCAGTCGATCCTAAAAGAAATCAACCCTGACTGTTCCCTGGAAGGCCAGATACTGAAGCTGAAGCTCAAATACTTTGGCCACCAAAGGAGAAGGGAGCATTCACTGGAGAAGACCCTGATGCTGGGAAAGACTGAAGGTCAAAGAAGATGGGGGGACGGCAAAGGATGAGATGGCTCGACAGCGTTATCGAGGCAACGAACATGAAATTAAGCAAAGTCCGGAGCACGATGGTCGCGAAGAGTCGGACTCGACTGTGCGACTGAACAACAACAAATCTATAACCAAAATGACAAATTAATTTTTTAAGCGTTAGAAGACTGTTACAATCCTATTTGTACTTATGTGTAATGAATTGAGTTGTGATTACTGTTTACATCTATGTATTGTTGCTTTTAATCTTTTCAATAAAAAACTTAATTAAAAAGAGAGAGAGTGCGCCAGCGTGATGCAGTGGTTAGAGTGTCAGACTAAGAGACCCGGGTTCGAGTCCCCACCCTGCCGCAGAGGCTTTGCTGGGTGACCTCAGGCCAGCCGCTCTCTCTCTCAGCCTAACCTGCCTCACAGGGTTGTGGTGAAGACTAAACTGCGGAGAGGAGAATGCTGTAAGCTGCTCTGCGTCCCCCCAACTGGATGAAGATGATGAAGCAAATGGACTCAAAATATAGAGAAGGACCCTGGCCAAGCAGGGAACGGCGAGAGCTACTCAAAAGACGTGAAAAGGGAAGAAGGGAAAGGCAGAAGGGTGAACAGTGAATGCATCCTCTGTCAGCAAGGGAGGGTCGCCCCCCCCCGCCATGGAATTTTTTACTGTGATGAACTGTAAACCTCTTTGAGAACCGATCTGGTTCAAAAAACCAGAGCTTAAATTCCTTAGGTTAACTAAATAAGCTTTAGCAAAAAGAACAGCCCAAGTTGAGGAACAGGCCACTCAGGCGTCGGCCAGAACGCCAGACTGCCTTCGCCGCTCCTCACCAGGCTCAGTTTTAAACAACAAAATGTGAGCAGTAAAAAGACATACTTGGGAAGCCCGCGGTGTTTTGACTACCATTTTAATTATCCCATCCTTACCCAGAAATGCCAACTTGGGGCCAGGCGTGCAGAGCAATTTAGTTC
The DNA here is from genome assembly GCA_029375565.1 of Gekko gecko. NCBI lineage: Eukaryota > Metazoa > Chordata > Lepidosauria > Squamata > Gekkonidae > Gekko > Gekko gecko. The sequence continues at coordinate 234,654,985 of JAPDNY010000005.1, forward strand.
TGCTTAGCAAATTCCTGAGAACACTTTTCATCCCGGTACGGCGCTCGGAGAAGAGTGTGTTAAACACCCTGACCTGGACGGCCCAGGCTAACCAGATCTCGGAAGCTAAGCAGGGCTGGCCCTGGTTAGTACTTGGATGGGAGACCACCAAGGAAGTCCAGGGTTGCTACACAAAGACAGGCAATGGCCAACCACTTCTGACTGTTTCTTGTCTTGATTTGGATGGTCCAGGCTAACCCAACCTTCTCAGATCTCAGAAGTTAAGCAGGGTTGCCCTCAAAAGAACCCCCCTCCCGGGATCTTTTGAGGGCAACAAGGAAAAAATCTGGCACAAGCAGTAGTACACCTGCATAACAATCGCTCCTTAACCTCTCCCTTCCCCTATATCTCCCTTGCACCGTTTTTTAGATTTAGAGGGAATTTAGAGACTGCGGGTCCTTCTTCCTTGATTCTCTTGGAATCTAGAATGTGACTGCGAGACGTAAGAACATAAGAGAAGCCAATGTTGGATCAGGCCAATGGCCCATCCAGTCCAACACTCTGTGTCACACAGTGGCCAGAAATACCAGGTTCCCTCAGGAGGTCCAGCAGTGGGGCCAGGACACTAGAAGCCCCTCCCACTATTGCCCCACCCCAGCACCAAGAATACAGAGCATCGCTTGCTCCAGACATAAGAAAGTAAGAGAAGCCAATGTTGGATCAGGCCAATGGCCCATCCAGTCCAACACTCTGGGTCACACAGTGGCCAAAAATACCATGTACCCTCAGGAGGTCCAGCAGTGGGGCCAGGACACTAGAAGCCCTCCCGCTGTTGACCCCACCCCCCCAACCACCAAGAATACAGAGCATCCCTTGCCCCCAACTGAGAGTTCCTATCTGTACCTTGTGGCTAATAGCCACTGATGGACCTCCGCTCCATATGCTTATCTAATTCCCTCTTGAAGCTGCCCATGCTTGTAGCCGCCACCACCTCCTACAAGACAAGGAAGATGAGGATGTGGGTACTCCTGGGCACAGCAACTTGGCTGATCGCTCCCTGCCCATCAGCGCAGGGGGAAATCCATTCAGGAAAACACACTCCTAAGTGCGGCCCAGCTGTAATAGTCCACCGTGCAATGGCATGAGGGTAAACGGCTGTCTCCTCTTGGGACGGAGCAGGAAGAGAAGCAGTTCTTAAAAACCATGCTGCTGTTAAATCCTTAAATAAAGAACAAGCGTCTGCCTCGGAGGGGAGGGAAAAAAGAGAGACTGAGGAAGCGGCTGTCTGGGTGCCTGGATTCTCTGGACACTATCATTACAGCCAACCAAAGCAGGCACATTCCCCAAAAGAAAACAGCATGGAGAAGTCCCGAGGAACAACCAGGCAGCTGGCTCTAATTATACCTCAGAAAGAGAAGGTGGAATGCTTTCTGGAGCCACGTGTGTGCTGGAAGGAGGGCTAGACCAGCTCTGCTCCGCAGGTGTAGATCAGCAGACCACTGGGCCACACTGCCAGTGGCTGGGATAGAAAGCAACAGTGGAGACTCAGAGGCGGTTAAGAACATCAGAAGAGCCCTGCTGGATCAGGTCAGCATCTCATCTCACACACGGTGGCCAACCAGTTCCTCTGGAGGGCCAACAACAGGGCAGAGAGGCCAGGGCCTTCATAAGAACATTGGAAGAGCCCTGCTGGATCAGACCAGAGGTCCATCTAGGTTAGCATCTCGTCTCATATAGGGCCCAACCAGTTCCTCTGGAAGGCCAACAACAGGGCACGGACGCCGAGGCCTTCCCTGGATAAGAATGTAAGAGCTGATGGATCAGACCGGTGGTCCATCTAGTCCAGCATCCTGTCTCACACAGTGGCCAACTAGTTCCTCCAGAGGTCCAACAACAGGGCGTAGAGGCCGAGGCCTTCTTAGCATCAGAAGAGCCTCCTGGATCAGACCAGTGAGGCTCCATCCAGTCCAGCATCCTGTCTCACACAGTGGCCAACTAGTTCCTCCAGAGGTCCAACAACAGGGCAGAGAGGCTGAGGCCTTCCTGCCACTGGGATTCAGAGGTTGACTGCTTCTCAATATTCATTCCACTAGACGCGTCTAGGAAAGCCCTAGTTAAAAGACCCTAAATTTAGCATCTGTCACTCATTCCCATGACAAAAGAACAGCACTCCTTTCAGAGGAGCAATAGCTCAATCCATGTTCCCGGGGGCAGGTATGGCTACTTTTACTATAGTAGACAAAGCCAAAAATTCCGCAGTGTTCCCCTCACGTTCCTAGAAACCGGCACTATTCACCAGTGACTGTATGAGACAGAAATTTAAAAAAAAACACACCCATCTGGAAGAGTGCTTGCATTCACGTGAACACAGGTGCAATCCAAGGAACACCTCCTGCGTCACGATCCTTCGCCAGAGCTCCTAGAGGAAACCAAGTCATGCAGACGACGGCGTTGAGCTGGCGAACCGTGTTAACAGAGCACCATTGTGCAAGCCTAGTCCAAAATACACACAAGCCGGCGTCTCTCTCTCTATGGCAGCATGCGCTAACGCCACACCTGCACAGCCCGAGTTTGCCACAGAACCTCGGCCTGAATGAGCACAACACATCTGCCGCACAGCTCACGATATGTCTGGACTGCTCCTGTGGATTACAATGGGCCCTCTTGCTGACATCCTGCAGCAAGGTCTCCAAACAGGATCCAGAGCGGTCCTCCACCGACGACAGGAGCCGGGCCGATGTGGCAAAAATAAGAGGCGCTGTGGAAATACGGGACTCGTTCAGTTGTCTCTGAAGGGGTGGGACACAATGATCCGGTTCAAAAAACCAGAGCTTAAATACATTTAAGGACTAGGTGACCTGCAAGGTCCCTTCCAACTCTAACATTCTATGATTCTATGATCTAAGCACCACCCTTCCGTGTGAAGGTTATTTCTCAGTGGCAGCACCGCAAAGCACTTTCTTTTTAGTAGGACAGAACTTTAAAGACACGATAGTAACAAATGCCTCCTTCCAAGTTTCCCAATCTGCTCCAGCTTTCCCTAGTTTCCTAAGCAGACATCGTATCTGTGCCCTGACAAATCTAGCAGGCAGCGTATGAGATGCACACTCACGAGGCCTGAGCCACACAAACCGGGCCACCAGGTTTGTTCTCACAAATAAGGCAGGGACCCTCCACAGCATAGCTGCCAACCTATGTCAAGGCCCTGCTCGGCAAAAGTGGTCTGTACCATCTAGACAAGTAGTTCTCCAACTGGCGCAGGCACATGAGTGTACCACGAGCAATTATTAGATGCTCTGGCGCATCCTGCTTCCCTAACTGCAAAGGAGGCTGCCCAGTGCACCTCTGTGTGAGTACAAGGAGGCAAGGCCAGCACTGCCGATCAACCTCTGATGTGGAGCAAATATTTGCAAACAGTGCCTGCACCTGGTGAATGAATATGCCGACTACTCCCAACGACGAGATACGGGTAACACTATATACCCTTGGAGAAGAAGTTACCAGGAAGTATACAGGATGAATTCCTCCCAAGGGCAATTGTTCTTACTCCTCCTGGCTAGTTTGCTTCTACAGCGTGTACAAATAAGCACAAAGCATATGTTCTCCAACAATTCAGGGGAGAGGGGGACTGTGAGTCTTGGCTAACAGGAGTTTGGGAAGTGCTGGCCCAATAATACAGCCGTGCTCTTTGAAACATTAAAACAAGAAGCCAAGAGAAAGAAGATTCATTGCTGAAGGATCTCTCGCAGAAGAGTAGAAAAATAATACTCTGCAAACAGCACTAAACATGTTGGTGGAAAGGGGGAAAAAAGCACATCAAGAGTTATAACTTGTGTGCTGGACATTAATTTACTTTCATACATATACACATGGAAGCTGCCTTATACTGAACAGGATTCTTGGTGCTTCAAGTTCAGTACCATCTACTCAGACTGGCAGCAGCAGCTCTCCAGGGTCTCAGGCAGAGAAAGGTCTTTCCACGTCACCCACTACCAGTGTTCCCTCTACAGCTGAGTTAATGTGAGCTTGCTCCCAGTTATTTAGCCTCCGGCTCACACATTTTTTGTCTTAGCTCAGGAAGGAGGGCTCCAGAGCAAACTAAATTATGCAGCAGGCAAATCGCTCACTCACAACTTTAATACCAGTAGCTCACAAAGTAGAATCTTTGCTCACAAGACTCCACAGCTTAGAGGCATTCTACCTGATCCTTTTAACTGGAGATGCTGGGGAACTGAACCTGGGACCTTCTGCACGCAAAGCAGAGGCCCTGCCACTGAGCCACAGTTCCTCCTCGTGGAGCAGACCAAAACGGCTCTCGCTCACTTGAAGGGAGAGACCACGGCTCTCATTTCCTCATCGAGGAAAACCACCCCAAGAATTCTTCTAGCACACGGGGAGATTCTCTAACTGCAACTATACTGAACATCCTAAAGCACCTGTTGATACAGCGTCACCTTCATTAGGCACTAGAACTAGTTAGATGACAGAAAGCTCATGCACTGTACTGCAGAAGTCAAAGGCAGGGGGGTGGGAACAGGTGGCTGGATGAAACTGTGAGGTTGGTGTAAGAGCCTTGTCGTTAACTCACCTGACGCAAGGAGCAGGTGCCCTGCAAACTACATATCGCTAAATATAGAGCATGCTCTCCCATCCCAGAGGGGCAGGAAGCAGGAGTCACATGCGCAGCAACCCATGTTTAGTACAAAGCAGCACTGAGCCTGCTGCTGCGTGCACGGCTCTGCTTCCCCTGCCCCTGTTCATACGTTTGGCTCCTCTGGCAGGAATGGCGCGCGTGTCCTCAACACCTCAGAGGAACAACCATGGGCCACACAGTGCGTAAGGCACATAGAACAAAGGCAGGTACCCATCCCTCCAGAATCTTACTGGCCAGGCTGGACACGCGACGACAGGGAAGACGACCAGGCGACCCAAAACCTGAGAGCTGAAACACAAGCAAGGCATTTCACGTCTGGGGAGACATCAACAGCTAGTGATCGTGCACCTTGAAACGTTTCAGAAAGATAAAAAAAGGCACTAAGGGAACAAGAAGGATGGGACTTTCCAGCAAGGGCGTGAGAGAGATTCAATAAATTATTGTGATCCAAATAGGGGGAGGGCGGGGTGTTCCATCAGCAGCAAACAAGGTACCCAAGAAGGAAAGAAGCACCAGAACTGCACCAGCCCTGAGAGGGAACACGCCCCCTCTGGGGGTCAGAGTCCATCCGAAGGCAGCTCCCCTCCTGCTTGGGCCGTTCACTTTAGATCGATAAAACTGCCCCTCCATTTCCACCCAGCAGTGATTAAGAGACAAGGCGAGATATTCCTTGTTTCTAAGAGGGCCGACGTTCAAAAGCCAATACCAAGGGATATGGGAAGAGGGGGGAACTCACCATCCTTGAAGAACAGCATCATATTTCTAAGCACTTGGGATTTTTCCTGGCTAGAATGGCCACAAGCGTAGCCCAGGAAGAAGAAGAAGAAATTGGATTTATACCTAACCTCACCTTTCACTACCCGAAGGAGTCTCGGAGCGGCTTACAATCTCCTTTCCCTTCCCCTCCCCACAACAGGCACCCTGCGAGGTAGGAGGACTTCGAAATTTGAATAACGGGAAAGCTACCGCTTTAGCTTCCCACAGAACAAGCAACAGGTTGTCAGGATATTCCAGGCTCAGGCCTACTAACAGGGATTTCTTAACACGCTCTTGGAAGAGCCTTCCAAAAAAGTAACAGGAACACAATTCACTAGGGAAGCCGAGCTACGGTTACAGGATCCTCAGATGAACAGCAGGTATGACGGCATCACAATGAAGACTGTTGTTGGGGGTGGGAAAGCAGACCAAAAGGTGTCCTAGGACTCACGCGACCCACGCAGGAGAAGATGACAGGAGTCAGCAATGATGGGTGGGAAGAAGACCCGTCGTGAATGCGGAAAGTTTCTGAAGTAGGACTGAACCAAGGCGCTAGATAAGAGTTATCACTGCCTGCCAAAACAACGGAGTTAATCGTTAGTGCCCAAAGCAGAGGGACAAGGAAAGGAGATCCACTTAGGTTCTGGACTGAGGGTGGTGGCGGAGAGAAGCGCACAGGCTAATACTTGACCATGGCAACTTAACAGCTCAGTTCCAGAGAGGTGGAGCCTGTAGGACCAGAACATGCCAAGTGTCAGAAGTTCCCCCCGCCCACCCTAAATGCAGAGATGAAGGCCAAAGTCCTGGTTCACATGATTCTCCCTTTTTCCACACTATCACAACAATCCCGCGAGGCGGGTTAGGCTGAGAGAGAGAGACTGTGTGTAACTGGCCCACAATCACCCAGTTAACTTCATGACTAAGAATTCCAAGCAGGGTCACCCCAGTCACAGTCCAACTCTGCCCCTAAACTAGTTATAAGGCTACCACAGAAGAAGGTGTATCCAAGACAATCATGGGAAGAGGCCGGACAGAGAAAACATCCCCCAAAAGACAGGGCTGGAAAATGCTGCTTGACAAAGTCAATAGTAAAAAAGACTAACGTTTGAGTTAAGAAAAATACTCTGGAGGCCGAGGGCACGGGCCGAGGCTTGTGTGTGCGTGAATGGGTTGGAAGAATCAGGATCCTCCCCAAAATGAAGAAAACTTGAACACTCTCGTGGGCAACGAGAAAAAGTAGTCAGGCAGTAACTGCCAACGAACAGCAGCCTGCCAATATTGCTAATAACAGCTGGTAACTTATAGCAACATGAACCTCCTGATCTTGGAGGGAGAAAGAAAACGAAAGAGCAAGGCAGACCCTAGCTGAGTAGGGGAGAGAACAGGAGGCACTTGTGTTCAAAGAGCTGCACTGATAAGTGGAAATCGCTCACACGTGCCTGTTGGGGGGCTTGGAGAAAGGCAGAGACAACTTCTTCCACACTGTGCTGTGCTAAATTTAAAAGGGGGAAAAAAAGGCGTCCCACTGTCCCAAAGGTATGGGGCGGGTTTCTGCTGGATTACGGAGCATCTAAAGCAGCAAGAATATCTGGAAGAGCCTAGAACAGCTGTGTCCACATGGCAGTCTGATCCAGATGTAGTCAGGTTCAACGGAAGACCACCCAGAAAGGCCAGAAACGCTACACACACGCAGTAGAAAAGCACAAGAGACCCGTAGCACCTTAAGGACCCACAAAATGTGTGGCAAGGTTATGAGCTTTCGTGAGGCATGCTGTATCTGAACTGTGAAAGTTCCTACGCTGCCACAAATTTTCTTAGCCTTCAAGTTGCTGCCAGACCCTCGCCCTTTTCTGCCACTATGGAAAGGACTCCCAAGGGTCTATGCAACGGCAAACCACCTCCGAACGCCTCTCACTGTGAAAACCCCTCTGGGTCGCCACAAACTGGCCTCCCCCACCACACTGCTGTTTTTTTAAAAGATGTTCCTGGAAACTGCTTTTCCCCAGCGCAGCCAGCTACGACCTCCAGCTACACTGGGGAGGGACAGTGGCGGTCTTAGCTAGAAAGAAACAGAAGGGCAGAAGTTTGGAGAGGCAGGGAGACCAGGGTTAAGAGAGGGGAGGAACCCCAGCCCAGAACCCTGTCTTAAATGGGGGGAGGACCCCAGACCACAACCCTGCCTTAATTGGGGGGGACGCCCAATCAGTGTTCCCTCTAAGCTGAGTTAGCGTGAGCCAGCTCACAGTTTTTTAGCCTCCAGCTCACACATTTCTGTCTTCGCTCAGGAAGGAAGGGCTCCAGAGCAAACTAACTGATGTAGCAGCCAAATCGCTCGCTCACAACTTTAGTGCCAGTAGCTCACAAAGTAGAATTTTTGCTCACAAGACTCCGCAGCTTAGAGGGAACACTGCCCCCAACCCTGCTTTAAGTGGGGAAAGCCCCCAAACCAGAACCCTGCCTTAATTGGGGGGAGACAGCCCCCCAGCCCACAACCCTGCCTTAATTGGGGGGATAATAAGCCTTAATTGGGGGGACCCAACCCCTTAACCGTGGGGACCCCAAACCAGCCTTAATTGGTGGGGAGACCCCCCAGCCCACAACCCTGCCTTAATTGGTGGGGAGACACCCCCCAGCCCACAACCCTGCCTTAATTGGGGGGATCTAACCGTGGGGATCCCAACCCAGCCTTAATTGGTGGGGAGACCCACCCCACAACCCTGCCTTAGTTGGGGGGGCAATAAACCTTAACTGGGGGGACCCCAACTCACAACCCTGCCTTAATGAGGGGGGAGCAAGGACAGCAGATGGCGGGGTGGGGAGAATTTGAACCCCAAGCTGGGGGCGGGGCGGGAATCAGGATGTGGCGGGGCGGGGAGGGCGGGGCGCAGCCCCTCCCCACTGGGGGACACCACACACACGCGCGCGCGCGCCGGCATTGCAGAAGCGGGAGGGGAGGGGGCTGCGAGGGGAGAGGAGGGGCGTGGCCCCTCCCCCGAGGGGCGGGGCCTGCTTCACCTAGGGGACCACCGGGAGGGGGATAGGAGGCCCAGACCAGGGCCTCGCCTGGGGCCGCTGCCTCCCGCCAGCCCGCCCGGGGCCTCGCACTCACCGTCGCCGCGGCCCACTCCAGCCGGGCCCAGAGCGGGGGAACGGGGCGGCGGGCCCGAGAGGGCGAGAGAGAGACACACACAGAGAGACCCGCACAGCTCCAGCCGCCGCCGCCACCACACACACACTCTCTCTCCAGAGGGCGGCGCGCGACGTCACAACGCACCGCGACGTCAGCGCGCAGCCTTAACTACGCACATCGCCCGGCCCCTCCTCTCGTCCTCCGGACCCTTCCCCCCCTTTGCCATTGGCTGGGCGGGGGTTGAGGCCCGCCGGACGGGCGGCTCCCTCCGGCCAATGAGAAGTGTCTCTCCCCCTCTCTCTCAGAGCGGACCGAGGGAGAGAGAGACGAACCCCGCCTTCTCGATGGGGGCGGGTCTTCCCTCCACCACGCCTCTCTCCGCTTCTTGGCCGACTCCGCCAATGAGATGACGGCGGGGGGGGGGGTGAGAAAAGAGAGAGCGAAGCGCCTCCCCTAACCGCCAATCCGCTGACGGGACACCGGGGAGGGAGGAGGAGGAGGAGGCGGGGCCTCGAGGGCGTCGCTTGACACCCCCGCTGAGGCGAAGCCCCGCCCTCTCGCCCTTTTTCCCGCCCAAAGTGTCTCCTGAGGCGAGCGAAGGTTGTCTTGCTCGCAAGATTGTTCGGTTTCCATTCACACGTTACCGGTTTTAACGGTCTTTTCCCCTCCTTTTTTTTTAAACTTAGATTTTTAATTATAATTTTACAACTTTACTAAGGAAACCAAAACAAAAATATAACTGTATAAAAATTTCACAACAGAAGCGTTTTGTTACAACACGAACTTACTCTTTTATGTCTTTACAAATTTACTAATAATAATTACCTTTATAAGTTTAATAATACATAATATCAACATATTTTTTGGTAAAGTACAGTTTTTATTCCCTGAGGTTGAGATGTGGCATGGAGAGCCAGGCCTGTAAGACCAGTATATAATCAACAGAAATTGCATATATACACAGACATATATATATATATATATATATATATATCCACACACAGACATTTTGTGAGGAGTTATGCGACTCCTGAGGCACAAATTATTTGAAATAAAACAGGCTGTGTGCCTTTCCTGAGGTACAAAATAATTTTTACCTCAGGAAAGGCGCGTAAATCCATTTTGTTTCAAATAATTTACCTCAGGAATGGCACAGTGGTCCCCATTTTTTCCTCAGCTGTGAAGTTTTATCTAGTAAATAAAATGACCGCTACCTCTTCAAATTTTTATTTTATGTCACTTCAAAAAGGGGGACTCCTCCAATTTGGCTAGCTGATGAAAAACAGACGATTTCCGCAGTAGTGAAGTTCCCCTGCATTGACTTTTTAAAATACGTTATGTGACTTTTCTGCACTTTCTTTTTCCCCACTAGGCCAAAACCTGAATTTTTCTCCTCCTTACCATGCATTTTTGGAACCCCCCATTTTAGCAAGTTCCAAAAATACCAGGTGAGATGGAGAAAACACCAGGTTTGCGTCTGGTGAGGAAAAATCTGTGGAAAATTTCACAGAACACAGTTTGAAAAACGTCAGTATGGCGGATTTCACTACTGCGGAAACTGTCACGGTGTTATCATCATTTTTTTTTAAAGTGTGGCTTTATTTTAATTTTGTAAGCTACTTTGCTGTCCTGATGTACAAGTTCATTTCAAGAAACAAATTGGCTCCCTCGGGAGAGGCAGGTTTTAATGAGGACACAAAAAGGGATATAAATACAGGAGAGAAAAAACAGATTAGCAGAGATGCAGGGTATTGATTAAGGCCACCCGCTGTTCTCACAGCTTTTCGGCAATCTTGAGAGGCGTCGATTGTTTCTTCAGTTTATTGACCAATCCACGTATATTTTAAACATGGATATGCTATTTTTCTTTTTACAGAGCAGGGAACTGAGGCCGAGGGAGCCAGGCTTTCTCAAGCACCCCCTTCGCCCCCAAATAATCTGTGACTAAAAATGGAGATTTCTGGCCCTGTATGAAGTTATTCCAGTCCATCAGATGTGATTAGGGCTACTAGATGTCCTCTTTTTAAGAGAACATGTCCTCCTTTTGTGTGTGTCCATCCCCTTTTGGGCTGGTTTTAAAAAACTGATGAAAATACTCTCTTTTGGGGTTGGAAGGTTAGGAATATCCCTTGTTGTTCAGTCGCACAGTCGAGTCCGACTCTTCGCGACCCCATGGACCAGATTACGCCAGGCCCTCCTGTCCTCCGGTCGTCCACTGAAGTTTGCTCAATTTCATGTTTGTTGCATCGATGACACTGTCTAACCATCTCATCCTTTGCTGTCCCCTTCTTCTTTGACCTTCAGTCTTTCCCAGCATCAGGGTCTTCTCCAGTGAGGGCTCCCTTCTCATTTGGTGGCCAAAGTATTTGAGCTTCAGCTTCAGGATCTGGCCTTCCAAGGAACAATCAGGGTTGATTTCTTTTAGGATTGACTGATTTGATCTCCTTGCAGTCCAAGGGACTCTCAAGAGTCTTCTCCAGCACCATAGTTCAAAAGAATCTATTCTTCGGCGCTCGGCTTTCCTTATAGTCCAACTCTCGCAGCCATACATTACTACGGGGAATACCATTGCTTTGACCATGCAGACTTTTGTTGGCAAGGTGATGTCTCTGCTTTTTATCATGCTGTTTAGGTTTGAGTTGCAATTATCATAGCTTAAATAGGAGGGGAGGGTTAAAATGAGATTTGTCACAGCGATCACTTGTTTGAAGTAGTTGGACGGGAAATGTGTCCTCTTTTTTTTTGCTTTTCAAAATATGGTAACCCTAGATGTGATTTAATGTCATTGATTCCCGCCACCCCACCCCCCCGCAGAATTTGCATGGAGGACATCCCTTTTATTCCCATTTCACACATGAGGAAACTGAGGCAGAGCAAACATGGTTGCTCAGTTGGCCGTTTTTAAAAATAAAATTGCCTAACCTTTCAGGTTGCGGCTGTAGAAGTTGTTGGGTGAGGCGCCTTGTGTTTGGCCGCAGCAATCTGCAACTTTAGGTTTATGTACTTTGGAAACAGAATTTCACAAATGTGCACCAAAGAATCTGATTTCCCCTCCTTCCCTTGCTCTCCTTCCCTCGCTCTCCTTCCCTCATGGGAGAAATGGCCATTTCTTGCTCTCAGGGCCATCTGAATCTTTTGGCCAAACTGTGCCATGCTGTATGTGGCAAACCAGGCCTCACAAAAATAAGGTGTCCACTATTATTGTCACCAGAATGTTGGTGCGGAAATGTCTGGCATAGCTGTGCCTGGTTCCCTAGCAATCCTTTATATCTTCATGGCTGTGACTGCTTTTTAATTTTTTGACATTCAAATTATCAAATGATATGCAAACTTGAAAGTCCAGCAAACGACTAAGACGAAGTAGTCAGGTTCAATAATCATGCATGAGCTTGGTTTTTTGGAAAACTATGTCGTATTAAAGAAAAAAGGCCGGACTTGACATTCCCTTTGCTGTCATTCCAACAGGAACTCAACCATTTTCATCTTTCTGTAAAAGAGTTAATTCTCTTTCCTCCTCTTTTAGCTGGAATATAGCTTATTATTTTACCTTGAACCGCTACATCCCACAATTTGGATAACATTCCTTTCAAAATGGGTACTTCCTTACTTCCCCAATATTTAACATAAACCAATCTGGCAGCTATTCACCTATGAAATAACAGCATGATCCCTTGAAATTATTCTTTTCAAGTAAGGCAGAAAATGTAGCTTCACATCTATTGCATGCTGGATTCTTTATTATATGGTAATGGTTAATCATAAAATATCTGTATCCAAAACCCCTTCAGTTCTTAAACTGAAATCACATGTGCATTGTAAAGCACCGGGAAGTTGGATGAAATTGTAAATTTGCCTTCCTGTGTGGCCATGAATATCAGATTCAGAGAGGTGGTTAGAAATGCATTTAGAACTGCCTTTCTGTTTTGCACATGTCAGAAGTAAGACGCTCGTATATTGAGAACTGCTTTCTCTTTTCTACGTGTTTATACAGACTTGCCGTTCTGGTTTTCGCATCAAGCCGGCCAGACAAGGGTGAGAAAGCCATTTAAATAGGACATGTGAATTCAGCCTAACCTCTCCACCAGCATGATCAAAGTTTGCTTTTCCTTACCCACAGTTCCAGAATCGATTGTGGCTGATATAATTTTTGATCACCGATACGTGGTCTAACTGGGGCTTGCCAGGTCCCCCGTCAGATGGCGGATGACGGGGTAGGCTTGCCAGACTGAGGTCTGGGAAACACCTGGATGAAGCCTGTGCAGGAACAGGGACCACGGTGGGGCACAATGCCATAGAGTCCACGCTCCCAAGCATCCATTCATTCCAGGGGAACTAATCTCTGTAGCTGGAGATGAGCTGTAATTCTGGGTGATTCCCCAGGTCCCACCTGGAGGTTGGCATCCCTATCTGATGCCCAGTGTAAGCTGTTTCTGACTGCAGAGCTAAGCAATGCCTTCAATTTCTCCCCTTTCTTCTTTAGACAAGGCACAAATTTCTTCCTGTCCATTTCCCCAGAGACCATCGCGAGGCAGTTGGTTGGCCTTGAAGGCATCCATTGAAGCTGATGGGCAGTACATTCAGGATGGACGAAACGAAATATTTCTTTGCGCAACATGTGATTAAAATGTGGGATTCGCTGCCAGAGGATGTAGCGGTGGTGGCCCTAGGCACAGACAAGCTTAGAAAGAGGTTAGATAAATTCATGGAGGAGAGGTCCACCAGTGGCTACTAGCCTTGGTGACTAAAGGGAACCCTCCACAGCCAGAGGCAGTCAACTGCTGAATTCTAATACCAGGAGGCAATGTCAGGTGAGCTGATACCTATCACCTGGAGATCAGTCGTAATAGCAGGAGGTCTCCAGTCATCACCTGGAGGTTGGCAACCCTTCTCTATGCCCATTTGTTGGAGCTCCAGAATAACTGGTTGGCCCCTGTGTGAGACAGGATGCTGGACTAGATGGGCTGCTGTTCTGATCCAGCAGGGCTCTTCCAATGTTCTTATGAAGGCCTTGGCCTCTCTGCCCTCTTGTTGGCCACCCAGGTTGGCCACTGTGTGGGACTAGATGGACCACTGCTCTGATCCAGCAGGGCTGTTCTTATGTTCTTATGCTCTCCGGTCTACATGGACCTTGGGCTGAACAGCAGTTCTTCAAATGGCCTTCCCAAAAAACTCTCTCACGCTTTGGTAAACTTTCGTCTTCCCTTAAACACGTGCCTTGGTTTGCTTACCCGAGCCACCTACAGTTGCTTTGTTGGCTGTTCCTTGAACTGAAGTACCTCGTTAGGGCCTACTTCCCACCTTTGAGGGGTATGCCCCGAAATCTCCTCTGACTGCCATAGGAATGATACTGTTGTTTGTTCTTCATGTCCCTCTAACCCAGGGGAGGCCAAACTTGCTCAACGTAAGAGCCACACAGAACAAACATCAGACGTTTGAGAGCTGCATGACATGAGCAAATATTACACGTGCATTTTTATTTTAAAATCTGCAAATTTGCTTTTTTATTAACGTTATATGAGACTGCCAAAATAAAAACAGAAGGGGGTAAAAACAGATACTGATAATGGTATTTATTTGTCCAATGGCATTTGTTTGCTAATGATATTTATTTGTCTGAGAGAGAGAAAGAAAGGGAGAGAGGTGGAAAGAAAGAATGAAAGAGGTGGAAAAAGAGAGAGAGAGAGAGGGGTAGAAAGAAAGAATGAAAGAGGTGGAAAGAGAGAAGAGAGAGAGAGAGAGAGGTGGAAAGAAAGAATGAAAGAGGTGGAAAGAGAGAAAGAGAGAAAGAGAGAGAGAGGTGGAAAGAAAGAATGAAAGAGGTGGAAAGAGAGGAAGAGAGAGAGAGGTGGAAAGAAAGAATGAAAGAGGTGGAAAGAGAGGAAAGAGAGAGAGGAGTGGAAAGAAAGGAATAGAGAGAGAGGTGGAAAGAGAGGAAGAGAGAGAGAGGTGGAAAGAAAGAATGAAAGAGGTGGAAAGAGAGGAAGAGAGAGAGAGGTGGAAAGAAAGAATGAAAGAGGTGGAGAGAGAGGAAGAGAGAGAGAGAGGTGGAAAGAAAGAATGAAAGAGGTGGAAAGAGAGGAAGAGAGAGAGAGAGGTGGAAAGAAAGAATGAAAGAGGTGGAAAGAGAGGAAGAGAGAGAGAGGTGGAAAGAAAGAATGAAAGAGGTGGAAAGAGAGGAAGAGAGAGAGGTGGAAAGAAGGAATGAAAGAGGTGGAAAGAGAGGAAGAGAGAGAGAGAGGTGGAAAGAAGGAATGAAAGAGGTGGAAAGAGAGGAAGAGAGAGAGAGAGGTGGAAAGAAAGAATGAAAGAGGTGGAAAGAGAGAAAGAGAGAGAGAAAGAACCAAGAAAGCAAATAGATGGCCTCCCCTTTGCTTCCCCAGCTGCCCTGCCGGGAGCCGCACCATATGTGTGAAACAGCCACACGTGGCTCCCGAGCCATAGTTTGGCCGCCGCTGCTCTAACCTATCGTCTGTGTTGCTTTCTGCAGCGCTTCCCCTTTTTGCAGATGTGAAGGAAAACCTTTTGCATCTCCCTCTACACCCCGCCCTGTCGACACCGCTGACTTCCTCTGGTGCCGCCTTTCCTCTGGAGCTGTCAGACCGTCCTCAGCAAAGCAGCTGAGCTCTGCACATCCTGTCAGAAGCAACAGAGCAGGGAGCCGAACCCAGAGCTACGCAATTTCAGCAGGAGAGGAGATTGGATTTGGAAAGGTAGAATGGTGAGGTCGAACGTTTCCTAACTTAGGTCAAGAGAGGGGTGGTGGTGGGGACGGTCAAGTTTTGTGCCGAACTCTGTTTTTGCTCCCTTGAATATTTTTTTTTTTTAAAAAAAGATCCATTTCTTTTGCCACTCCCTCGTATATCATTTCCACCCTCGTGAAAGCGTTCAAGGTCGGATAGAGCCTTGCCCCAAGAGGCAACTTCTGTCTCGGAGAGGCAATTGTAGGCTGGGGAACAAGATGGAAGCCACATGCCGACAGTTGGCAGAGAGGAACTTCCTGTGTGGTGTGGAAGCGGTGTTGCCAGATCAATGTTTCGAAACGAAGGGACGCTGGGGATGCAGCAGCGTGGGGTTGGGAGCAAGGCGCGGTGGGTTTTGAACGACAGGGCAGATAGATTTAGAATGCGCACTCGGAGAAGAGACGGTATGAAGCCAGTCAACAATGGAACAAGCTCCATAAGGAGGAAGCCACTTTGTCTTCTTTTGCCAAAGTATGCTAGAAAAGGTGGGGCAGTTTTCAGTCTTGAGTAAGGTTTAAGGTAGCCTGATGCAGGCCGTGGGCCTGGGCCAAGCGATCGCCTGGATTTTTCCAAACAGATGATTCCATGACAAGTTTGGTGGGGAGTTTGACACGTAGGGTCAGAGGGCCGTAGGGTCCCCGACTATCAACATCAACCCTACATTTCAATCCAGCACCTGCAGACCAAGCCCAGTCTCGACCTGACATAGTAAATGTCATTGTAAAGTGGTTTGGAGCATGGACTCTAATCTGGGAGAACCGGGTTTGAGTCCCCACTCCTCCACATACGGCTGCTGGTGTGACCCTGAGTCAGTCCCAAGTCCCCTCAGAGCTGTTCTCTCAAGGGCAGTCCTCGAGAGAGCTCTCTCAGCCCCACCTACCTCACAGGCAGTGTTCCCTCTAAGCTGAGTTAGTGTGAGCTAGCTCAGTTTTTTAGCCTCTGGCTCACACATTTTTGTCTTAGCTCAGGAAGGACAGCTCCAGAGCAATTTTATGCAGTAGCCAAATCGCTTGCTCACAACTTTAATGCCAATCCCCCACAAAGTAGAATTTTTGCTCACAGGACTCCACAGCTTAGAAGGAACATTGTTCACAGGGTGTCTGTCGTGGGGAGGGGAATGGAAAGGAGTTTGTCAGCCGCTCTGAGACTCCTTCGGGTAGTGAAGGGCAAAGGGGTATAAATCCAATCTCCTCCTCCTCCTCCTTCTAAGTGCCCTTAAACGGACGAACAACCAGAAAAGTTTGGGTTTTTTAAAAATGAACTTGATTGAGCAACAAGGTATTTAAATGTCTGTCTAGGTATTTTCCCAGAAACAGTGTTCCACTTAGGCAAGCATTTTGCAGCTGAGGCTGTCCCAAGTTTTGGGGTGCCAGGTAGAGTTACCAGCCTCCAGGTGGTGGCTTGGCCATCTCCTGGGATTACAGCTGAACTCCAGATGACAAGAGATCAGCTCACCTGGAGAAAACAACCACTTTTGGACTCTGTGGCATCATACTTCATTGAAGTCCCTTCCTCCTGCCGTCCTCAGGCTCTACCCCCCAAATCTCCAGGTATTTCCAAACCTGGAGCTGGGAACCCTAGTGCCAGGCAGGCTTAAACAAAGAAACAAAAATATAAATTCTGCAGAAGACTAGACTATTCCATGCTCTCAACTGTGGCCTACACCACTGCATTGCTGCCTGTATCGCTGTAAGCATGCTCCAGACTAGGTCGTTTCTATTCCACTTCAGTGTATCATGTTTCAAAGCTCCTGCTTTGCTTCAGCTCTGTTTGAGACTGATTTTTATTTTGAGATTTCTGTAGTCCAAACCGATGCTCCCTCAGAGTCTTGTGAACAAAAATTCAACTTTGTGAGCTCCTGGCTTTAAAGCTGTGAGCCAGCGATTTGGGCTACTGCATAAATCAGTTTGCTCTGGAGGCCTCCCTTCTGAGCCAAGGCAAAAATGTGTGAGCCGGAGGCTAAAAACCTGTGAGCTAGCTCACACTCACTCAGCTTAGAGGGAACACTGGTCCACACCCTCTCACACTGTTCATTGGAAGTTCTGTCCTGTTGATTGTACCTTATTTATGGGAATTTCCACTGTATTTTTACTGTATTTATTGTTTTATCGTATTTTAATTGTGTACGCTGCCTTGAGCCAGTTTACCCAGCAAGGCGGGATACAAATCAAAAGTAATAAATAAATAAATAAATATTAGTTACACTTGTAATCTGCCTTGTGTCTCAGCAAGAAATATTACAACAACAACAAAGATAACAACAGCAACTATTATTATTATTATTATTATTATTATTATTATTATTATTATTATTATTATTATTATTATTATTATGGCTATTATTATGGCTATTATTATGGCTATTATTATTGCTATTATTATGGCCATTTTTAGGCTGGAACTCACAGGAAGGGAGTTCCAGCTGGCTCCCAAGTTGGTCACGCCCAGCAGGAACTCATTAGCATAACAGGCCACACCCAACAGCAGAAACTCATGAGGACTGGCTACATTAGGGGGGGTGTGGCCTAACATGCAAAGGAGTTCCTGCTACAAAAAAAAGCTCTGTGTTTTGACAACAAACAAGGTAAAGAGAATAATAAGCAAAAGGTGGGTGTGGCTGGAAGACCACACTTCTGGTAACATGGGGGTGTGGCCTAATATGCTAATGAGTTTCTGCTGATGGGTGTGGACTATTATGCTAATGAGTACCTGCTGGGCTTTTTCTGCAAAAAAAGTCCTGATTATTATTATTATTATATCACCCTCTCCCAGCTTATGCCGGGCTCTGGCCGATGTACAAAAGGGGCATAATGCCATAAACGTATACAACTTTTAAAATCCGATATACAATTTGGTAAAAAAAGAAAAAGAAACCAGAATAAAAGTCCAAGATGGCATCCTGTAAATTTTTTTAAACCCAGTTCTGGACTTCCTGGCCATTTCCTGAGCAAGGAGAGAGGGAATTCAAGACAAGAATTGCAGAATAGGGGGAGGGGAGGGGGGTGCCAGCCAAAAGGAAACCATTGCTGCCCTCAGCCAAAAGCCTGGCGGAAAGTCTCCGCCTTACAGGCCCTGAGAAATTGCATAGGATCTTGCAGGGCCCTGGGGTCATTTGGCAGAGAGTTCCCAACAGGTCCAGGGCACCCGGACATCCCTAGGGCCAGGGATCACCCAGCAGAGTGTTATCAGGAGAGTCCAGAGCTGACATGCGGACACACCAGAGATGGTCCTGTATAGATACGTTGGTCCCAGACTGCTCAAGGCCTTAAAGGTCAGACTCAACACCAAAACCTTGAACCCGACTCGGGTGGACTATAAGTGACTTAAACGATGAATTAATGATCAGTGTCGCATGGCATCCCTCAACGGGATAGGGAGAATGACGCCCGCATCCCAATTTTCATTGCAGTCCGATTCTCTCGTTGTGTGTGATGTGGATCCAGAGCTGAAGGAGAAACTGAAGAAATTTCGGTTTCGGAAGGAGACGAACAATGCTGCTATAATTAGTGAGTTGCCGTCCTGCATAGCGCCTTCCCCTGCTCCCCAGTTTTTCCTTGGTCGGGACTAGACTTAGCGTGGCTTTGTGACGCCTGTTATTAAAAGCCAAATGAACTGGTCCATGTATCAGAACTGACAGTGTGAATTCAGTAAATGCGTACGCCAAAATTAGTTTAGCACGTGGCTGCAACAAAATCCTGGTGGTGTTTTGAGCTGGCGCTGGCGCTCTTCATCAGGGGATATTTTCATAAGTAAAAACTGAGTACCATAGCAGAGTCTTTTTGAATCTGAGGAGCCTGATGCATTCACAAGAAGCATTTTGAGGTGTAGGTGTAGCAGAGTGGCTTTTATACTGATGAAACTATCAATAACAGGCGTATGTGGGCTCCAGTCAACAAGCACCATTCCTATAAATTCTTCACATAGAAATGTGAAGGAGATGTGAAGAGAGCTTTTGGTTACAATCTTTCTCACAAGTCAAGCTACTTAGATATCTTTGGAGTCAAGACTGCAGCCCTGGAAACCTCAGGTCCCACCCTCTCCCAGCAGCCGAGATGCTTGAAGATATAAGACCAAGGAACGTTGGGCTCCCAAGTACTCCCGAAGGATGGGGATGAAAAAGCATTAACAGATTTTTTGCTTTCTGTGTCCTCAGTGAAAGTTGACAAAGACAAGCAACTGGTGGTGCTGGAGGAAGAATTTCAGGTAGGCTAAACTTCTTCTGTCATTCCGCTTAAAAACGGGGATAGATTTCCCTATTTGTTAAAAGAAGAAGAAGAAGCTGGCCAGGGTTTGTAAAAATACCCATAATTCCGATCTACAGATTCATAGAAGGCATGTTCAAATTTGTTAGGTATTGAGATTCAAAAATAGCAGAGTTAGATTAAAGCAGCCAAACATATGCGTATTTGTCTATAAAAAGAAACTTTACTAAAGGTTATGTAAATGGTACTTGGAGAACAAAAGTAAAATAAATCATCCTTGCTAGCTCTAAGCCACATGTTACTTCTCTAAGGACTTAACTTGAGACTCAGAGGAAACTTTAAGGAGAGGGACAACAAGGAGCAATAAACGGAAACCCTAAGCTCTCATCCCCAAACCATTGATTATCCAATTGGAGCATCCCAACATTAGCTAATTATGCATTCTGTCACCTTCCTCTTGCGGGGAAAAACGTGTAGACAATTCTATTGGATCTCCAACTTGAAATTAGCATGCATAACAAACAGGAAATGTTTTCATGACAAACAGGAAGAGACCTTGCAAATATCCCAACAGCATTAAGGATAATTTGGTTTAGTTCTTGTAGATTATCTGGGCTGTATGACTGTACAGCCCGGAAAATCTACGACAACTAATGAACTCCAGCTGTGAAAGCCTTCGACCACATATAACTTGGTTTGTTTGGGATTGTTCACATTTGGGATGTTCAAACAGCCCTGGAGTAAGCCATGACCACAAGGACTATTCAGCTCAGAGCTGCACAGTATGGGAGAAGGTTGTCCTTCAAGGACTCAGGCTCCAAACTGTTTAGGACCTTAAAGTCAAGAATCAGCCCTCTGAATTGTGCCTGGAAACAGATGGGCAGCCAAGGTAGATCTTTAAGCACAGGGGTGATCCCTGCGCTGCGCCCCGCCCCTGAACAAGTATCTCTCTGCTTCATTTGGGACCAGTTGCACCACTCTAACTCTTTACCCTTGGCTGTTGAGAGATATCCGTGAAGGACTCTGCAAAGCCACAACTTCATCATGAATAGAACTTGGGGACATTACAGAGAAGCCACAAAGTGTTCCAGGATGAGAAAAACCCTGTCTGCACTAGAGACAAATGTAATATATGAACAACCTTCTCCACCCACAGCCTCGTTGTAATAAAGGGGTAGCTGCGATGCTGAAGACACACACAAGCATAGCAAAATGCTTAGAACCATAGAGGTGGAAGGGACCTCCAGGGTCATCTAGTCCAACCCCCTGCACAATGCAGGAAATTCACAAATACCTCCCCCCCACACAGACCCAGTGACCCCTGTTCCACACCCAGAAGATGACAAACTAGCCCGGAGGAAAACTGCTGACCCCCAAGTGGTGATCAGCATTTCCCTGGGCGTGTAAGAAAGGGCCACGAGAACTAAGCCCTGAGGTAACCCCTCCTGCCCTCCCTCTCATGATCTGCCTGAGTTCCCAGAATCAGCATTGCTGACAGATGGCCATCCAGTCTCTGCTTGAAAACCTCCAAAGGAGGACAGCCCACCGCCTCCCGCGGAAGCCTGTTCCACTGAGGAACCGCTCTGTCAGGAAGTTCTTCCGAATGTTTAGCCAAAAACTCTTCGGATTTAATTTCAGCCTGTTGGTTCTGGTCCAACCTTCTGGGGCAACAGAAAACAGCACTCTCTCTGTCTTTTCCCCTTTCTCTCTCTCTGCCTCTCTCTCTCTCTTTCTCACACACTCGCACACAGAGTTTCTACGTCTCTTCCCTTCTCTTAAGCACATGCCAAAGAATGAATTCCCAGCGCTCCAAGCAATTGCCTAGATCTGACATAAAGCGACATCACCGTTTCCCAAAAGAAATCACATCAACTCCTCCATTCCACATTCCTGCATTCTTGACATAAATTTTGCCAGTACGTTGGAAATTACGAGGCTGGGCTAAAAGCAAATTGAATTCCAGATCAAATTTAATATCTCGGGGGAGCAATGTGCTGATGGCGTCATTTGCTTTCATATTTAATTCAATACGTTATACAACCCCTTGTGCACATTTGTGAAATGTTAATCAACTAGCAACCGTGGAATCTCTGGTCTGCTGTTGGGTTTTTTTTTAGCCAAGCGGAGACTTGGCAGTGGGGAGTGGGTGGGGAGGATTTGATGAAAGACATCCCCCCCACTCCCCCCCCACTTTCTTAAAATATCAGAAGAACTACTGGCAAGTTATACTCATCTGAATTGATGCTTGTGCATTATCTTTGCTGGTCTTCGGAGGGCAGAGGCCCGTACAGGAAACAGTGTTTAATAATATTCTGGGCAGTTCTAGGATGGGGTAGGGAATTGGAGCTTCCGAATGTTTATTTATTTTCATTATTTATGTGTTGCCTCAGAGCCGTAATGCTTGTGAGGCAGTATATAACGATAAAAACCAATCAATCAACCCACATGGCCAGCTAGTTAGGTGACCCTGGAGTAGTGCTTGGCTAATAACAAATCATTTCAGACTGCAGGGCCAGAACATTGCTTGGCATGCGGTTTTCAGACCAGAACCCCTAGTTCTCAGGGCCTGGAGGTCTTCTCTTCACCCAAAGAGTGATTAACATGTGGAATTCACTGCCACAGGAGGTGGTGGCAGCTACAAGCATGGACAGTTTCAAGAGGGAATTAGATAAACATATGGAGCAGAAGTCCATCAGTGGCTATTAGCCACAAGGTATAGATAGGGACTCTCAGTCTGGGGCAGGTGATGCACTCTATTCCTGGTGCTGGAGGGGGCAGCAGTGGGAGGGCTTCTAGTGTCCTGGCCCCACTGCTGGACCTCCTGAGGGCACCTGGTATTTTTGGCCGCTGTGTGACAGAGTGTTGGACAAGATGGGCCATTGGCCTGATTCAACATTGGCTTCTCTTATGTTCTTATGTTCATACTGCACTTATCAGGTTCTAGGAGGCTCCAGGTGGGACCTGGGGATCTCCTGGAATTACAGCTCATCTCCAGACTACAGAGATCAGTTCCCCTGGAGAAAATGGATGCTTTGGAAGGTGGACTCTATGGCTTTGTACCCCACTGAGGTACCTGCCCTCCTCAGGCTCCACCCCCAAATATCCAGGAGTTCCCCAACCTAAAGCTGGCAACCACTTCCCTTAGTGCCCACCGAACTTACCAGGAAGTGGGCGGGGCCATTGCAAGGCAGGGCTTATTATTGGCAGCAGCAGCAATAACAGGCGGCCCCTGAAGGATCAGGGGTCCTGGTAAGCACCTGGTCTTTCCTTAGCCAGTGTGTCGTTCCGTTCTGCCTTCAGGATTTCCTTCTTCCCAAGCGGTGTGGGGAGGGAGGTATTCCATTTGGTCCCACCTCCCGCATCAGCCATTTTGGGTTTGGCCCCGCCCCCTGTGGCAGCCATTTTGGGGCGGTGCTCTCCACCCCTTCTCGAGATTCCAAAGGTGTCTGCGGGCCCACAAAGGTTGGGGACCGATGCGCCAGTGAGTAGAAGCAAAGGGCATGGCTGCTGCTCCCGCAACTGAGGGAACGTTGGCAGTTTCCACTTGCCTGTTCGGGTTGGGGTGAGGAATACGGCACCTGCTGCGGTCTCTTCTTCTGCACACCTGCTGACGATGCCAGAGCACTACTGATGCCCTTTGCCTCCGGTCCCCCTGTCGCCCATTCCTCTGCCTTGGCGGCTCAGCCCACCCTTCCCATCACTTTCACGCCATCCGGAACTCTTAGAATCATAGTGTTGGAAGGGACCTCCAGGGTCATCTAGTCCCACCCCCTGCACAATACAGGAAATTCACAAATACCCCCCCCCCACACCCCCAGTGACCGCTGTTCCACACCCAGGAGATGACAAAAAAACCTCCAGGATCTCCAGCCAATGGCTTCCTGACCCCAAAGCGGTGATTGGCATTTCCCTGGGCATGTAAGAAAGGGCCACGAAGAACTAAGCACTGAGGCAACCCTTCCCGCCCTCCCTTCTCGTGATCTGCCCGAATTCAGAGAATCAGCATTGCTGTCAGATGGCCATCTAACCTCTGTTTGAAAACCTCTAGAGAAGGAGAGCCCGCCACCTCCCAAGGAAGTCCGTTCCCCTGAGGAATTGCTCTGTCAGGAAGCTCTTCCTAATGTTTAGCTGAAAACTCTTCCGATTTAATTTCAACCCGTTGGTTCTGGTCCGACTTTCTGGGGCGACAGAAAACAACTCTGCACCATCCTCTATATGACAGCCCTTCCAATAGTTGAAGATAGTTCTCTTATCACCTCTCCATCGTCTCCTCTCCAGGCTAAACATACCCAGCTCCTTCAACCTTTCCTCACAGGACTCGGTCTCCAGTTTCCAATAGTCTCTTCCCTTCCCCTCTTCCTTCATGGGTCTATTGCACAGGGATTCATGAAGCTGTCAGTTTCTGAATCAGGCCATCGGTGGTCCATCAAGCTCAGCCTCGTCTGCTCCGATTGGCAGCCCCTTTCCCTGGTCTCTAGCAGAGATCTTTCACGGCACCTCCTGCCTGGTCCTTTTAACCGGAGATGCTGGGGATTGAACCTGGGACCTTCTGCACTCAAAGCAGAGGCTCTTCCACTGTGCCTCACAGTGCCCGTGACTCGGCTGCATCCATGGGTGGGGGGAGCGCAGCATACACTGCAGCCTTGTGTAGGGGGGAGGCTGTTGATCCTTCCCAGGCATCGTGTTTGATCTGAAGTGGGCCGCAAACTCTGTGCTTTTCTTTGCTTTTGCCAGTTCATTACATGGTGCTTGGTGCCTCCTCGTCTGCATCAAAGAGGATTAGTTGATAAGCTAATTCAGAGGAACAGAATGCACAGCCCCCTCCTTTAAGGACACAGAAGTCAGACCGAGCGGCTGCCTAAATAAAAAAAGACACACAGACTTCCCTCCTACCTGCATTTATACCCAGTTGCATATATAGGCTCAGGCCACGGGTGACAACTCAAAGTCCTTTCCCTTCTCCTGCATTGACACAGAAGCCAGGAAATAGCCAGCTGCTAGGGAGGAATTTGGGCTGCAGTGGCTCAGTGGTTAAGACGCTGAGCTGCAGACTGGAAGGTTGGTAGCTCGGCCGTTCAAGACCCGAGTGCCGCATAATGGAGTGAGCTCCCGTTTCTGGCCCCAGCTCCTGCCAACCTCGCAGTTCGAAAGCAAGACATTGCAAGTAGATAAATAGGTACTGCTTCAGTGGGAAGGTAACAGCGTTCCGTGCGCCTCGGCGTCTAGTCATGCCGGCCACACGACCATGGAAACATCTTCGGACAGTGCTGGCTCTTCGGCTTGGAAACAGAGATGAGCACCGCACCCTAGAGTCGGATTTGACTGGCTTTCGAGCAAGGGAGGAATTAAGCCACTGTTTCCTCCCTCACTGCATTGTCTAGAGCAGTATTTCCCAACCTGTGGGTCAGGACCCCAAAGTGGATCACAAAACATCTGAAAGTGTGGGTTATGGGCCAGCCTTCCCTAACGGCCACCCCACCCTCTGTCTCCATTGCTCTCTTTTGTATTTCAGAAACGAAGATCTGACTCTGGAAATGGCATCTTCCATTTCATACATTAGTCGGTATTTGTTTTCCTTCCCGGCACATACATGTTGAATCAAGCAAAACATGTCCTAATGGTTGCTAGAGTGAGTTTCTTCAAATCTGGGGTGGTGGTGTTTAGGGAGAATAGTGGAGAAGAAGAGAGCAGTCAAAGGCCGGAATGAAACCTCCATATACAAAGGTCCCACACGCGGAATCATTCACTTCCAGTGCACTTTCAGCCTGGATTGCGACTGTGTGAACTGGCAAAATCCAGTTGGAAAGTGCATTGAAAGTGGATTATTTAGTGTGTGTGACCGCAGCCTACGATTCTATCTGATAAGCCACTACGGAAGATATAATGCCGAATTTGATGGATGCGGAGGCCATCGTTTACCTAGGGTTCCCAAAAAACCTTGGGCCGGCTCTAGATGGGTCATCTCAGCACACAAAGTAAATTTGGACTTCTGGGGTACCATACTAAAAAGGTTAGAAACTGCTGCTTTGGACCAGTGGTTCTCAGCCTTTTCAAGTGTGAGGACACATTTTTAACACCAGAACACTTCACAGACCCCCTCCACCTGATAGTAGTCGTACTACTAAAAAAAGGCATGACAGAAAGATCAAAAGGATGGTGCTTAGTGCATCTATGGATTTGAGGACCCCTTGCAATAACTCCATGCCCCCCTCCTTCAGGGTCCCCCAACCTCTAGGTTGTGAACCACTGGTCTGTCCTTCTGTTCTTCTCCTACAGGACATCTCTCCAGAGGAGCTGAGAAGTGAACTGCCAGAACGCCAGCCTCGATATCCTTCTGCTGATGGGAGGGGAAACTTATCTATTAGACAGCCCCAAATGTAATATGTTGTCGAAGGTTTTCACGGATGGAGTTCATTAGCTGTTGTAGATTTTCTGGGTTGTCTGGCTGTGGTCTTGGCATTGTAGGACCCGACGTTTCGCCAGCAACTGTGACTGGCATCCTCAGAGGTATAACACATAAAGATGGCGTACTCTCTGTGTCAAGGTGAGAAGAAAATTGGTAGGCAGGTAATTTATATCTACTCAGGAAGGTGGGGTAGGGCTGAGTCATTATCATGTAGGAGTTCCCCAGGCTGTGAAACGTGCTAATGGAGGAGCTTTCCTGAGGAGGTTCTTTTGTATATGGATTGGCTGTTTCCTGAGGAGATTCTTTTGTATATGGATTAGCTGTTTCCTGAGGAGGTTCTTTTGCCTATGGATTGTTTCCTGAGGAGGTTTCCTGTTTCCTGAGGAGGTTCTTTTGCATGTGGAATGGCTGTTGAAATCTGTAGTGCTATTGTCAGATGTAGAGACTTTTGTGTTTTTCAGGACGGGAAACCATGCCCTATTTATTTTTAAACTCTCTTCTTTCCTGTTGAAATTGTGTTTATGTTTATGAATCTATGAAATTGTGTTTATGAAATTTAATCTCCACGTCTACAGACACAGCAAGCTCAGTTATCCCAACTGCTGCCTTATTAGTCTTAAGTCTAACTGACTCTCATTGGCAGCTAGGGTTTCCAGATCCAGGCTGGCAAATCACTGGAGATTTGGGGGGTGGAGCCTGGGGAGGGCGGGACTTGGGGGACACAGGGAGTCCAGCAGGGATGTGGGTGCTCTGAAGTCCTCTCTCCAAAGCAGCCATTTTCTCCAGGGGAACCCAGGCCCATAGCCAGGATTTTGTGGCTAGCGGGGCAAATTTTCTTTTCTGGAGGGGCTGCCATCAATGTTCCCGCTAAGCTGTGGAGTCTTGTGAGCAAAAATTCTACTTTGTGGGCTACTGGCATTAACGTTGTGAACGAGCAATTTGGCTACCACATAAATTAGTTTGCTCTGAAGCCATCCTTCCTGAGCTAAGACAAAAAAGTGTGAGCCGGAGGCTAATAAACTGTGAGCTAGCTCACACTAACTCAGCTTAGAGGGAATACTGGCTGCCATTATTTGCATGCCCCTCTCCTTCCTCTCCTGCAAGATTTAAAAGGTCCTTCAGCTAATCAGCGAGAGATGGGTGCACGCCACTCCCCCCCCACTTCTTCTCAAAAGCATTTAGGAAGAAGCTGAGGGCCTTTAAGAGAAGGGGCTGGCCCTTTAAGGAAAGGGGCGGTGCCTTCAAGAACCCCACTGTAGCTATGGACCAGGGAATTGTTGTTTGTAGTCTGGAGATCACTTATAATTCCAGGGGAACTCCAGGCCTCACCTGTGGGTTGGCAACAAACACACGGGGAAACACAGCAAGGTTGAGTAAACGTAGAAAAACACCATGTTCAAACAAAACACACAGTTCTGATATGCCGCTATGCCTTCATATATTCATTTAAATCATATACTCAAATATACAATAAAGACCCTAGTGTATCTTATGCATTATAGTACATTGATAACAAAAACCTAAAGAATAGTATATATCTTGTAGGTAAGTCCACAGCTACAGAGATGAATACGCAGACAGGATTCAATGCTGTAGACTATCTTGCTTTCAGATGAGGGATGCAGCAGTGGTCGATGCCAATCTTGTGGGCTGTTTTGCTTTCCGCAAAGAGATGCGGCAAGCATCGATGCAACACGCCTCCCAGGCAAAAGTCGTGCGTTTCGAGAAATTCTTCTTCAGGCAAATTATTTTTCCTGGAACTGAATTGCAAATACGATATAACACAATATACTTTACATAGAAACCAGGGGGAAAACAGAGAGGTAGCTTGCTGCACTCACCCAAAGCTCACAATGCACGAGTCAAACAACTCCGTAGAAGGCTTCCCCGGTTCTCCATGGGCACAACCCAGCAAGACCACTCTAATAAAGCATAGCTGTGCTGCTGATTCCAAGAGAATTAAAGGAACAGTACTCACAACATCTCACAGAGTTAACAACTATGACTTTAACTAAGCTAACTGCTTGAATTCTGAACCTGGTGGTTGGCTGGCAACCATAGGGCACCTAAAGGGGTCTTTAAAAAAAATTAAGTAAAGGCCGAAAGGTCAGCACCATTGGGCCCCACCTACCGCATCACGCACAGGAGTCTTTAACCCCAAAGAGACTTTGCACAACTGGGTCTCTCCACATGTGAGTCTCCCCAGCAACGCTCCCTCTAAGCTGTGGAGTCTTGTGAACAAAAATTCAACTTTGTGAGCTACTGGCATTAAAGTTGTGAGTGAGCGATTTGGCTGCTGTATAAATTAGTTTGCTCTGGAGCCCTCCTTCCTGAGCTAAGACAAAAGTCTGTGAGTGTCACGAGCCAGGATGCGGGGCCAGGCAAGCGTGGGGTGGTCAAAGCACAGTCCAAGGTCAAAGCCACTTTCGCTGTGCACTTTCCGACTGGATTTGACTGTGTGACTGTGTCACCTGTATATCCACCCTCCTTCTGCCCAGCTCCCTGTCATGGGCGTGGATGAGGAAGAGCTGACAGGGCCTGCAGAAACCACAGTTGGCCCCTCTGAAGCAGCAGAGGAGGAGAGCTGGCAAGTGCCTGTAACAGCAGTCTTCACACCTGGCCCAGGTAATAAGGAAAAACTAGAAGCTGAAAGTCCTCCTGACTCACCCCCACGTGTGACTTGTTTAAGGGAGTGACTGTGGCAAAACTTCGCAACCAGGCGAAGAGAGGCCAGGCTACAGGGGAGACACTCGGCTAGCCCAGAGTTCTAACGGGAGCCTGGCCGATCGTGCAGCTGGCTAATTGGTAGCAGCATTTAACTCCACACTCTGGGCAGTACTCTTTGTGGAAGCAAAGAGTCAGCTTCATACCGCTAGCATCTACTCCGGCTTGGCTCTTGCACCTAGACCTTTGGAGATCCTGGCTTTGGACTTGGCTCTGTGTTCCTGGCTCCTGACCCCGGCTTGGCTTTTTGGACTTTGCACTGTCTTCTTGGCTCCTGACCTTGGCCTGTTCCGGACTCCCTTTGACTGGTACTCCACCCCGTGTCACTCCCTAACCTGTGGTATTTCCTTGACTGGGTGCCTTACATTTGTGGTCTACAGCTATAAATACCTCCATGACGATGGGCGGATCTCCTACCCTCTCTGCTTCATCTTCTCCAGCCCCGTTGGTAAGAACCATTTCTAAACTGAGTTTGTTCCAGGTGGTCAGCCGTGTTGGTCTGAAACAGCGGAACAAATTTAGTGACCAGGGGCACCTTTAAGACCAACGAAGGATTATTCAAGGGTAGGAACTTTCGAGTGCATGCACACTTTTTCAAAGTGGAATCAAACTTGAGTTTGATCCTGGAAGGCCTCAGTTCGAATCCTGGATTTGGGTTGGGATCATCTCTGGGGTGTGGGACAGACGTGCCTCTTTGAAGGAAGCTGACAGTCTGGGCCTGGCCACGTTTTGCCCTGAAAACCCCAACACTGCAGGATGTAAAGCCTGATTTAAACGAGGCTGCCTGTGGAAAAAGCTTTCACCCCTGCCCCCCCCCCAATACTTTGCACTCACCCAGCATTTAAACTTGACTGCTACTCATGGAAGTAGCCACTCAGCCTATGTAGCTTCCCACTTTAAATCCAACGCTCTGCAAGTGCCCAAGTGCCGCAGGGGGAGCGTGCCTTTCCCTCATCAGTATTCTGCTTAAATCAAGCTTTTACTAGGACCTTATCAGACTGTCGGTTGATACAGCGATTCAAAAATAATTGCTCTGAGCGCAAGCTGGAAATTCCCCATTCAAGCCTCGCTTCTGCCGTGAACTCAATGGGCACCCTTAGAGGCAAGCTGCCACTTCGCAGCCTCCTCTCTGGAACACGGGGGTCATAATACCGGTGTAACCCACCGAGCTGTTCCGATGGCTCTAAGGAGATAGCGGCTGTAAAGCATTTTAAAAGGCTTCAAGTGCTCTATAAACGCCCCGCATTGAACTGCTCCTCATTTACTGTGGCGTTTTCTTCTCCCCTCAAGGAAGCGGCTGCCGGGTAAATGCATTCTCCCGCCATTTGGAAAGCAATATGGGTCTGGGGTCTGGGGGGAGCTAGGTCCCGGGTCCCGGGCTGCAAAAATCATTTTCTCTCCTGCCTCCATTCTCTGGGAATCTGCACTGCCCGCTGCAAAACACTTTGAACTAAGCGCTGTCGAAGATTATTAATGTGAATAGTAAATAAGGTGCCCGTCCTCTCTCTCTCTCTCACTCTCTCTCTCTCTCTCTGCTCTCCCTTCTCCAGGATGCAAGCCGGAGCAGCAGATGATGTATGCCGGGAGCAAGAACCGGCTGGTGCAGGTGGCTGAGCTCACCAAGGTATTCCAGATGCACCTTTGCACCGGGCAGTCCTCCACTCCTTCTTCCCCCTTTGAGCATCACGCCACTCCTGAGACGCCTGTCTCCCTTCAGTCCTTTCTCCTGTATAGCTGAGTTGCCCGATTGCAACCCAGAGCAATGGAGATTCCCTTTAAACCCCCCAGATGAGGGAGTGAAGGCTTCTCTCACCCATGTCTTCCTCTGCCACCTCCCTCCCATTTGACTTCAGCTGGGGAAGCACAGAGCCTTGCCTCATTACTGCAGTGTGGGAGGGGGAGCAGGTGAGAGACAGGACCAAGCATGGAGAAGAGGCAATAACCTGGATTCTTGCTTGCTTGTCAGGTTTAAATGCCTGTGTGCACATGAGCTGCGCTGCCAGCTGGCAACCCTGAATATACTCCCACCACCACCCCCGCCCGCCATCACCTCTTCCACCTCTCTGTGGGTAAAGCACCATCAAGTCACAACTGACTTATGGTGACCCCAGCAAAGGCCTTTCGAGGTGAGTGAGAAGAAGCAGAGGAGGTTTGCCATCGCCTTTCTCTGCGGAGCTTTCCTTGGTTCCCCTGTCCAAGCACCAAACCTGCTTAGCTTCTGAGATCTGACGAGATCAGGCTATGCCAGGCCGCCTTGGCCCAGCCAACGCTCCACCTTTCCCTCCGCTTCCCCCCCCTCCACCAACCCTCTCTGTCCGCAGTCTTCTAAGTCCACTTTCCAGGGTGAGCCACCAGAGGTTTCTTAACCCAAGAGAAATTCCTCCATTTCCAGAACACCTGGGTACTCCTCCAACGGCTCCGTAGGACACATGGTCACAGAACAGCTGCCGGAGATCCAGACACGCTCGTGACTTGCGACGTTCTGATCGGCAAGTCCCTCAGCTGCACAAGGCACGCTGCAGCATCTGGCCCACTCTCGCCTGTCAGCTTCATCTTTTCTGCCCTCCACCTCAGCCGGCCGCTCCCAGTCAGTTCCATCTCCCGGAAGCGTCTTCCTGTTTCTTCAGATTACTGTCCCCGTAATGTGAACGGCAAAGCCTAGGGATGACGGGGGACAACAGACAGAATAAAGGCATCACGCTGGGCCCGAGTTCTCTGTTAAAATTAGGTCCCTGGTCTCTGTCCCAGGGGTCCCCGACCTTTCGGAGCCTGCGAGCACATTCGGAATTCTGGCATGGCACGGCGGGCGCAGCCACAAAAATGGCTGCCACGAAAATGGCTGCGGAGCCAGCCACAAAATGACGGCCACAGCTTAACTTCAGTCAGTCAAATCTCCAGTAGCCAATCAGAAGCCTTGCTGGGCAAAAACCCTCCTTGGCCCCACCCACTTCCTCAAAAACATTTGACGGGCACCGTGGTGCCCACAATCACTACATTGGAGACCCCGGCTCTATCCCTCTTTCTTGGCTCCCTGGAAAAGGCAGGGTAACCTTGCCAGCCTGGATCGTTGCCTCCTCCTGACTCCGCCTTTCCTTTTCGCCAGGTCTTTGAGATCCGGACCACGGAGGATCTGACGGAGCAGTGGCTGAAGGAGCACCTGGCCTTCTTCCGCTAACCGACCGGGATGATCCTGGACCTTCAGCTACATCCCAAACCTGCAGCAAAGCCTCCAAGTTCCGTCTCCCCTCCTCACCGTGGAGGGTGTAGTGAGCAGTGGGTGTACCTGGGACATGTGGAAATGTCATGCACTGTGAACACTGCTGGAGTTTGCCAAGCGAATGACAACGCAATAAAGCCTTTGGATCCATAGCTTCCTCCCCTGCTGCTGGCAGTCGCATGAAACGTGTCATGTTTGTGTTCCTCAGGTCTGGCTCGTGAGCCTTCCGACAGGCCGGCCTTCCTCGCTCTTTGGGGCAGCCATACATCCAGGGGGAGTTTCAGCTTAAACGAATGGGGGAATCAGAACGCTTCATAATCCCTCTCTTTGAGTCACTTCTGGGCCTTTTAGCATCTGCAGATCGCCAGCATGTTGACGTCGAATAAGTACAGTTATGTCTAACTCCCTAAGTGGCTTTTGTCCCCTTATAACGATACGCCTTTCTTAAACAGTTAAGTTACCCCACTCAAAGTGCCCACCTGCCCAGATTGTTAAAAAGACTCTTGCACCTACAATCACTTATATATCACAAGGGTGATAAATATCCAAGGCAGGGTGGGGTGTGGCGGAGGTCTTGGCGGGCAGAATAGTGGTGGAGGAAAGTGTCCTCAAGCTACCGCTGACTTGTGGCAATACTGTAGGGTTTTCAAGGCCAGCGGGTGGATAAACTAGGTGGAGACCAGAATATTTTTGTGGGAAAGCACTAGAATTGCCAGTGTTTTGTGTGTGTTTTTCACAGAGTTGTTCCTATTCTAAAAGAGGAGCTTCCATTGTTTAAAAAATGGAAATGCCACGAATTAAAGAGGTTGTTTTTTAAAAAACAACAACAGCTCCTACACAAGACCTATCAAGTCAGTCAAATCCTAAAAGAAATCAACCCTGACTGTTCCCTGGAAGGCCAGAGACTGAAGCTGAAGCTCAAATACTTTGGCCACCAAATCAAAAGGGAGCCCTCACTGGAGAAGAAGACCCTGATGCCGGGAAAGACTGAAGGTCAAAGAAGA
Source organism: Gekko gecko (assembly GCA_029375565.1). Lineage (NCBI taxonomy): Eukaryota > Metazoa > Chordata > Lepidosauria > Squamata > Gekkonidae > Gekko > Gekko gecko. The sequence continues at coordinate 234,687,797 of JAPDNY010000005.1, forward strand.
AGGGGACGGCGGACATGTGAAAAAGCAAGTGCTTTTTGGACTGAGATTCATAATGAAATTCAGAAAATCTTGAAATGCACTCTGAAAAAGGAGCCAGAAATGTTACTCTTAGGACTTAAATTAGAAGAAGTTAAAATGGCAAAAAGAACATTGTTATGGTACTTAATTTCAACTGCAAGAATGACTTATGCTCAGTTTTGGAAGCAGGAACGGGTACCTGACAAATGGGAATGGATTAAAAAAATGATTTTTCTGATTGAAATGGACAAGCTGACAAGAAAACTTCATGGAAGAGAAGACGAAGAATTCTTAGCAGATTGGAAAGACTTTAAAGACTACTTAGAATCTAACTGGGATGTGGAAAATAGACTGCTCTGTTTTGATAGTTATTAATAATAGAAGTGCTGTAAGAAAAGGGACTGTAATAGAAAAGTTACCTAATAGGGATAAATAGAGAAGGAAAATACTGAAATTTATGATTTGAATATTGAAAACGAATTGAATGTAAGAGAATATTGATAGAAATGTTAATGGGGGCGGAGCATCGTTGGAAGCCAGGGGAGGGGGGGGATAAAAACTTTTAGAAAAGGATATGTTAAGAATTGGTTGTCGAATATGGAACAGGCTATTATATCCTGTTAATACATTTTCTTTAAAAAGAAGAAGAAGGGGACGGCAAAGGATAGAGGTGGTCAGACAGTGTTATCGAGGCAACGAACATGAAATTGAGCAAACTCGGGAGCACGACGGGAGACAGGAGGGCCAATGTGGTCCATGGGGTCGGACTCGACTGTGCGACTGAATAACAACAGGCAGACCTGTGATCATCTGACGCCAGCGTTTGCAGATGCCTGTGTTGACCACCAGATGGCATCTTCCACCCACTGAATCACTGCTGGGTTAACAAGGGCGGTGGGAAGAGTCAAGATGTTCCCTATCAAGTCTTGTTACTTCAGGAGCAGACAGCACCTCTCGAATCCTTCTGCTGGGGGAAGGGTTTTTAGCAGACTCAGCTTTTCAAACGGGCAGCCGTGCGCTGATGTGACAGGCTACACCTGCTGAGGTTCTCACAGCAGACTCCCAGAGGATCGTCGAGGGAAGGGCACGGGCTTAGTAGCGCCAGGCCAGTTCTCGCAGTGCTGAAGCCCCTGCGCTGGGAAGTTATCTGTTGACTGGAGCAATTCCTGTTCATGCCTCTGCGTGGGCATTGCAGTGGCTCAAACGGGTGCCCTACAGAAGTACCTTATTAAATAAGCCCTCCTAGTATATTCCTTGTCATAGGGCTGCCATTGCCATCTCTGGGTTGGGAAACACCTGGGGTTTTGGGGCGTGGAGCCTGGGGTAGAAGAAGAGATTGGATTTATACCCTGCCCTTCACTACCCAAGGGAGTCTCAGAGCGGCTTACAAGCTCCTTTCCCTTCCCCTCCACACAACAGACACCCCCTGTGAGGTCGGTGGGGCTGAGAGAGCTCTGGCAGAAACTGCCCTGTCAGGAACAGCTGTGCCAGAACTTGACGCCAGGCTGCAGAGTGGAGGAGTGGGGAATCAAACCCGGTTCTCCCAGATTAGAGTCCGCATACTTAACCACTGGAGCTGCAGTGGCTCAAGTGGTTAAGGCGCTGAACTGCAGGCTGTGGAAGGTCAGTCGTTCAGCAGTTCGAGACCCGAGAGTGCCGCATGATGGAGTGAGCTCCCGTCTCTGGCCCCAGCTCCTGCCAACCTAGCAGTTTGAAAGCAAGAAATTGCAAGTAAATAAATAGGTACCGCTCGGTGGGAAGGTAACAGCGTTCCGTGCACCTTGGTGTTTAGTCATGCTGGCCACATGATCAGGGAAACATCTTCGGACAGTGCTGGCTCTTTGGCTTTGAAATGGAGAGTCGGATTCGACTCGTTTTCAAGCAAGGGAACCTTTACCTTGTTTACTTAACCACTACACCAAACTGGCTCTCAAGAAAAGAAGAAGAGGAGGAGGTTGGATTTATACCCCCCTTCACTTGGAGTCTCAGAGCGGCTTACAAACTCCTTTCCCTTCCCCTTCCCCACAACAGACACCCTGTGAGGTCGGTGGGGCTGAGAGAGCTCTGGCAGAAACGGCTCTTTTTCAAGGACAGCTCTTGTCAGAACTACGGCTTGCCCAAGGTCATCCAGCCAGGTGCAAGTGGAGGAGTGGGGAATCAAACCCGGCCCTCCCTGATTAGAGTCCGTGCACTTAGCCACCACACCAAAGGGAGAGGCTTCAGTGGGGCAGGACACCATACAGCCCACCTATTTTCTCCAGTGGAACTGATGCCTGTCGCCTGGAGCTCAGTTGTAATCCCAAGGGATGTCCAGCCACCGCCTGGAGGTTGGCAACCCTATTGACATGCTATTTCTGAGGGGAAATGCTCTGGCAGATTCAACTCATTGTGAGTGCCTGGCTGAAGCAGAGACAGAAACGGGCAGAGCTCTCCCAAGCGTGCTTACTCTGAAGTAAGGCACACTGCGTTCAAGAGGACCAGCTCCCTGCTAAGTGTTTTTAGGACTTCCGCTTGAAATGGCCCCAGGGGTGGGGCATCTTTGCGACAACTAATACCAGTTCTATCACCTTTGCTCTGGCCAGGTGTCTCTAGAGCTGTGGAACAGGCAAGCAGAGCTCTAGGATGATGCTGGGGTGTCTGCTTTCATCCATCACATTAAAACCACAGTTCAGACTAACTCTTGGTAGTAAACCAGCTTCGTGGTTTCAGCTCTGGGTTTGGCGGCCCTAACGAACCGTGGTTTGTGGAATGGCCTGCCTTCAGACAATCGAATTAGCCGTAGTTGGCTTAATGAAACCATGGTTTCGTGTCGTGTCTGAACAGCGCCTCGGAGACATTGTCAGTGCAAGTGCGAGTAAGGCCAATGGAATAGAACTGAGGAGGCCTGCACAGGGAACCACCTACGGGGGTGGGTCAGCAAACTCTCTCGTCTGTCCTGTCCTCCAGAGTGACTTCAGCTATCCAGTAGAAAAGCAAAAATATAAACTGCAAGAATCATAGAATGTTGGAGTCGGAAGGGACCTTGCAGGTCATCTAGTCCAACCCCCTGCACTCTGCAGGAGCACAGCCGAAAGAGAGCCCTACACCATACCCGAAAGATGGTCGCCCAGCGTCCACTTGAAAACGTCCAGCAAAGGAGCATCCACCACCTCCCGAGGCAGACTGTTCCACTGCTCAACCACTCTCACAGTTAGGAAGTTTCTCCTGATATTTAGCCGGTAACGACTCCCTTGTAACTTCCACCCATTAGATCCAGTCTTGCAATCCGGAGCAAGAGAGAATAGATCTGCTCCATCTTCTACATAACAGCCCTTCAAATATTTGAAGGGTAGACCATCAAAAGATACACAGCTTTCACAAGTAAACAGTAGACATCAGTCTATTGCAATACAATAACCATCTATTGAAGATACAATAGAATTGGTGGTCACAATTCAGAAACACTATTAGCAAATACAAAACACAATTTGGTGATAGTGGGAAATATCCAACAAGAGACTCCTCTATACCCTTTGAATATAATAGTGTCCAAAAGACCTCAAAGTCCACAAAAAAGGCAGAGGATGTCCCAAAGCACAAATAAGCTTCTAACGGCCGAAAACGTCCTTCCCAGGTATGCCAGACGTTTCAAAGCCATCTTCTTCAGTTGTAGGGCTGAAAATGGAACTCAGTTTCCACACTAAGGGAGGCACAGCTCATATCTCAAATGGAATCTGTTTGGCTCATCCAGTAGAAAAGAGCAAGAGTCCAGTGGCACCTTAAAGACTAACAGAATTTGTGGCGGGGTAGGAGCTTTCGGGAGTCACTGGCTCACTTCTTCAGCTATCCAAGAAGCCCGTTGATTTTGCCTGGCTCAGCAGGGCTACACAGGCTGCTTGGTCAGGCTCGGCCTCTCTTTGGACGCTGGTCAGTCTTGAGGATGGCTCTGGACCTAGACAATTGCCTCCCAGTCTACCCACCTGTTGGCTGACTTAAGTCCTAGAGACTCACGTCTTCTGTCCCCCCCCCGCCCCGGCTTCTGTATCTAATGCCACTTCCACACGGTCATTTTTCTCACTCATTTGACCCTATCGCTTTGGGTCAAACCCTCCCCCCCTTTGATAGCCAGTTTGGAGTAGTGGTGGAGTGTGCGGACTCTAATCTGGGAGAAACCGGGTTTGATTCCCCACTCCTCCACTTGCACCTGCTGATGTGACTTTGGGTCAGTCACAAGCTCTGGCACAGCTGTTCTTGAAAAAGAGCAGTTTCTGTCAAGAGCTCTCTCAGCCCCACCTACCTCACAGAGTATCTGTTGTGGGGAGGGGAAGGGAAAGGAGTTTGTAAGCTGCTCTGGGACTCCCTTGGGTAGTGAAGGGCGGGGTATAAATCCAATCTCCTCCTCCTCCTCCTCTTCTTCTAGTGAAGGGCAGGGTATAAATCCAATCTCCTCCTCCTCCTCCTCCTCTTCTTCTAGTGAAGGGCAGGGTATAAATCCAATCTCCTCCTCCTCCTCCTCCTCCTCCTCTTCTTCTAGTGAAGGGCAGGGTATAAATCCAATCTCTTCCTCCTCCTCCTTCTTCTCCTTCTCCATCTTCTCCTCCTCTTCCTCTTCCTCCTCCTTCTCCTTCTTCATTTCTCCTCCTTCTCCCCCCCCACACATGTGTTTTACTCCCTCTGGGACTACTAAAGAGAGCAAAACACATTGGGGGGGAAACCCTGAAGCAATAGGGACAAATGAGTGACCAAAATGACGGTGCGGAAATCTGCCAAAGTCCCAGCGTCATCATGACGTTACAACTGAGCCATCCGCCGAAGATGAATGGCTTTACGCTCAAGCCAGGTACAAAGACCTGTGTCTTGCCACTCCGCGGACAACCAGCTTTGAAGCCTTCCTGTAGTCTTTGACTGAAGAGCCAGTTAAGTTGGAGGAAAACTCCATAGGCCGACGAAAACTCCTCCAGCCGAAGGGAGGATACCGTCCACGGCAAGTCTCTATTTCCTCGGTGCATAATTCACTTACGGAAGTCATTGCCACAAGATGTCCCAACAGCAAATGATTTAACAGGGTTTTTAAACCATTTCGTGGAGGACGAGAGCTCTATCAGTAGCTATTAACGGTGATGGTTAATAGCGGGAACTGGGAGAAACACCCTGCTAGTGGCGAGCTCTCCGAGAGAGTCTCTCTGTTGACCCCACCACGAGTCCACGCTGGCCTGGGCCTCCTTCCTATGAGAAGGGTGAAAAGCTAGAGCAAGTGAAGAGGAGAGCTGGAAGAGTTAAAGGATGAAAAATGAGATTTGGTGAGAGCAGTTTAAGCTATTGCACCGCGGTTCCAGCCCACCCCAAAGAGGAGGGAGACAGATAGTCCCCGGCAGGGAAACTCTGCACTGTGGAGATGTATCATTCCCCGGAGACCTCACGGAGGGAGACCAATTGCACTCCAAGGGATTCATATCCTTTGGAGAGTAGGGCTAATTATCTCTTCATTTATAGAGATGGAGCGAACGTCCCTCTGTCTCGCCACCAGATTAATCTGCAGGGCGATTAAGCTGTCCGCCACGGATAGGGTGCCAGCTGAGAGGTTTGCTCTTGAAAAGACAAAAGATCGGGGGGAGGGGGGTAAAGTCAAGTTGATCTGTGGTCTGTGGTGGACCAAGTGCCGTGTGTGGGTGGTTGACTCGCTACCGGGACCCGGTTCTCAGAATCTGTGCAGAATCTACCATTGACCCTTACCGAAGTTTCTGGTCCTCATGGGACTGGACAAATAAGTTTCCGCAAGAACTTTTTTTCGGCTGCTGAAGGTCGCCACATCTCAAAAAGGATATTATAGCATTGGAAAAAGTGCAGAGAAGGGCAACTAGACTGATAAAAGGGTTGGAACACCTTCCCTGTGAAGAAAGGTTAAAACGCTTGGGGCTCTTTAGCTTGGAGAAACGACGGCTGAGGGGTGACATGATCGAGGTTTACAAGATTATGAATGGGATTGAGCAGGTTGAGAAAGAAGTCCTTTTCTCCCTTTCTCACAATACAAGAACTCGTGGGCACTCCATGAAATTGCTAAGCAATCAGGTTAGAACAGATGAAAGGAAGTCCTTCTTCACCCAGAGAGTGATTAACACGTGGGGTTCACTGCCACAGGAGGTGGTGGCAGCTACAAGCATGGACAGTTTCAAGAGGAAATTAGATAAACATCTGGAGCAGAAGTCCATCAGTGGCTATTAGCCACAGGGTATAGATGGGAACTCTCAGTCTGGGGCAGGTGATGCCCTCTATTCTTGGTGCTGGAGGGGGCAGCAGTGGGAGGGCTTCTAGTGTCCTGGCCCCACTGCTGGACCTCCTGATGGCACCTGGTATATTTTGGCCGCTGTGTGACAGAGTGTTGGACTAGATGGGCCATTGGCCTGATTCAACATGGGCTTCTCTTATGTTCTTATGCTGAGACCGACCTGCAGCATATTCTTCGCATTTCACTGATTATAAACTACACTCCTCCCTAAACCAAAAAGCTGAGACCGACCTGCAGAGGATCCTTTTTTTAAAAAAAATATTAAATTTTTAAGGTTATACAGGGATATATAGGGAAAGCGATCAAAATGTTCGTATCTTCATTTTGGTTTTTCTATCCAGTCGTAAAAAGGAGTCCATAGTTCGAAGAAATCTTCTTCCATTTGCCCTCTTAGCTTTAAGGTCAATTTATCCATTCCCGCACATTCCATAATCTTCACTATTAAGTCTTGTTCCGAAGGTATTGTTGGAAGTTTCCAAAGGGTTGCAAAATAAGGTTCTCGCTGGTATTACTACCTGGATCATAAAGTATCTTCCATTTTTGTCAAAATCGTCTGGCGTGCAATTCAGTAAAAACAATTCTGGTCGGAAAGGTATTGAGATCTGCCGGACTGTCTGTATAAATGTACGCGCCATAATCCAGAATTTGCACACAATTCCACACGTCCACCACATATGGTAAAGCTTTTTACACTTTATTCAATGCATATAGCCAATTATAAGCAACGCTTCTCCCTAAACCAAAGTTGATGCTCGGTTGTGTCCTTAACGTCTCCATTCTCCTTGCAAAGATGGCGTTTACATAGTAGCTGAGCTCCACATGCCTCAAGGCAAGGCAGAGTGGAGTCTCTTTCCTGCCTTCTTTTCCTTGAACACGCATGCTCGCGTCCATGCTCATGCACACTGAGGGCTGTTATTCAAATCCGGCTCACGGGACAGTGCTGTTTAGCCCTTCAATTGCCAGCCTAAAGGCAAAATATTGAAAGCGGTTAGCATCAGGCAAGGCTGAAATATTTCCCTTCCAGCTACCAGCTGAAATTTGTAGGCCTCTGGAAGTTTTCAGACGCTTCTGGAGGCCGGCACTCCATCCTAAGAGCTCCAGTGGAGTGTACGGAGCTCTTTCCCAAATGGCCCTGTGACGCAAATGCAGAAGTCCCCCCAAGAGGCTGAGGAGTGCTTAAATGCACGATGTTCCTCTCTCCCGCATCCTTTGCAGCGGTTCCTGATAATCCGCTCCACTGCCCGCCGCAGATTTTTTCCCAATTCTGCTTACAACATAAAAATTTCAGTGCCGCTTTATTCTCCCTCCTTTCTCCAGCAGTGCAAACAGCGCTCAGAAAAATGTCACTCGGTGGAAACGGTGCTCCGGAAAGCAAAACACTCCAACTCTCTTTAGCTCCACGGCTTCGCCCAGCCGCCATCAATTAACTCAAACATCCTCTTCGCAGGTTTATCAGGCTTATCTGAGCTCTTCCCTATGACAGTTCACATGATTTTGACATAATGAGAGAGGTTCCACAAGCAATCCTCATTCCGAACACAAGTGGTTTATGTATTTTACTTCCCGTGTACACACTGATAAGGAAGCGCTATGTGTCTTGGGTGTGAATGAGGACTCCGCTTGCGCCTGAGATAATTCCTCATGCCAGGGCTCAAAGAAAGTAAATAGACATCAGGAAGTGTTGATTGGTGTTGCCTTCACTGGTTTTTTCCCCCATCTTGGGATGCCAGCCTCCAGGCGGGGCCTGGGGATCCCCTGGAATTACAGCTCATCTCTGGACTACAGAGATCAGTTCTTCTGGAGGAAATGGATGCTTTGGAGGGTGGACAGTTCTGGTCACCGTTTCTCCAAAAAGACATTGCAGAGCTGGAAAAAGTCCAGAAGAGAGCGACCAAGATGATTACTGGGTGGGAGTGCTTTCCCTGGGAGAAAAGGCTGAGGCATCTGGGACTCTTCAGTTTAGAAAAGAGACAACTAAGGGGAGGGGCGTGATCATGAGACGTTTATCAAATTACGCATCGGGTGGAGAGAGTTGACCAAGATGATTTTTTCCCTCCTTCTCCCAAAAGACTAGAACTTGAGGGCATCCATTGACACTGATGGGCAGTAGGTTCAGGATGGACAAAAGGAAATACTACTTTACACAGAGAGTGGTTAAAATGGGGAATTCGCTGCCGGGGGATGTACTTGATGGTCACAGGAATAAACGGCTTTAAAGGGGGATTAGATAGATTCATGGAGGAGAGGTCTATCAATGGCATTGGCTTCTAGTCATGGTGACTGAGGGGAACCTCCGTATTCAGAGGCACTAATCCTCTGAATCCCAGAGCCAGGAGGCAAGACCAGGGGAAGGCCTCAGCCTCTGTGCCCTGTTGTTGGTCCTCCAGAGGAACTGGCTGGCCCCTGTGTAAGACGGGAGGCTGGACTAGATGGACCCTCCCTGGTCTGACCCAGCAGGGCTCTTCTGATGTTCTTCTCAGGGGAAGGCCTCCATGCCCTGTTTGTTGGCCCTCCAGGGGGATTGATTGGCCACCGTGTGAGACAGGATGCTAGACTGGATGGACCCTCACTGGTCTGATCCAGCAGGGCTCTTCTGATGTTCTTATGAAGCCCTCAGCCTCTCTGCCCTGTTGTTGGCCCTCCAGAGGAACGGCTTGGCCACTGTGTGAGATGGGATACTGAATTAGATGGGCCACTAGTTTGATCCAGCAGGGCTCTTCCAATGTTCTTCTCAGGGGAAGGCCTTGGCCTCTCTGTCCTGTTGTTGGCCCTCCAGAGGAACTGGCTGGCCCCTGTGTGAGACAGGAGGCTGGACTAAATGGACCCTCCCTGGTCTGACCCAGCAGGGCTCTTCTGATGTTCTTATCAGGGGAAGGCCTCAGCCTCTGTGTCCTGTTTGTTGGCCCTCCAGAGGAACTGGCTGGCCCCTGTGTGAGACAGGAGGCTGGACTAAATGGACCCTCCCTGGTCTGACCCAGCAGGGCTCTTCTGATGTTCTTATCAGGGGAAGGCCTCAGCCTCTGTGTCCTGTTTGTTGGCCCTCCAGAGGAACTGGCTGGCCCCTGGGTGAGACAGGATGCTGGACTAGATGGACCACTGGCCTGATCCAGCAGGGCTCTTCTTAATGTTCTTATAACTCCATGGCATTACACCCCATTGAGGTCCGTGTCCTGTCCAGGCTCCATCCTCAAAGCCCAAGGAGTTTCCCGACCTGGATCTGGTAACCATCACCTGCTGGTGGCTGGGGTGGGGGGGGGACACAACCTATTTCCACCTTGTCACTGCACAGATAAGGGACTGAGCCCCAAGACCTGCTAGCCGGATATCAGACCGCAAAACAGCTCTTCTCCTGTGCTAAACAAGGCATCCGATGTAGGCAAAAGGTTTCCAGGATTCTGCAGGTGGAGCTCCAGTTTACACGTCCTCCTCCAATTACTTTTTAAGGTTGTTCTTCTCTCCCCCCGCCCCTTAAAACACACGGCAGATTGCAGCCCTAGGAACTGCAATTCAAAGAGGCAGACCAGTATGTGGGCACCATTAAATTCTTTCCTCACCAAAAACCACAACCTCCCCCAATCTCTGTTTGGTACCCCTGCTGGGAGAAAGCTTACGGATACTTGTAAATTTTCTCCAGCACGGAGAACAGCAGATTGGAGGTGGAATTTTTGTTTGGCAGGGAAAAGGCATGACAGCGAAGCATTTAATAGCCCCCCCTCCACATGTGTTGGGGCGCTTTATGCCTTAGCCTCCCCCCCCCGGCTGTTAAACATGCTGTCAGATGAAATAATCCCAGAGTTACTGCTGATGTGGTTCACCCCCCCCCCCCGTTTAAATAAAGTTTGTCTGCGTTCTTGCATTTCTCAGGACTCTAGCGGAATGGTGTGTGAACTCTGGATAAATACTGAACATAGGACCAAGATCTGGCCCTGTTTTTTTTTTGGGGGGGGGGACGGACACTGAACAAGCAGTCTTCCAGTGGCCCACTAAGCACTGGAGATGCTTGAACACTTCCTGATTTGGCTCATGTCCTGTTCACCAGGGGGAAACGGTGAGCCAGTTTTTCAACAGACTGTTAATTTCTTCATGGGCCCATTCGTGGCAGGCAGCATTCGTTCCTAACCTCGTGGTAAAACACAGTTAGCTTTTTGTGCACGGCCTGTTTCTCTCGCGGCCCCACTGAGTTCTGCTCCATTCCTCACTTCACCACTGCTTCGCTTGGTAAGCAGTTGTTGGAATAGTTAAAGCAGTTAAAAATCGTACAGATCAGTCAGAAATAAAGGCTGTGCAGTTTTTCTTTTTCAGTGCTAGCATTCGGTGTTTGTCTAAGCAGTCCTGAGTGATCTGACTGGCTACCAATCGGTTAGATCAGCCAATGTTTTGGTGCACGTGCAGGTTTTGGGAGGGGGAAGACTGATGCCAACCTGTTCAGGAGGCATTTGAGTCACTCTGTTGCCAAATTGAACCGTCCGGGTGACTGGCTCACATTTGATCATCACGGCTGAACAAGGAAAGTTTGACTGTCAAGCACATTTGACACAAAACTCACGGTGTCTCCTGGAACGGGATGGCCCTCTATAGCCTTAACCTGGGAGCTGCCCTCTGACCCCTCCTCTCTCTCCCTTTGTCCTCTCCCTCACTGCACATGGCCTTCCATGGAGACACAGTTTCTCTGCAGATAGAGACAATGCCCTCGTACTCCCACACACACGGACAAGACAGCCATTTGGGATACGGGAAGTACTCTTTAGATTAGGCTTCCCGCACTTCTTTTGACTGTGACTTGAATGTGAACTGGATCTACGGGCTTGTTTTCTGTTGCCCCAGAAGGCCGGAACCAACCAACCAACCAGCGGGTTGAAATGAAATCAAAAGTGTTTTCAGCTAAACGTTAGGAAGAACTTCTTGACCGTTAGAGCGGTTCCTCAGTGGAACAGGCTCCCCCGGGAGGTGGTGGGCTCTCCTCCTTTGGAGGAGGTTTTCAAACAGAGGCTAGATGGGCCATCTGACAGCCATGCTGATTGTGTGAACTCAGGCAGATCATGAGAAGGGAGGGCAGGAAGGGCTGCCTCAGGGCTTAGCTCTCGTAGCCCTTTCTTACACGCCCAGGGAAATGCCGATTGCCACTTTGGGGTCAGGAAGCCATTTTTCTCCAGGCCAGTTTGGCTGGGGATCCCAGAGGGTTTTTTAAATCATCTTCTGGGCATGGAACAGGGGTCACTGCATATGGGAGGAGAGGTATTTTTGGATTTCCCGCATTGTGCAGGGGGTTGGACTAGGTGACCCTGGAGGTCCCTTCCAACTCTATGATTCTTTGATTCTAAATGTAAATTTTCCCCCTTTTTTTTTTTGCAATATATTTCTTGGGAGATTTATTTACTGCACTCTGTGCCACACTTCTGTGACCGGGCCAAACTCTGGTCTCTTAACCCAATATCCCAATATGGACCTGGTGGGCTACCCAGCTCACCCCAGAAGAAGGGTGGGTTAAAATGCAGGCTGCAGGCTGGGGGGGATTATCGAACTGCTGACCCTTGACTCCGGCCGAGCCCAGGGGCCAAGGGTGAATCAAGGCTCACTGGGGCCCTAAGCAGTGACCAATCTTGGTGCCCCCCTCCTTTCCACACTGACCCCGTCCATTTTAGCCCTTGACCAGGTCTTAAAATGGAAGAAATACAATGTAGCCAAGAGAACATTATTATGGTACTTGGTTACAGCAGCCAGACTGACTTTGCTCAATGCTTGGAAACAAGATAAAGTACCTGAAACATGGGAATGGATTAAAAAGACGTTGTTTATGGCAGAAATGGACAAATTAACAAGAAAGTTAAACAACGAAGAAGACAGAAACCTTTTTCGGAGATTGGAAAGACTTTCAAGAATACTTGTTGAAAAACTGGGATGTTAAACGTGGTTTGATTTGTTTTGATAGCTATTGAGGAGAAGTGGAAAGAGATCTAGATTTTTGAATTGTTACCATTAGTAAAAGAAAATAAGTTTAGTAGTAAATGTAATTGAATAAGAGAGATATCAATGGGGTTGGAGCACTGCGGAAGCCTTGTTTGGGGGGAGAGGAGAACAGAAAAATGGGTATGTATTGGTTTGTTTAAACTGTATGAACATGAAAAATATATCCAATAATAAATTGTATTTACCATTTTAGCCCTTGACCTGTCTGACCAGATATACAATGCAGGTTGCAGCAATACGAAACATTTACTTCATATGCTTACACAATATATACTCTACAAACTAAGCCAAGCTTTGGCTACATAAAGTTTGGCTACATAAATGCAATGCAACATCTATTTTAATATTTCACAAGTTAACTGTATCGAAGTTCCCATATTCATGACCTGAAAGGCGTTTTTCTACATTTCTTCACCCTTTCCCCAACTTTGCAGTGCCCCCTTTGGCCCTTGTGCCCTAAGGCACGGTCTGCTTTATGGCGAATCTGCCCCTGCCAGGGCCTTTTTAGGACCAAGCGACCGGGATGCTGCCAGATTGCTCTCGGAAAGCAGCTCCCGGAAAACGCTATACTGGGGATTATTAGGAAGGGAATTGAAAACAAATCAGCCAGTATCATCATGCCCCTGTATAAATCGTTGGTGCGACCTCCTTTGGAATACTGTGTACAGTTCTGGTCGCCACATCTCAAAAAGGATATTATAGCATTGGAAAAAGTGCAGAGAAGAGCAACTAGAATGATCAAAGGGTTGGAACACCTTCCCTATGAAGGAAGGTTAAAACGCTTGGGGCTCTTTAGCTTGGAGAAACGACGGCTGAGGGGTGACATGATCGAGGTTTATAAGATTATGAATGGGATTGAGCAGGTTGAGAAAGAAGTACTTTTCTCCCTTTCTCACCATACAAGAACTCGTGGGCACTCCATGAAATTGCTGAGCAGTCGGGTTAGAACAGATAAAAGGAAATACTTCTTCACCCAAAGAGTGATTAACATATGGAATTCACTGCCACAGGAGGTGGTGGCAGCTACAAGCATGGACAGTTTCAAGAGGGAATTAGATAAACATGTGGAGCAGAGGTCCATCAGTGGCTATTAGCCACAGGGCATAGATGGGAACTCTCAGTCTGGGGCAGGTGATGCCCTCTGTTCTTGGTGCTGGAGGGGGCAGCAGTGGGAGGGCTGCTAGTGTCCTGGCCCCACTGCTGGACCTCCTGATGGCACGTGGTATTTTTGGCCGCTGTGTGACAGAGCGTTGGACTAGATGGGCCATTGGCCTGATCCAACATTGGCTTCTCTTATGTTCTTATGGATGCTTTGAGATGCCGTGTGTGTTTGTTTCTTTCCTCGTCCTTGGAAGGCAGTCGTGGTTCCCCACGTCGTGGGGGAATGGAAGCTGATACGTGGGTCGGTCACACCGTCGGAAAGGTGTGCTCGTACCATGGGGAGAGAGACAGATGCCGAAGAAGGCAGCTGGTGCCGCATTCCTTCTCGGTTTGGGATCTGCAAGCACTCAAACTGTGTCGGAGCCATTCAGCCGTTCAGCACCCGGTCTTTTGATAATCGCTTTCTGGTGGCCGTTCTCTGGAGCGTGCCGGGCATATGTTGGGAGGCTCACGCGTGGAGTTCCGAGGCAAAGCCGGTGCCGCTGTCTTCCCTCGGCTTTGCTTTCTGCTTGCGGGTACGAAAGCCCCGCTTCCCTGTCATCTGGCGGCGGAATTAATTCCTTCACTAGAAGCCTGGAAAATTCATCGTTATTGTTATTGACTAGGAGGGAGTTTGGGCTCATTTATCTACCCTGTCACGTCAGATCGTATGAAATTATCGGCTCGGTTTAGACATAATACGAAATCACGGTTTGTTTTAATTCCGGTCAGTCTGTGAAACGGGGTTTAAGCTGGCAGGTAATTGCGCCGATCCATGTTTTGCCTCGGGAAACACTGGTTTCGTTGTCTCCACTCTGTTGGCAGGGAGGGCAGTGCTGGCGAAGAAACCAGGATGGATTCACTGTGTCTGCACATCACGTAAAACCATAATCGAGACTGGCGGCGGTTAATAAGCTGATTTCAGATCCTGGTTTGAATGGCCCTAGCTAACCATGGGAAATGGAACAGCCTGTTAGTGGAAACCACATTTTGCACAATCTCTAAATATCCGATGAGCCTAAGGCATGCATGCAGGTGGTATGATATAGTGGTTAGAGCTCTGGAATTGGAGCCCTGAGTTCAGATTGCTTTCTGGACTTCAGTTGACGGCATTGCCTCAGCAGTTGCCGGGAGATTTTCAAGCGCTGCCTGGAGAGGGTGGAGTTTGGGGAGGCTGTGATTGTCGCTTTTGGATGACCCTCTAGGAATTTCTCCTAACCTCTATGGTAAAGTCCATAGAGACATGGGGAAATTCCTAGAGTGTCGCTATGGAGGCCATTATCCTAGCTGTTTTTTTTTTCTTCCTGCTAAGTTTCCTGAAGCTGGAGAACTGGGACAGAATGTGGGGGGTGGATACAGGCATGCATGCAGGTGGTATGATATAATGGTTAGAGCTCTGGAATTGGAGCCCTGAGTTCAGATTGCTTTCTGGACTTCAGTTGACGGCATTGCCTCAGCAGTTGCCGGGAGATTTTCAAGCGCTGCCTGGAGAGGGTGGAGTTTGGGGAGGCTGTGATTGTCACTTTTTGATGACCCTCTAGGAATTTCTCCTAACCTCTATGGTAAAGTCCATAGAGACATGGGGAAATTCCTAGAGGGTCGCTATGGAGGCCATTATCCTAGCTGTTTTTTTTTCTTCCTGCTCAGTTTCCTGAAGCTGGAGAACTGGGACAGAATGTGGGGGATGGATACCCCCCGTGGGCAGGCAAATAGTACCCCTAGCCTTGGGCTTTGTCATTCTCCTTTTCACTGAACTACCTTCCAGGGTTGTTGTGAGGGGAAAAAATAAGGTCACCCTATCCATGAATACTCCTCTGAGATTCCTGGCGGAAGGGTGGGGATATAAGTGTAAAGAATGGAGGTGACAGCTGAGTCGTTTCATGGTTCTTTGGAGGGGCCAGGGTGTTTAAAGAGAGGTAATTTTGCTCTAGAGAGCACCACTTGGACGCAGGGTTCCCTCTAAGCTGAATTTAGCCTCCAGCTCACAGATTTTTGTCTCTGCTCAGGAAGGAGGGCTCCAGAGCAAACTGATTTATGCAGTAGCCAAATCGCTCGCTCGCAACTTTGATGCCGGCGTCTCACAAAGTAGAATTTTTGCTCACAAGACTCCACAGCTTAGAGGGAGCATTGCTTGGACGGTATGAGAATTCTGAGCTTTGGTAGTCTTTTAGCACATGAACAGCATTGATAATCCTATGTGATAATGAAGAAGAAGAAGAAGAAGAAGAAGAAGAAGAAGAAGAAGAAGAAGAAGAAGAAGAAGGAGGAGGAGGAGGAGGAGGAGGAGGAGGAGGAGGAGGAGGAGGAGGAGGAGGAGGAGATTGGATTTATACCCCGTCCTTCACTACCCAAGGGAGTCTCAGAGCGGCTCATCATCTCCTTCCCCTTCCCCCTCCCCACAACAGACACCCTGTGAGGTAGGTGGGTCTGAGAGAGCTCTCCCGAGGACTGCTCATGAGAGAACAGCTCTGAAAGAACTTGTGACTGACCCAAGGTCACACCAGCAGCTGCACTTCGGAAGGCAGTCTGTGTGGCATTATTATACCCCGCTGAAGTCTGGGTGCAGCACAGAAAGCCAACCAGCGTCTTCTTCCCAGCTCACCCTGCAGAGCTGCATATGAGCAGGTGAAGATCCAGGGCCAGGTGTCTCGGGGAGCCCAGGTTTATATGAAGCTCCGACGCTGCAACTGGGGTTTTTGGGCGGTGCCCCACAGCCTCGAGGGAACAGGGACTTCTCTTTGGGAAAGGCCACCCTCCGGCTGCCAGAAGCCAGGCAAAGAGCCTCTGGAAAGATCTGTAGGGCAGACCTCCTCCTGGTCTCCGGAAGGCGCAGTGGCCTTTCTCCCCTGCAGAAGGGAGCCGGGGACTTGCAGGTCCGAGCCGGGAGCAGCAGGGGGCGCAGTGCCGCTGTGCTCTGGCTTGTTGGGTGGGGGGAAGGGCGGTGGGCTTTGGGTTTATTATTACCACGATCATATTTCACCAGCCGAGGAAAAAGGGAATTCAGGAGGCGCGTCTTTGGCAAGGAGCTGGAGTGTGGCGCCGCGGCCTCCTCTCTCTTATCCAAATCGGTGCTGGGGCTCAGGGCCCGGTTGATCCTCCTCCTCGTGCTGCAGGGGGCGGGGGAAGGGGGCTGGCAGGGAGCCGCGCCAGAAGCCCCCCAGGGAGCTTGCAGGTGAAGCGAGCGTCTCAGAGGACGCCTCCTGGGTGCGGGGACAGAGGGGAGCGCATGGAAAGGCACGCGCCGCAAGCCCGCTCCAGGGACACCGCGGCACGTCGCAGAGGCTCACTGCTTATGCACGATTTGTGGCATGAATGGACTCGAGAACGCATCGTGTGCCCCTGCGATTATGGGAAGCAGGCAGGGGTGGACGCCCATGGAGCCGCCTTAGACCCAATCAGGACATTGGCCGGTCCAAGCCGGTCTTGTCTACTCTGACTGCCAATAGCTCCCTAAGGAGCCAGTGTGGCGTAGTGGTTAAGAGCGCGGATTCTAATCTGGGAGAACCGGGTTTGATTACCCCACTCCTCCACTTGCAGCTGCTGGGGTGGCTTTGGGTCAGTCACAAGTTCTCTCAGAGCTGTTCTCTCCAAGGCAGTTCTCGGGAGAGCTCTCTCCCAGTCTCAGCCCCACCGGCCTCACAGGCAGGGTTCCCTCTAAGCTGAGTTAGTATGAGCTAGCTCACTGTTTTTTAGCCTCTGGCTCATGCATAGGAGCTGCGGTGAGCTCTGGCTCACGCTTAGGAGCTGTGGTGGCTCAAGTGGTAAAGATGCTGAACTGCAGGCTTTGGAAGGTCAGTAGTTCAGCAGTTCGAGACCCGAGAGTGCCACATGACAGAGTGAGCTCCCGTCTCTAGTTCCAGCTCCTGCCAACCTAGCCGTTCGAAAGCAAGAAATTGCAAGTAGATAAATAGGTACCACTTCAGTGGGAAGGTAACAGCGTTCCGTGCGCGTTGGTGTTTAGTCATGCCGGCCACATGACCACGGAAACATCTTCGGACAGCGCTGGCTCTTTGGCTTTGAAACAGAGATGAGTACCGCAACCCTAGAGTTGGATTCGACTGGCTTTTGAGCAAGGGAACCTTTACCTTTACCATGCATTTTTGTCTTGGCTCAGGAAGGAGGGCTCCAGAGTCAACTAATTTATGCACTAGCCAAATCACTCGCTCACAACTTTAACGCCAGTAGCTCACAAAGTAGAATTCTTGCACACAAGACTCCGCAGCTTAGAGGGAGCATTGCAGGGTGTCTGTTGTGGGGAGGGGAAGGGAAAGGAGATTGTAAGAAGCTCTGAGACTCCTTCGGGTAGTGAAGGGCAGGGGGTACAAATCCAATCTCTTCTTCTTCTTCCTTCCGATCACCTCCTGCCTGGTCCTTTGTAACTGGAGATGCCGGGGATTGAACCTGGGACCTTCGGCATGCCAAGCAGAGGCTCTGCCACTGAGCCACAGACCCTCTTAGGCCTAAGCAGAAAGAGGCCGTCTTGAGTGGGTAGATTGGATTATACCCCTCCGGATGGCTGCACCTGTCAGAAGTCCCTTACGTCGATAATTCACCGCAAGCGGAAATGTCGCACAGACTTTCATCCTGATGCACTAATTTTTTTTTTTTTTTGCAGGGAGGTTTTAAAGGGAGGAGAAATTAAAAACACGTGACTCTCCCAACCCGCAGCTGTTGCTGCTCCCTCAGAATTCTGCCTGCTCCTGCCTCGTTCACAGAGGCGGGCTTGATTTATATAGGTCAGGTGGGCAGAGGCAGAAGCCGTTTCGGCGTGCCCAGCAAATCATTCCAACGGGGCGGCCGGCCACTGGTGCAAGGCAGCTGTGTGGCACACAAACGTTTTGCACAGGGAGCAACCTGGATCTCATGAGACTCTGTGCATGTGCAAAGGGTTTCTGCCCCAGCGTGCCTCATGTTGTAATCAAGCCAAAGCCCTAGGCCACGGGTTCCCCACATTTCTGAGCCTGAAAATCTACAGCAACTTTTGAGCCTGTGGGCTAGTTTGGGGCAGTGTTCCCTCTAAGCTGAGTTAGTGTGAGCCAGCTCACAGTTTTTTAGCCTCCAGCTCACACATTTTTGTCTCAGTTCAGGAAGGATGACTCCAGAGCAAACTAATTTATGCAGTGGACAAAGTGCTCGCTCACAACTTTAGTACCAGTAGCTCACAAAGTAGAATTCTTGCTCACAAGCCTCCACAGCTTAGAGGGAACTTTGGTTTGGTGTAGGGGGTAAGAGCCTGGACTCTAATCTGGGAGAACCAGGTCTGATTCCCCACTCCTCCACATGCAGCTGCTGGTGTGACTTTGGGTCAGTCACAAGTTCTCTCCGAGCTGTTCTCTCAGGAGCAGTCCTCGGGAGAGCTCTCTCAGGCCCACCCACCTCACAGGCAGTGTTCCCTCTAAGCTGAGTTAGTGGGAGCTAGCTTACAGTTGTTTTTAGCCTCCGGCTCACACAATTTTGTCGTAGCTCGGGGAGGATGTCTCCAGAGCAAACTGATTTATGCAGGAGCCAAACTGCTCACCCACAACTTCAATGCCAGGAGCTCACAAAGTATAATTTTTGCTCACAAGACTCCACAGCTTAGAGGGACCATTGCTCTCAGGGTGCCTGTTGTGGGGAGGGGGAGGGAAAGGAGATTGTAAGCCCCTCTGAGGCTTCTACCGGTAGTGAAGGGTGGGGGTATAAATCCAATCACCTCCTCCTCCTCTTCTTTTTCTTCTTCTGCAGAATTCTGGCACCGGTTGGGCGGGCACGCCTACAAAATGCCTGCCACGGGAGGCAGGGCCAACCACAAAACATCAAGGAGCACGTTTATATCTAACTCGAATCGTACCTCTTCCACATTCCAGGCAGATGCTCTGCGGAACAGGAGGCCTTTTGATCTGCTCAGCCCATCAGAAGCCCCGCCGGGCAAAAGCCGCACCGAGCCCTGCCCACTTCCCGAAAGCACTTGGCGGACACCAGGAAACGTGTCAGCCGGTGCCACGGTGCCCCCGGGCACTGCCTTGGGGATCCCTGCCCTAGCCAACGACTGGCGCCGCAGCAGCATCCTGACGCCTGATACTGGCAGAAGTGAGGGGGGCGGTGCTGATGGAGGTCCGAAGATTTCAGTTTGGGGGTGTGTGTGTCAGGCCCTGGAGAGCCGCGAGGGCGAGGCCCTGGAGAACCTTTGCTTCGGCGCACCTGCGGGGCCTTCTTCGGGGTGACCCCCTCCCCTCCCCTCTGCTGCACGTCATCCCCCCTCCAAAAAACCCGCCCCTAAACGGTGTTCAGAAATATTGGGTGTCTGTTTCTCTGCCGGCAGCTGCCAAGAGAAGGCGGTCTGCGGAAGCAGGGAAATGCAAGGGGGCAGGAAAAGGCCTCCCGCCGGTTTCTTCCTCCTTTCTTGGAATCCCCCTCCCTCCTCTGTCGTCTAGGGAATTCCCCCCTTCCTCCAAGGGCTGCCTGGCTTCCAGCACCCCCACCCACTAAGGCTTCTTTCCTCTTCCTTCTCCCCTCCCCCCCCCGCCCTACACTGTGGCTACGGATGGAGCATCTCCATGGAAACAGGCCTGTGCGCAAACGGTGTGGCTCAAGCCGCAGTCGATGGATGTCTCTGTCCTTTCTCGGTAGCCGGGCCCTCCTGAGCTCTCTCCGCACCTTATTCCCATCCCATCTGCTGCAGATTTCGGGGCGGGAGGAGGGGGAGGGGAGGGCCGGGGAAGGAGGCGAGGGGGGCAGCGCGTTTCGGAGCTCCCAAAGAGAGAGGGCTTGGAGCCAACGCTCCCTCTAAGCTGCGGAGACTTGTGAGCAAAAACTCTGCCTTGTGAGTGACCGGCATTACGGTTGTGAGCAGGCGATTGGGCTGCTGCAGAAATCAATTTGGTCCGGAGCCCGTCCTTCCTGAGCGGAGGCAAAAACCTGTGAGCCGGAGGCTAAAAAAACTGTGAGTGAGCTCACACTAGCTCAGCTTAGAGGGAACGCTACTCTGGAGCCCTCCTTCCTGAGCTAAGACAAAAATGTGTCAGCAGGAGGCTAAAAAACTGCGAGCGAGCTCACACTAACTCAGCTTAGAGGGAACACAGCTCTGGAGCCCTCCTTCCTGAGCTGAGACAAAAACGTGTGAGCCGGAGACTAAAAAAACTGCAAGTGAGCTCACGCTAGCTCAGCTTGGAGGGAACACTGCTTGTGGCCTAAAGCCTGCTTGAACTTTTCCGAATCATGTTTTTTTTAAATGTAGGCAACCGATCTGTTCCGCTACACCCCCACCCACCCGGCCTGCCTCCCTCCAGCGAGGGGTTTGGGATCACGGCATCCAGGTCGGCCTCCGTAGCCCCTACAGCCTATGGTTGCTAACCTCCAGGGGGCGGCTGGAGCTATCCGGGAATTGCAAACCATCTCCAGGCTAGAGAGATCATTTCCCCAAAAAAGAAAAGGGCCGCTTTGGAGGATGGACTCTCTGCCATGACACCCATTCAAGGTCCTTCCTTCCCCCTCCCCCAAACCATGTGCTTCCCCAAATCTCCAGGAATTTTCCAACCCAGAGCTGGCAACCAGTGTTCCCTCTAAGCTGAGTGAGTGTGAGCTAGCTCACAGCTTCTTAGCCTCCGGCTCACACATTTTTGGTTTGGCTCAGGAAGGAGGGCTCCAGGGCAAGCTAATTTATGCCGTAGCCAAATCGCTCACTCACAACTTTAATGCCAGGAGCTCACAAAGTAGGATTTTTGCTCACAAGACTCCACAGCTTAGAGGGAACAATGCCTGGCAACCAGTGTTCCCTCTAAGCTGAGTTACTGTGAGCCAGCTCACAGTTTTTTAGCCTACGGCTCACACATGGGAAGGAGGGTTCCAAAACAAAGGAATTTATGCAGTAGCCAAATCGCCCGCTCACAACTTTAACGCCAGGAGCTCACAACGTAGAATTTTTGCTCACAAGACTCCACGGCTTAGAGGGAGCATTGCTGGCAACCCTGCATCCCTCCAGAAGCCTTATCTGTCCCTGGGTCTGTGACTTCCCGCCCCTTTTCCACCCACCTTCATGGAGTTCCTTTCAAGCCCCCTCCCAGGGTTGAGGGCAGAATGCATCCTTTCCCTGCTAGGCCTGGTGTGAGACCCACCCCATTTCCTTCCCTGCATTTTGGCAAAGTTGTCTTTCTGGGGGTCCCTCGCCTTTATTCCTAGATATAAGCCTGAAGTGGGACCCAGTTTGGCATAGTGGTTAGGGGCGCGGACTCTAATCTGGGAGAACCGGGTTTGATTCCCCACTCCTCCTCCACATGCAGCTGCTGGTGTGACCTTAGGTCAGTCACAAGTTTTCTCAGAGCTGTTCTTTCAGGGGCAGTTCTCAGGAGAGCTCTCTCAGCCCCGCCCACCTCACAGGTTGTCTGTTGTGGGGAGGGGAAGGGAAAGGAGTTTGTAAGACTCTCTGAGACTCCTTTGGGTAGTGAAGGGCGGGGTATAAATCCAATCTCTTCTCTTCTTCTACCTCACAGGGCGTCTGTTGTGGGGAGGGGAAGGGAAAGGAGATTGTAAACTGCAATGAGACTCCTTTGGGTAGTGAAGGGTGAGGTATAAATCCAATCTCTTCTCTTCTTCTACCTCACAGGGTGTCTGTTGTGGGGAGGGGAAGGGAAAGGAGTTTGTGAGCCGCTCTGAGACTCCTTTGGGTAGTGAAGGGCGGGGTATAAATCAATCTCCTCCTCCTCCTCCTCCTCCTCCTCCTCCTCCTCCTCCTCCTCCTCCTCCTCCTCCTCCTCCTCCTCCTCCTCCTCCTCTTCTTCTTCTTCTTCTTCTTCTTCTTCTTCTTCTTCTTCTTCTTCTTCTTCTTCTTCTTCTTCTTCTTCTTCTTCTTCTTCCTCCTCCTCCTCCTCCTCCTCCTCCTCCTCCTCCTCCTCCTCCTCCTCCTCCTCCTCCTCCTCAAGAGAAAACTTTGGTCTCACCAGCCCCAACAAGTTTTCCATTCCAGGGCAGCACAACCCAGGTGAGTTGGCCTTCCAGTATCTTAGCAGGCGAATTCCCCCTTCCCGCTACCCAAACTGGGCTCAGTTTAATGGAAAGGTGTCGGTCTTACCATTCTCCCCTCTAAACGCAGACTCCAGAAGCCCCCCACCTTCCTCAATCTCACATTCATCCCCCCCCAAAAAAAACCCAGAACAATGACACCACCGCCAGTTTCCATGGCAACCAGCAGAGAGTCCGGCCTCTTTAGAAACCATCTGCACCTGTCCCGTCCATCCGTCCAGTTCTTCCGTTCGGTGGTCTTGTCCCCTGGAGTTGCCCACCCGGAAGCACTCGTGGGAGGCTGAATCCCTGGGGCCAGATCTCAGTGTGGGGAGGGGGATGGAGTGCAAATATGGGTACTTTCCCTTTTTTTGGTCTTTGTGTGTTTGTGTGTGTGTGCACCTGCAAGTCATAAGAACATAAGAGAGAAGCCCATGTTGGATCAAGCCAGTGGCCCACCCAGTCCAACACTCTGTGTCACACAGTGGCCAGAAATACCAGGGGCCATCAGGAGGTCCAGCAGTGGGGCCAGGACACCAGAAGCCCCTCCCACTGTTGCCGCCCCAAAGCACCAAGAATACAGAGCATCCCTTGCCCCAGACAGAGTGTTTCATCTATAAGAACATCAGAGAAGCCAATGTTGGATCAGGCCAACGGCCCATCCAGTCCAACACTCTGTGTCACACAGTGGCCAGAAATACCAGGGGCCACCAGGAGGTCCAACAGTGCGTGTGGGGGGGTCATGTCGACCTCTGGTGACTGACCCCTACTAGGGGCCTGGAGGGTATCCAGAGAAGTGGCTGAATCAAGCCTGCCCCCGCCTCCCTCCTCTGTTATTCCAAGGAGGTCTCCCATCCAAGTACGAACCACAGTCGACCCTGCTTAGCTCCTGGGCTATCCAGGTCAGGGGTACTTTGACGAAGGATCTGTTATCTCCAGGGGGGCATTGGGACTAATGGGCAAATGTACCTGTGGGGAAAACGAGGACTCCAGGAGGGGCAGGACTGGGGGAGAGGGGGTGTTGATGCACAGTCTGAAGAGATCATCCCTTCTGGCGGCTGCCCGTCTCTCTCTCTCTGCCTGTCCATCTGCGTGAGCAGCTGTCACTCATGGCGTGCCTCCGTCCCAGAGCTTTTCGAAAGGAGACGGTGGAAAAGATGCATAATGCATCCAGCTGTCAGAGGAGAGCGGGTTTTCGGTAAACCGAATGTGCGTTTTGACTTCACCCTGGGCTGTGAATTCCCCCCCACCCCCAGCTTCTTGTTTCTGACCCTTCTCCAGTCACGGTCCAGGTAGACACAAGGCCCGAGGTGGGAGAGCCTGATAATTGTTGGCAGCGAGACGGGAAGAACCCCCCCCTTCAACCACATGTTGCTCACCAGTGGAGCGTAAGAGCCTTGCCCCCTCCATAAGAAGAAGAGAAGAAGAAGAAGAGATTGGATGTATACCCTGCCCTTCACTACCCAAGGGAGCCTCAGAGTGGCTTACAAACTCCTTTCCCTTCCCTTCCCCACAACAGACACCCTGTGAGGTAGGTGGGGCTGAGAGTGTAGCTGCAATAAAGAAGGCCAATGCTATGCTGGGGATTATTAGGAAGGGAACTGAGAACAAATCAGCCAGTATCATCATGCCCCTGTATAAATCATTGGTGCAACCTCATTTGGAGTACTGTGTACAGTTCTGGTCGCCACATCTCAAAAAGGATATTACAGCACTGGAAAAAGTACAGAGAAGGGCAACTGGAATGATAAAAGGGTTGGAACACCTTCCCTATGAAGAAAGGTTAAAACGCTTGGGGCTCTTTAGCTTGGAGAAATGACGGCTGAGGGGTGACATGATCGAGGTTTATAAGATTATGAATGGGACTGAGCAGATTGAGAAAGAAGTACTTTTCTCCCTTTCTCACCATGCAAGAACTCGTGGGCACTACATGAAATTGCTGAGCAGTCGGATTAGAACAGATAAAAGGAAATACTTCTTCACCCAAAGAGTGATTGACATATGGAATTCACTGCCACAGGAGGTGGTGGCAGCTGCAAGCATGGACAGTTTCAAGAGGGAATTAGATAAACATCTGGAGCAGAAGTCCATCAGTGGCTATTAGCCACAGGGTATAGATGGGAACTCTCAGTCTGGGGCAGGTGATGCACCCTATTCTTGGTGCTGAAGGGGGCAGCAGTGGGAGGGCTGCTAGTGTCCTGGCCCCACTGCTGGACCTCCTGATGGCCCCTGGTATTTTTGGCTGCTGTGTGACAAGACTGTTGGACTGGATGGGCCATTGGCCTGATTCAGCATTGGCTTCTCTTATGTTCTTATGTTCTTAGAGCAGCTTCTGACAGAAACTGCTCTTTTTCAAGGACAGCTCTTATCAGAACTACAGCTTGCCGAAGGTCATCCAGCAGGTGCAAGTGGAGGAGTGGGGAATCGAACCCGGTTCTCCCAGATTAGAGTCCACGCACTTTAACCACGACACAAAACTGACTCTCAATAGCAGTTGGTTGACTCCCTGATATGGAACAGAACCAAGAAGGGTTCTGTGGACTTCGGTAGCTCATGAGAGGGAGGGCAGGAAGGGTTGCCTCGGTGCTTAGTTCTCGTGGTTCTTTCTTACCCACCCAGGGATCGCCACTTTGGGGTCAGGAAGCCATTTTTCTCAAGGCCAGTTTGGCTGGAGATCCTGGAGGGGTTTTTTTTGGTCATCTTCTGGGTGTGGAGCAGCGGTCATTGGGGCTGCGTGGGGTATTTGTGAACTTCCTATATTTATTCGTTTATTCATTCCTCTGATTTCTACTCTGCCCTCAAGGGCGGCTTACATAAAATCAACATGTAATTACAATCAAACAATCCAAACATTTAAAACAGTATCGAGCAGGGGACTGGACTAGGTGACCCTAGAGGTCCCTTCCAACTCTATGATTCTATGAGGGGAAAGAAACTTGACCCAATAAAATAAACTTAAATAAACTTATTACGAGTAAAAACACATGCATTTATTTTGAGAAAGGTTAAACGGCATGTAAGGACCCAGCGAAAGCCCCGTGAACAAATACGAATGATAAATATACAATCATTGTGACCTGTGTTCCCTCTAAGCTGCGTTAGTGTGAGCTAGCTCACAGTTTTTTTAGCCTCCGGCTCGCACATTTTCGCCTTAGCTCAGGAAGGGAGGGCTCCAGAGCAAACTAATTGGTGCTGGAGGGGGCAGCAGTGGGAGGGCTTCTCGTGTCCTGGCTCCACTGCTGGACCTCCTGACAGCACCTGGAATATTTTGGCCGCTGTGTGACAGAGTGTTGGACTAGATGGGCCATTGGCCTGATTCAACATTGGCTTCTTATGTTCTTATGTTCTTATGTTCTTATGTAATTGATGCAGCAGCCGAATCGCTCGCTCACGACTTTAATGCCAGTAGCTCACAAAGTGGAATTTTTGCTCACAAGACTCCACAGCTTAGAGGGAACAGGCCTTCTTTGGAGGTGATAAAATATAAGTTACTTATAGGCATATTTTGCAAAGAAATAACAAAGAATATGTTGATGCTGGATCAAAAAAATGAATGCTGTTGAAAAACAGAGAAAGAGAGAAATGGGGTTTAGTTGTAATATGATGGATTTTGCTTCTGATATGGTTGGAAACCGTTATATTACTTACTTCCAAAATGAAATTAATAGACACAGGACAGGAATGTTCATGAGGCCTCTTAAGATTAAATCCTCTTTCCAGTCCATGTGCCCAGGTGGAGAATGGTGTTAACTCTGGTGTATCTCAAACTATAAGAAAAGATATCTAGTAGAATAATATGGGTAAAATGTTAATACAAAAACAAAAACATCAATTTGTAAAAAGCTAAAACAGTAATTGTGTAAAAAACTGCAGCTAAAAGGTGCAATTTTATATGTTTACCAGTTTGCTGTGATGGAGCAAATTAGGCACGGGGTGGAGAGAGTTGGCAAAGAGAACTTATTCTCCAAAAATACTAGAACTTGAGGGCACCGAGAGAAGCAGATGGGCAGTAGGTTCAGGATGGACCAAAGGAAATACTACTTTGATCAATAAGTGATTAAAAGGTGGAATTTGCTGCCAGAGGGTGCAGTGATGGCCACAGGCATAGATGGTTTGAAAAGGGGATCGAACAGATTCACGGAGGAGGGGCTTATCAAAGGCTGCTAGCCGTGGCGGCTGAAGGGAACCTCCACATTCAGAGGCAGTCAACCTCAGAATTGCATTTCCAAGAGACAACATCAGGGGAAGGCCTTGGCCTCCCTGCCCTGTTGTTGGCCCTCCAGAGGAACTGGCTGGCCCCTGTGTGAGACAGGATACTAGACTAGATGGACCCTCACTAATCTGATCCAGCAGGGCTCTTCTTAGGTTCTTCTCAGGGGAAGGCCTCGGCCTCTGTGCCCTGCTGTTGGCCCTCCAGAGGAACTGGCTGGCCCCTGTGTGGGACGGGATGCTGGACTAGATGGACCCTCCCTGGTCTGACCCAGCAGGGCTCTTCTGATGTTCTTCTGAAGGCCTCGGCCTCTGTGCCCTGCTGTTGGCCCTCCAGAGGAACTGGCTGGCCCCTGTGTGAGACAGGATACTAGACTAGATGGACCTTCCCTGGCCTGACCCAGCAGGGCCCTTCTGAGGTTCTTATCAGGGGAAGGCCTCGGCCTCTCTGCCCTGTCGCTGGCCCTCCAGAGGAACCGGTTGGCCACTGTGTGAGGCAGGATGCTGGACTAGATGGACCCTCCCTGGTCTGATCCAGCAGGGCTCTTCTGAGGTTCTTCTCAGGGGAAGGCCTCGGCCTCTCTGCCCTGTTGCTGGCCCTCCAGAGGAACCGGTTGGCCCCTGTGTGAGACAGGATGCTGGACTGGATGGACCCTCACTGGTCCGATCCAGCAGGGCTCTCCTGATGTTCTTAGATTCTTATGAGGCTTGCCTCTGCTGGCATAGATTTGACTTCTTCCTGTCTAGAAAATGTTTTGCCACCATTTCCTCTCGGATGCTCAGTAAAGGTAAAGGTTTCCCTTGCTTGAAACCAGTCGAATCCGACTCTAGGGTTGCGGTGCTCATCTCCGTTTCAAAGCCGAAGAGCCAGCGCTGTCCGAAGACGTTTCCGTGGTCACGTGGCCGGCATGACTAAACACCAAGGCGCACGGAACGTTGTAGAGATGGTGTGATCTTGGGTTCGAGTTTCGGCCCACCTGTGCCAAAGGAGCTGGCTAGAGGGCACGTTTCATCTGCCGGTCTTCTCTCCCCTTCCTCCACTCGGGGGCGAGGGGGAATCTGAAAGTCCCCCGGGGGGAAGCCAAGAGAGGCCCTCGCAGTTCAGTCTCCACTGCTGCAAACCCCCCCCCCCAAAGTGTCCAGATTTGATGCACATTTTACCACCCAAACTAATATGGGTGTGAGACCCCCGCTGGCCTCTGGCTGTTTTCCCCTGTGGGAAGAATCGCAGGCCAGCCTCCGCTGACGGCCAAGGCAGCCCCGCTGGGGACATCACACCGTCGTGTGGAGACAATGCAGCGTGCCCACGGAGTGTGCGCTTTATCAGCCGTGCTCCAGAGCATCTGTCAGGGCCACTGGGAGGGGGTGGGAAGCGAGGGGATTGGCCGTCATCCCGCCTCAAAGAAAGGGAGGGTTTGCGTCAGGGAGATGGCGGGAAGCCCGCAGAGACCGCTGCTTTGAGCCTTGGAATTGGGGTCTCTGCACCGTGCAAATAAATTATGGTGGAAGGGGAAAGAAATATACCTTGCATCAAAGAGCGCCCAGCGTGAGCAGAGCAAAAGGACAAGCCGGAAGAAGGGCGAATGGCCAAGATCACAGGGAAAGAGAAATGTAAAAAGGTGCCAGGCCCTCGGTTCATGTAGCTAGGCACCGTCTCCTCCCACTGGCAGCAAAGGGTTTTTTCCCCCCCTGAAGCATGTTTGCCAACCTCCAGGCGGGGCCCGGAGCTCCCCCAGAGTCACAACCAACGCTTCCTCTAAGCTGTGAGCAAAAATTCTACTTTGTGAGTGACTGGCATTAAAGCTGTGAGCGAGCGATTTGGCGACTGCATAAATTAGTTTGCTCTGGAGCCCTCCTTCCTGAGCTAAGACGAAAAATGTGTGAGCCGGAGGCTAAAGAACTGTGAGCTAGCTCACACGAACTCAGCTCAGAGGGAACACTGGTCATGACTGCTCTCCGGAGATAAATTACTTTGCTCTGGAGCCCTCCTTCCTGAGCCAAGATGAAAAACGTGTGAGCCGGAGGCTAAAGAACTGCGAGCTAGCTCACACACACTCAGCTTAGAGGGAACACGGATGTGGCTATAAAGCAAAGCACTTTGTATGTGCTCAGAGGCATCGTGGCTGAGCCCGGGGCCCTGCAGACGTTCCAGAGTTCAAGCCGGGGGAGCCGTTTCTCAGAGGGAGGCGTGAGAAAGTGCTGCTTTCTCACTCGACTCCGGGAACGGTTTTTTGCCTCCTTCTAGAGACCCTGACCCAGAAAAAATGTGAATTGGAGAGTCCTTCACCTGACTTTGCAACGTGGGAGTTGTATGACTCACAGCCGATCCTCCGGGGCCTGATCGGAGCGTTTTTGACAGGCGGGCCCAAGAGGACGCTCATGTCAGACCCCCCCTCCCCCCGGCAGCGGGGAGGGGGCGAGGGCTTAGACCTCCCCCTGTGACTGCCGCATCTTCCAACTCGCCCTGGCTCCTCGGGAAGGATCCGTCCCACCTCGGTGCAGCAGGCCTCAGTCGCTTCTCCTCTGCATCCCCCTCGTAGCCTGGAGCCATCCGGAGAGTCACTGGGAGACAACTAGGTCAGGTATACTTAGCCGTGGCGGGGCTCGGTTGGAGCAGAGCTCGGGAAGGACTTAGCTGTTGGGACAGGGCTCAACAAGGATGAAGAAGAAGAAGAAGAAGAAGAAGAAGAAGAAGAAGAAGAAGAAGAAGAAGAAGAAGAAGAAGAAGAAGAAGAAGAAGAAGAAGAGAGAGAGACTGGATTCATACCCCACCCTTCACTTGGAGTCTCAGAGCAGCTTACAAATTCCTTTCCCTTCCCCTCCCTGCAACAGACACCCTGTGAGGTAGGCAGGGCTGAGAGAACTCTGACAGAAGCTGCTCTTTTTCAAGAACAGCTGTGGCAGAACTATGGCTTGCCCAAGGTCATCCAGCAGCTGCAATTGGAGGACTGGGGAATCAAACCCAGTTCTCTCAGATTAGAGTCCATGCACAGGAGGAGGAGGAGGAGGCAGGGCCGGCCCCAGGTGTCTGGGTGCCCTAGGCAGGACAGCCTGGGGTGCCCATCACACCAGGGATGCCAACCTCCCGGTGGGGCCTGGAGATTGCTCAGCGCCATTTTCCTGGGCACCTCGCAGCTGCGAGGCGCCCAGGAGAGCGGGGGAAGGGTCAGGGTTAGAAAGCCGGGGCTGCCAGTGCTGGGCGGGAAGGGGGCTTTTCACAGGAGGGTGGGGGGCATTTTGGCGCCCCTGCAGGGCCGGCACCCTAGGCGAGTGCTTAGCTCGCCTAGTGGGCGAGCCGGCCCTGGGAGGAGGAGGAGATTGGATTTATACCCCCTGCCCCTCACTACCCAAAGGAGATTCAAAGTGGCTTGCAAACTCCTTTCCCTTCCCCTCCCCACAACAGACACCCTGTGAGGCAGGTGGGGCTGAGAAGAGCTCTTTCGAGGACTGCCCCTGAGAGAACAGCTCCGAGAGAACTTTATCACTGACCCAAGGTCACACCAGCAGCTGCATGTGGAGGAGGAGAGGGGAATCAAGTCCGGTTCTCCCAGATTACAGTCCGCGCACTTAACCACTACACCAAACTTGACCCCACTGATAAGGTGTTGTGGTCTTCGGGTTGTCTCTCCTGGCCCTCAAATTTGCCGGTCCTAGAACCAGACCGAGAGGGTTTTTGGAGAATCTCATGAAGACACGGAGCCCAGAGTTCAGGACTCAGAAGTGCAGTCTGAAGCCCACCCACCCCAAGCTGTTCACCCTCCAGCGGTCTTCACGGGAGGAGGAGGAGGCGACAGACGCAACAAGTGGTAGGGCTGCCAACATCCAGGTGAGGCCTGGAGGTCCCCTGGAATCACAGCTGACCTCCAGATGACAGAGATCAGTCCCCCTGGAGAAGATGGCTCCGTGGGAGGAGGGACTCTACAGCAAACCCTGCCCTCCCGGGTTCCACTGCTAAATCCCTGGGAGTTCCCCAGTCCACCAGAGTCAGAAACCATCATTGAAACTGTTCCACAGCATGGTCGAAGTCCTTTGCAAGGTGAAGTGGAGTTTCGGCACCTCAATGGGAAAGGGTGTGCGGCTGTTTGCAGGGGGGCAGCTGGAAGGGGTGGGGGAAGGACCCTGGACCCTCCGGCAAGGACGGAACTCGGGGATATGAGTCAAAGTGGGCGGCAGATTGGAAAGCCAGACAGTGCCAGTTAGGCTGCCCTCGTGGCTGGCGGAGGAGGAGGTGGTTGATTCGTGTCTCCTTCCAGGTCTGGCGTGTGTGGTTTCGATCCCCAGTATCCCTTTTATCACGGTGTGACCTCGGCGCCTGCTGCACTGCTTTACATAAGAACATAAGAGAAGCCAATGTTGAATCAGGCCAATGGCCCATCTAGTCCAACACTCTGTCACACAGCGGCCAAAATATACCAGGTGCCATCAGGAGGTCCAGCAGTGAGGCCAGGACACTAGAAGCCATCCCACTGCTACCCCCTCCAGCACCAAGAATAGAGTGCATCACCTGCCCCAGACTGAGAGTTCCCATCTATACCCTGTGGCTAATAGCCACTGATGGACTTCTGCTCCAGATGTTTATCCAATTCCCTCTTTCCCTTGGCATGCGAACCCCTTCATTTTAGGTGTGCAAAGGTTTCTTCCCCGATTGGCTCTGGGCCATCGGGAGACCCCGCTTTGAACCAGGTGTAATCGACCCTTTCCCACTTTTTGAATTAGTTCTGGCACTGAACGTGTGTGGATGACTTGCCTATGCTGGGATGATAAACCGAACCTTCATCGGAAGCCTGTTTGTTGGTTCCTGATTGCTGCAAGACTCTGACAGGCCGGACATCCAAATGCCAGCGTCCTCCCTCTGTCCTGCATTTCTCCCTGTCAAATCCACATTTGGAGACATATCCCAAGGCGTGTGTGTGTGTGGGTGCCGGCATCTCCCTCTCTGCCACCACCACATGACAACATCAGAAGAGGGGAACGGTAACCGAGGAGAAATAACAGCAAAGAATGTACAGAAGGCAGTGGGGAGGGAAGAGTTGGTTGCAGATGGTTTTGTGCCCCTTCCTGTTGCAGGGTGCCAACTTTGGGCCACAGATTTCATTTTAAAAAGATGGTTGCAGTCTTACTTACAGCACGCGGGGGAGGCAGCAGCGCCAACATATTAGCCTAGGCCACATGGGGGAGGGTTGCCATCAAGTCACAGATGACTACGGTGGCCCCAGGGGGGTTCCGAGGCAAGAGATGTTCAGGGATGGTCTGCCGTTGCCCACCTCCATGTCATGACCCTGGGCTCCCTTGGTGGTCTCCCATCAAGAAGAAGAAGAGGGAAAGGGTGAAAGAAGAGGAGGAGGAGGAGAAGAAGAAGAAAAGGAGGAGGAGGAAGAAGAAGAAGAAGGAAAGGGAAAGGATGGAGGAAGAGAAGAAGAACAGAGAGAGGGTGAAGGAGGAGGAGGAGGAGCAAGAGAAGAAAAAGAGGAGGAGGAAGAAGAAAATGATGATGAAGAAGAAGAAAAAGAAGAAGAGGGAAAGGGAAAGGGTGGAGGAAGAGAAGAAGAACAGGGAGAGGGGGAAGGAGGAGGAGGAGGAGCAAGAGAAGAAGAAGAAGAAAAGGAGGAGGAGGAAGAAGAAAATGATGATGAAGAAGAAGAAGAAGAAGAGGGAAAGGGAAAGGGTGGAGGAAGAGAAGAAGAACAGGGGGAAGGAGGAGGAGGAGCAAGAGAAGAAGAAGAAGAAAAGGAGGCGGAGGCAGGAGAAGAAGAAAATGATGAAGAAGAAGAAGAAGAAGAAGAAGAAGAAGAAGAAGAGGGAAAGGGAAAGGGTGGAGGAAGAGAAGAAGAACAGGGAGAGGGTGAAAAAGGAGGAGGAGGAGCAAGAGAAGAAGAAGAGGAGGAGGAGGGAGAAGAAGAAAATGATGAAGAAGAAGAAGAAGAAAAAGAAGAAGAAGAAGAAGAGGGAAAGGAAAAGGGTGGAGGAAGAGAAGAAGAACAGGGAGAGGGTGGAGGAGGAGGAGCAAGAGAAGAAGAAGAAGAGGAGGAGGAGAAGGGAGAAGAAGAAAATGATGAAGAAGAAGAAAAAGAAGAAGAGGGAAAGGGTGAAGGAAGAGAAGAAGAACAGGGAGAGGGTAAAGGGGGAGGAGGAGCAAGAGAAGAAGAGGAGGAGGAAGAAGAGGAAGAAGAGTTGCTTTTGTACCCTGCTCTTCACAACCCAAAGGAGTCTCAGAGTGGCTTACAATCCCCTTTCCCATCCCCTCCCCATATACGGACACCCCGTGAGGTAGGTGGTGCTCAGAGAATCATTTAGCTTCAGGGCCGATGAGACCGGGCTACCCAGGTCAAGGCAGAGGGAAACGGAGGTGGTTTGGCATTGCCCGCCTCTGTGTAGTGACCCCGGGCTTCCTGCTTAGCTTCCAAAATCTCATGATATTGGGCTAGCCTGGCCTGTCCGGGTCACGGGTTCTAGAAAGGCTCATAGGGGTTTGAGTGGGACAACTCGGTGGCTCTCTGGGAGCTGTCCATGGTAGGGATGTCACTGGATTCTGTGAACACGACACGAGTGAGCGTTAGAATCCCAGTTTCTGAGACGGTTTCTCCTCCCTCGGGCTAGAACTAAAACCGTCCTCTTTGTTTCCCCGTCGGCCATGCTTATGAATTATTGCTGTTAAAAGTGACGCTTGGCTTTGCACTCGTTGTGTATCAGAACGGTATAGTTGGGGAAGAAAAACCAGGCGTCGTATTTCAGGAGCACAAGACCGGCCTTAGAATGCGGCAATAGAAACAACAAACTGGGAACGCCAGGCAATGAAGACGGGCAGCTTGAGATGACAGAAGTGGGGAGAAAAAAACACACCAGGCATATTTGTACATTCTTTTCATATGATCCTGTGTCTTTTATTTTTTTAAAAAAAACCTGGGACCTTCTGCGTGCCAAGCAGAGGCTCTGCCACTGAGCCACAGCCCCTCTTTACAGCTCTCTGGGGTCTCAGGTGGAGGTCTTTCACATCACCTGCTGCCTGGTCCTTTTTAACTGGAGATGCCAGGGATTGAACCTGGGACCTTCCGCACGCCAAGCTGAGGCTCTGCCACTGAGCCACTGAGCCACAGCCCCTCTTTACAGCTCTCTGGGGTCTCAGGCGGAGGTCTTTCCCATCACCTCCTGCCTGGTCCTTTCAGCTGGAGATGCCGGGGACTGAACCTGGGACCTTCTACCTGCCAAGCAGAGGCTCTATCACTGAGCCACAGCCCCTTTTTATAGCCCTTCAGAGTCTCGGGCAGAGGTCTTTCCCATCACCTCCTGCCTGGTCCTTTTTAACTGGAGATGCTGCCGGGCATTGAACCTGGGACCTTCTGCATGCCAAGCAGAGGCTTTTCCACTGAGCCACGGCCCCTCTTTACAGTTCTCCAGGGTCTCAGGCAGAGGACTTTCCCATCCCCTCCTGCCTGGTCCTTTGTAACTGGAGATGCTGCCGGGCACTGAACCTGGGACCTTCTGCATGCCAAGCAGAGGCTCTGCCACTGAGCCACGGCCCCTCTTTACAGCTCTCCAGGGTCTCAGGCAGAGAGGTCTTTCCCATCACCCACTGTCTGGTCCTTTGTAACTGGAGATCCTGGGGACTGAACCTGGGACCTTCCGCATGCCAAGCAAAGACTCTGCCACTGAGCCATGGTCTTTCCCCTTAAAACGTGAACATACATGAAGCTACCTTATACTGAATCCAACCCTCGGTCCGTCTCAAGGTCAGTCTTGTCAAAAAAACTGGTAGCGGCTCTCTAGGGTCTCAGGCGGTGACTTTTCCCATCACCTACGACCTGATTCTTTTAAAGTTCTACCTGCCCCACAAGGCGCCTGTTCTGGAGAGGGGAAGGCCACTGCAAGCTGCTTTGAGGCTCCTTGGGGTAGATAAAAGTGGGTTGTAAACACCAACTTTTCTTCTTCTGGACTTATGTTGAGCTGTTCCCATTCCCCAGAAAGACCAACCTCAGCTCCTTAAGCCTGGCCCCAACAACAGCAGAGAGGCAGGGTGAAGAAAGACCTTAGAATCACAGAATCACAGAATTGGAAGGTCACCTAGTCCAACCCCCTGCACAAGGCAGGAAATTCACAAATGCCTCCCTCTCCACACACCCCCAGTGCCCAGAAGTTGCTAAAAATCCTGTAGAATCCTTAGCCAAACCGGCCTGGAGAAAAATGGCTTCCTGACCCCAAAGTGGCAACCGGCATTTCCCTGGGCATGTAAGAAAGGGCCACCTTGACTTGGCCCAGAACAGGGCTGCCTCAGTGGGCACTCTCGAACCCTTTGAAAGGTTGCTTATCCCGGCAGCTTCGTGCCCAGGGCCTCCCGTGGCATTGGCAGCGGGCGAGACGCTCAGACCGATGTTCCCTCTGAGCTGAGTCAGTGTGAGCTAGCTCACAGTTTTTTAGCCTCCAGCTCACAGTTTGGTGTAGTGATGAAACGCGCGAACTCTAATCTGGGACAACCGGGTTTGATTCCCCACTCCTCCACTTGCACCTGCTGGATGACCTTGGGCAAGCCATAGTTCTGTCAGAGCTGTTCTCTCAAGGGCAGTTCTGGAAAGAGCTCTCTCAGCCCCGCCTACCACACTAGGTGTCTGTTGTGATGTGGGGAAAGAGTTTGTAAGGTGCTCTGAGAGTCTGAGTGGAGAGCGGGGTCTAAATCCAAACTCCTCCTCCTCCTCTTCTTCTTCCTGGCTCAGACCAGGGCTTTTTTTGCAGAAAAAGCCCAGCAGGAACTCATTAGCATACTAGACCACACCCACAACAGCACATATCATTAGCATATTAGGCCGCACCCCCATGTCGCCAGGAGTCTGGTCATCCAGCCGCACTCACCTTTTGCTTCTTATTCTGTTTATACCTTCTTTGTTGTCAAAACCCAGGGCTTTTTTTTTTGTAGCAGGAACTCCTTTGCATGTTAGGCCACGCACCCCTCACGTGGCTAGTCCTAATGAGTTCCTGCTGTTGGGTGTGGCCTATTATGCTAATGAGTTCCTGCTGGGCATGGCCAACGCGGGAGGCAGCCGGAACGCCGTTCCTGTGCGTTCCTGCCCCGAAATAGCCCTGGCTCAGACCTGGAGCTCTCTTTGCAGAAAAAGGCTCTCTCTCTCTTCCCGTAGTTGCTTCCCTGCCTGCTCTCTAGGCAACTAGATGCACAAGGAGAGGTGATTTCACCCTTCCATTCCCCCTCCCATGACAAACAGCACAGACAACAAGCAGGGAAGCCCATCGCTGACTCATCTCCTTTCCCCGGCTCTCCTTCCCCAGAGGTGTGTGTCCGTGCGTGGCAGGCAGGCAGGCAGGCCGGCCGGTGTGGATGTCAGCAGAGGCCCTTGGTGCTTTGCATGCCAGAAAAGGTCACAGGCGGCCGCCGCCACTGCCTCAGAGAGCAGGCAGTGATGCATGGGTCCTGCTAGGCGGGAGCTGGCACTCAGCAAAACAGCTGAGAAAGGCAACCCGGGAAGAGAGGAAGGTGCGGGAAGGAGGGGGACTGCACAGCTGTTCGGAGGAAGGGAGGGGCGGAAAGGTGGCCATGGAGAGGGAGGCCAAGACGGAAAGGGAGGACTCCGAAGTAAGCCCTCTGGGATGTCTTTCTCTGTTCCCCAGTTGCTCCGTTCTTTCCCCCTCAGTTCTCTGGAGATGGAAGTCGCTCCCTTGATGCTTCCAGGCTAGCCTGAAGTCGTCAGATCTCAGAAGCTAAGCAGGGTCGGCCCAGGTTAGTCCTTGGATGGGAGGCCGCCAAAGAAGTCCGGGATTGCTACGCAGAGGCAGGCAACGGCCAAACGGTATGAGCTTTTGAGAGCGGAAGCTCTCACTGACAAAGGGAGCATCGAGCCTTGAAAGAGAGCCAGTTTGGTGTGGTGGTTAAGTGTGCGGACTCTAATCTGGGAGAACCGGGTTTGATTCCCCCACTCCTCCACTTGCACCTGCTGGTGTGACCTTGGGTCAGTCACAAGCTCTGGCACAGCTGTTCCTGAAAGAGCAGTTTGTGTTAGAGTTCTCTCAGCCCCACTGACCTCACAGGGTGTCTGTTGTGGGAAGGGGAAGGGAAAGGAGTTTGTCAGCCGCTCTGAGACTCCAAGTGAAGGGCGGGGTATAAATCCAATCTCTTCTTCTTCTCCTTCTCCTTCTCCTTCTCCTTCTCCTTCTCCTTCTCCTTCTCCTTCTCCTTCTCCTTCTCCTTCTCCTTCTCCTTCTCCTCCTCCTCCTCCTCCTCCTCCTTCTTCTTCTTCCTCTTCCTCTTCTTGTTCCTCTTCCTCTTCCTCTTCCTCTTCTTCTTCTTCCCTGAAAGTCTGGTTAATGCTCTGGCAGAACCACACGAATCCCCTCTGAGACTATCGTAGCTGGCAGAGTGTCAGAGGAAGGCCCGAGTTCGAATCCACACTCCACCATGGGAGCTTACTCGAAGACCTTCTGCTGATTTCTTGCTCTCTTGGCCTAACCTTCCTCACTGGATCGGAGACGATGTAATAGTCCGGCAAAAGGTCTCAGGGTCTCTGGCGACGGATACCCCGGGCTCTCGCCAAACTACAGTTCCCAGGATTCTCTGTGGGATGCAATGGCGGCTAACCCGGCATTCAACATGCGGTGCAGATGTCCGTCCCCTCTGGACGGGTCGGGATCACAGTCCGCCTTTCCCGTCCCTTCCCAGGAGAGAAGCGGCACTCGGCCATCTTGCTTTGGGGGTCTCAAAACCGCCTGGGAAGCTGGTTGAATCTGCTTCTGCACTTCCTTCCGTGATGACCTACTTTGGTTGATATTGACAACCACCAGCCCGAGAAAAGCCAGCTGTGCATTTTGATGTTCGGCAGCACGACAGCCTTGGAGAAAGAGAGAAAAGAAGGGGAGAGAGAGAGAGAGAGAGAGAGAGAGAGAGAGAGAGAGAGAGAGAGAGAGAGAGAGAGAGAGAGAGAGAGAGAGAGATAGAGATATGCTGGGATGGAAACAGAAGGTGCTGAGATGTCCGCACCCGTACCCAGGCTGCATTTCCAGTTGGGGATTTATCACACGTGGATTTATTAGGATATGCTGGGCCTTCACTTGAGCCAGTTTGGTGTAGCGGTTAAGGTTAAGGTTAGAGTCCCTGGACTCTAATCAGGGAGAAGCGGGTTTGATTCTCCCCACTCCTCCACATGCAGCTGCTGGTGTGACTTGGGTCAGTCACAAGTTTTCTCGGAGCTGTTCTATCACGAGCAGTTCTTGAAAGAGCTCTCTCAGCCCCACCTAACTCTCAGGGTATCTGTCGTGGGGAGGGGAAGGGAAGGGAGATTGTAAGCCGCTCTGAGACTCCTTCAGGTAGGGAAGGGCGGGGTATAAATCCTATCTCGTCTCTTCCTTTCTCTCTTCACCTGTTTGGAAGGCAGGGTTTCTGAGCACGTGCCGTGTATTTTTGTCCTCCCGATTTGACTAACTAGAGCCAGCCCACCAAACACCCAAAGTTAGGACTCCTGGGTCCAAAGGGAGGTGGCAGGTCTAGACCCAGCCGCCTCAAATTGCAGGAAGTTACTAACAGGTTTTAATCCCCTGATCCTATACAAGTGCTTGCCTGCTCTCGGAGGCCATTTCGACACACCCTCCCAGCAGAAGCCCTCAAAAGCAGGGGAGGTGCCTGGTAGGTAACCTGCCTTCTTGGTAGATCTTTGGAACTCCCTACCACGTGATTTGTGTCAGGCCTGCAAACCAGGGGGGGGAGGATTTCTAAAGACAGTTTAGTGTAGTGGTTAAGTGCACGGACTCTGATCTGGGAGAGCTGGGTTTGATTCCCCACTCCTCCACTCGTGCCTGGCTGGATGACCTTGGGCAAGCCATAGTTCTGATAAGAGCCATCCTTGAAAAAGAGCAGTTTCTGTCAAGAGCTCTCTCAGCCCCACCTCCCTAAATAAATCCAATCTCTTCTCTTCTTATTTATTTCATTTCTACCCCACCTTTTTTCCGCAATGGGGACCCAAGGCAGCATAACAGCTTCTCCCCGTCTCCGTTTCATCATCACAACAACCCTGCATGGTAGGCCAGTCTGAGAGTGTGTGACTGGCCTGAGGTCACCCAGCCAGCTTCTGTGGCACAAGTGGGGATTCGAACCCAGGTCTTCCAGATACTAGTCCGACACGCTTAACCACTACATGCCCTTTCAAAGCTAAACCCTGGACTGGTTCTAGTTCAGGAGTCTCCAACAGGGTGCTATGGTCAGGCCTCGCCTGGAGTCCTGTGTCCAGTTTTGGGCACCACGTTTTAGGAAGGATGTCGACAAGGTCGAGCGTGTCCAGAAGAGGGCAACCAGGACGGTGAGAGGGCTGGAATGCAAATCTTACGAGGAAAGGTTGAAAGAGTTGGGTGTGTTTAGCCTGGGCAAGAGAAGGCTTAGAGGGGACATGATGGCAGCCTTCAAGTATCTGAAGGGCTGTCATATAGAAGATGGAGCAGATCTATTCTCTCTTGCTCTGGATTGCAGGACTAGATCTAATGGGTGGATATTACGAGGGAGTCGATAGCGGCTAAATATCAGGAGAAACTTCCTAACTGCAAGAGTGGTTGAGCAGTGGAACAGACTGCCTCGGGAGGTGGTGGATGCTACTTCCCTGAACGTTTTTAAATGGAGGCTGGACGACCATCTTTCGGGTATGTTGTAGGGCTATCTTTTGCTTCGCTCCTGCGGAGTGCAGGGGGTTGGACTAGATGACCATCAAGGTCCCTTCTAACTCCAACATTCTATGATTCTATGAGGAGAAGGAGAAGAAGAAGAAGAGGAGGAGGGGGGAGGGGGAGGAGAGGGAGGAAGAAGAAGAAGGAGTAGGAGTAGGAGTATCTTTCGGCTATGTTGTAGGGCTGTCTTTCGGCTACACTCCTGCAGAGTGCAGGGGTTGGACTAGATGACCTTCAAGGCCCCTTCCAACTCCAACATTCTATGATTCTATGAGGAGAAGGAGAAGAAGAAGAAGAGAAGGGGGGAGGAAGAAGAAGAAGAAGGACTATCTTTCAGCTATGTTGTAGGGCTATCTTTCGGCTACGCTCCTGCAGAGTGCAGGGGGTTGGATTAGATGACCGTCAAGGTCCCTTCTAACTCCAACATTCTATGATTCTATGAGGAGAAGGAGAAGAAGAAGAGGAGGAGGGGGGGGGAGGAGAGGGAGGAAGAAGAAGGAGGAGGAGGAGGAGGAGTATCTTTCGGCTATGTTGTAGGGCTATCTTTCGGCTACACTCCTGCAAAGTGCAGGGGGTTGGACTAGATGACCTTCAAGGCCCCTTCCAACTCCAACATTCTATGATTCTATGAGGAGAAGAAGAAGAAGAAGAAGAAGAAGAAGAAGAAGAAGAAGAAGAAGAAGAAGAAGAAGAAGAAGAAGAAGGAGGAGGAGGAGGAGGAGGAGGAGGAGGAGGAGGAGGAGGAGGAGGAGGAGGAGGAGGAGGAGGAGGAGGAGGAGGAGGACTATCTTTCAGCTATGTTGTAGGGCTATCTTTCGGCTATGCTCCTGCAGAGTGCAGGGGGGTGGACTAGATGACCTGCAAAGTCGCTTCCGACTCTAACATTCTATGATTCTACGATTCTGGTGCCTGCCAAGTGTTTTTAGGAATTGGGTGCAGCCAAGTGGGGATTTTGCACAGCAAGGCTTCTAATTGGCCACTGGAGATTTTATTAGCTGCGCAGATTTTTAAAAGCAACCCTTTGGCGGCGGCTGTCTCCAAGGCACAAGGGTCTGCACCGTGCTCCCAAAAGGTAGCTTGTACTGGTGCAGCCTCCCAGGAGACAAGGGCTTGAGGTTCAGCAGGGCAGGTTACAGGTCCGGTTGCAAAGAGGAACCGGGGTCCAGCCCACAAGTCAGGGGTTCCAGACAGCAGGTACGCTAAGCAAGGCTTCCTCTAAGATGTGGAGTCTTGTGAGCAAAAATTCTACTTTGTGAGCAGCTGGCATTAAAGTTGTGACTGAGCAAGCGATTTGGCTACCGCATCAGTTCGTTTGCTCTGGAGCCATCCTTCCAGACAAAAATGTGAGAGCCAGAGGCTAAAAAAATCTGTGAGCTAAAAAACCAATGCCAAGTCCAGTCTTGGGGCAAAGGATCTGGGCAGAGTCAGGGCCCCCAGAAAAGCCAATAAGTCAGGTCCAGCCCAAGGCTCAAGTTTCTGGTCGTGTAGTAGTGCAAAGGCCAGTGGTTCAGTAGCAATGTGGACTTGTTGCATCCACAAAACTGCTGTTTCTCCCAGCTGATTTTATTACCAAGTCTTAACGAGTGACACCCCCAGCCGATTCCTTGGCAGTCATCCTGAAACTTACTCATCCATTTCGTCAGTTGACAGCTGATGAGGAGCCATGAATCTCGCAGGCCTTCTCCTTTCCTGCAACTCCATGCGCCTTTGACAGTGTCGGCGCTGCAGGGGTGTGGGTGAGCTAGGCTGGGCTGGGAGTGGCTTCTGAAGCCTTGTTTACTGCTTCAGAGCTATAAGGTGTCTGCTCGGTTTCAGGCTGTGACTTCTGCTTAGCTGGTAACCTGATCTCTTGTTGCTCTCCTCCTGGCTCAGAACAAGGGTGTCTGTTGTGGGGAGGGGAATGGAAAGGGATTGTAAGCCTCTTTGAGACTCCTTTGGATAGTGAAGGGCGGGGTATAAATCCAATCTCTCCCTTCCCTCTTCTCTTTCTTCACTTACTGGTTGAGGGCTGGCTGCAGGCAGCTCTTCATCTGAGGAATCTGTGTCATCACTGAACACAGACTGACTTACAATGAAGCCATTTTGTGGCTGGCTGCACCCAGCACGTAGTGTCAGGATTCCAAAGATGCCTGCATGCTCAAAAAGGCCTGTTCTAGTTAGTTAGTTTTTAATATCTTGACTTTATGTTTTTATCATTGTGATTATACCATACCCTGTGTAAGCCACCTTGGGCAGCTCTACAGATCAGAAAGGTGGAGTATAAACAGCCTGAACAAATAAATATTGAGATCAATTATTATTCTGGCTTCTCCAATCATGAACAAGAGCTAGCATCATCTTCCCTGAAGGTCCAATGGAACCCTGAGCCCACCAGAGCCTGAATAGGAATGCCCCAATGCCAGGCAATGAGACACTAAACTCTCCAAGCTCAGACATCTTTTGGGCAAAGAATCTGAAGCAGCCACTCATCATCACCCAAGGCTACTTCTTCCTAAAGGGAGCCCCCACCCCTAAGGGCACAATCGCCTGCCATTCCCCGTGATGCCCCCAGAGCACACCTGTAAGTCAGATGAATACTCCTTTACATTCCCTGCAGCTTCACTTGGAAGAGTTAGGAAGCTGAGTTCTGTAGATAAAAGGGCTCTGCCGAGCTTCGGACTGACTCAGATCCACGTCTGCTCTTCCCTGGGAGCTCTCCCAGGTCCTGAACACGCAGCTGTTGATGCCCAGAACCCGCTTCCCATTGTTTTGGTGACTCAAGGCCAATCCTCTCTAAGCCCCGCTTAGCACTTTGTGGGCATCAGGCCCAGTGTGAGAAGGATGCTCGAACCATCGCTTTTCTCTCTGTGGCCTTGGATGGAGGGCAGGTCACTGTGCCAAGAAGCGATTTTTCTTTTCGCTGCGGAACCCAGCGAAAGGGGTTGTTGCCCTTTTATGGCCTTGGCACGGCCCCCTTGCTTTTGCTGGCTTTATCTTGATGGAACAAGAGGTGAAGTGAAGAGGGGGAAGGGCGAAGGGAGGGGAAGTCCTGGCAGGAGGCAAGGAATTTGTGTGTGGGGGAAACATGGGTGAAGAAGATAACCGTGGGCCCGGGAACCGAATTTGTAGATCCAAATTCAAAGGCTGTCAAAAGGCTTACTGAGGAAGCGGGTGAACTGGAAAAGAATCAGAGGAGCTCTGTAAAGATGCTGGCAGTGTCTGGGAGACAAACTGTAAAAGAGGGCAGGCAGAAGGAATTTGGAGTGTTTAGCTGGGAGAAAAGGAGATTAAGGGGGTGAATCCCGGGGAGAGTCTTTGAATATTTCATAAGATGTCAAGATGGGGGAATGGCTCTTCAGCCTGTCCACCGAAGACCAGAAAGGCATTAATGGGTGGGCAGAGAACAGTTTGGTGGAAGAAGAGGCCATGGGTTGGGGGGGAGACCGTGGACTGTCCTGTCTGGGAGGTTTTCAAAAGGGCCACATCTGAGATCAGAGATCCGTTACTGGAACGGGGACTCTCTGAGTCTCTTTGACAACCCCGGGAAGAATTAGACGAGGGAGGACAAGCGGATCTCCGCGACTTGTACATCCAGAGAGAACGCGGGGGGCTTTTAAGAACTATGCGAGATGTTTCTGTGCTGTTTTTGGCGGGCGGCTACAGACTCAAACTAGCATGTCTAATGTACGGGAATAAATGAGAACTTGTGTAATGCGGTCGCTTTAGGATGTACCGTGCTGAATTATTCAGCTGGGAGGCCGCGCGCCGCTCCTCTGTCCCCGATAGGACGGGCAAGACAGGGTCGCGTTAAACGTGGCACCTGAGACACAATCCGGAGAGACACCCCTGAACAAGACCCAGCTCCGCCAGTGATATGTTAACAAGAGGACGTTTTTGGAGGACGTTAATTTGGAAGTGACTTGACAGCACATAACAGGCACATGCTGTATCGGCGGTGTACCTTTTCGTCCCCTCCCTTATGCAGAAACACACGACGAGATGGCAGAGCGGCCCCGTAGCTGTCAGCCTCAGTTCTACGTCTCCGCGTGCCCGGATCCCCATGCCGTGCGGAAACTCCTTGTCTCTTGCCCTCCGTAGACACGCCACTCCACTGCGATGATTAATGCACTCCGGTCGCCGGCACAACGATCGCACCAGGCGGAAAAACCCTAAGCATGATTGATGAGTCCCCCAATGCGTGGCTATGGGAAGGAGCGAGGGAAGCCACGTGGTCACGGCGAAGGGCTGGCAAGCCGGCCATGGCTGCGACACCTGTCGGGAGCCCGTGCCCTGAATGCAGGCACAGAGACAAATGGATGCCGCCCCGTCCTACGAGCCCACACCTACCGACCCACAGAATTGTCCCCTTCTCGGTTCCGTCTTTTCCACACCGGGCAGAGCAGGGGACAGAATTTGGGGCAGTCGTCGACGGGCCCACACCGGAGCTGGTACTTGTCTAAAGTGCCGATGAGATGTAGCCAACTTATGGCAACCCCATAGGCTCTTCAAGGCAGGAGACATTCACGGGTAGTGGGGGACGGTCTGCCTCTGCATAGCAATGCTGGAGTCCCTTGGTGGTCTCCCATCCAAGCGCTGACCGGGGCTGAGCCTCCTGGGCTTCCAAGACCTGATGAGAACAGGCTAGTCTGGCCTTCTAGGGCAGGGTCACCGGAGTGTACCTAGTTATTACTGCAGGAACCTCAAGGGGAGGGGAGGCAGCGTGGAATAGTCCAATCTCAGCAGATCTCAGAAACGAAACAGTGTCGGTACTTGGAAGGGAGACCACCGAGGAAGGCTCTGCAGAGGAAGGCAAGGGCCAACCACCTCTGCTTCTCCCTTGCCTCGGAAGCCCCTTGCTGAGGTGGCCATAAGTTGGAAGCTCAGCAGGGTCGGTACTTGGAAGGGAGACCACCAAGGAAGGCTCTGCAGAGGAAGGCGATGGCCAACCACCTCTGCTTCTCACTTGCCTTGGAAGCCCCTTGGTGGCATGGCCATAAGTTGGAAGCTCAGCAGGGTTGGTGCTTGGAAGGGAGACCACCAAGGACGTCTCACTTCTTCAGATAACTTTCTATTCTGTATAGCTAAGTGTGGTGCCTTCTGTGGCGATAGATCAAGACGGGTATCCCTGTTAGTCTCTCTGTAGAAGTAGATGAGAGCAAGAGGCCAGGAGCACCTGAAAGACTAACAACAGTTGTGGCAGGCGGGCCACCTTAATCTGCTCTGTGAAACATGAGTCTTCTGCGTGGGATCCTGTATTCAAATGTGCTGATTCCTTCACCGGCCGAGGAGGAGGAGGAGGAGGAGGGAGGAGGGGGAGGGGAGGAGGAGGAGGAGGAGGAGGAGGAGGAGGAGAA
This sequence comes from Gekko gecko, assembly GCA_029375565.1. Lineage (NCBI taxonomy): Eukaryota > Metazoa > Chordata > Lepidosauria > Squamata > Gekkonidae > Gekko > Gekko gecko. Next base: position 234,732,350 of record JAPDNY010000005.1, read on the forward strand.
GAAGAAGAAGAAGAAGAAGAAGAAGAAGAAGAAGAAGAAGAAGAAGAAGAAGAAGAAGAAGAAGAAGAAGAAGAAGGGCTATCTTTGGGCTATGTTGTAGGGCTATCTTTCAGCTATGCTCCTGCAGAATGCAGGGGGTTGGACTAGATGACCTGTAAGGTCTCTTCCAACTCTAAGATTCTATGATTCTCTGAGGAGGAGGAGAAGAAGAAGAAGAGGAGGAGGAGGAGGAAGAAGAAGAGGAAGAAGAAGGAGAAGAAGGGCTATCTTTGGGCTATGTTGTAGGGCTATCTTTGGGCTGTGCTCCTGCAGAGTGCAGGGGCTTGGACTAGATGACCTGTAAGGTTTCTTCCAACTCTAAGATTCTATGATTCTCTGAGGAGAAGAAGAAGAAGAGGAGGAGGAGGAGGAAGAAGAAGAAGAAGAAGAAGAAGAAGAAGAAGAAGAAGAAGAAGAAGAAGAAGAAGAAGAAGAAGAAGAAGAAGAAGAAGAAGAAGAAGAAGAAGAAGAAGAAGAAGAAGGGCTATCTTTGGGCTATGTTGTAGGGCTATCTTTGGGCTGTGCTCCTGCAGAGTGCAGGGGGTTGGACTAGATGACCTGCAAGATCTCTTCCAACTCTAAGATTCTATGATTCTCTGAGGAGGAGAAGAAGAGGAGGAGGAGGAGGAAGAGGAAGGAGAAGGAAAAGGAGAAGAAGAAGAAGAAGAAGAAGAAGAAGAAGAAGAAGAAGAAGAAGAAGAAGAAGAAGAAGAAGAAGAAGAAGAAGAAGAAGAAGAAGAAGAAGAAGAAGAAGAAGAAGAAGAAGAAGAAGAAGAAGAAGAAGAGCTATCTTTGGGCTATGTTGTAGGGCTATCTTTGGGCTGTGCTCCTGCAGAGTGCAGGGGGTTGGACTAGGTGACCTGCAAGATATCTTCCAACTCTAGCATTCTGTGATTCTATGAGGAGGAGGAGGAGGCGGAGGAAGACCAAGTGGGCTTCAAGTGCCACGTCTGGGGGGAGCGATTTCAAAGAGCCTCCCCCCGGCCCGGGCCTGGCTTTGCCTCCTTGAAAGGACAAGCCTTCTTGGGGGAGTAATGGGGAATGTCGGGGAGGCGAGATTTATTAGCGGCTGGTAATAGACTTGTTTCCAGGTGACCTTTCAGGAGATGGAGGGAGGAAAGAACGAGAGGGAGAAGAAGCAGGCTTCTTCCCCACGTTGGAGCACGTTTTCCCCCTGAATTTGCTCCTGAATCTGCATAGCATTTTGCAAGTTCGTGGAGCGTTCCGGAGTTGTCAGGACCCTCGTCGCCTTACAAAAAAGAAGCTGGTCAGCACCCTCGTTTTCCGGGAGAGGAACTGAGGCTGAGGGAGTGATGTGCCCCGAGCCGTGCGATGGATCCGGACCTCCTGGGTGCTACTATGACCTTCTTGAGCCCCTGTGAGAAAACCCAGAGGCCCGGCCCTGGGAATTGTGCTGCAACCCAAACAACCCACGGTCTCAGTTTGGTGTCGTGGTTAAGTGCACGGACTCAAATCTGGGAGAGCCGGGTTTGATTCCCCACTCCTCCACTTGCAGCTGCTGGATGACCTTGGGCGAGCCATAGTCCTGTCAGAGCTGTTCTCTCAAGGACAGTTCTGGAAAGAGCTCTCTCGGCCCCACTTACCTCACGGGGTGCCTGCTGTGGGGAGGGGAGGGGAAAGGAGACAGTAAGCCGCTCTGAGACTCCCTCAGGTAGTGAAGGGCGGGGCGTAAATCCAATCTCCTCCGCTTCTCTTCATCGTCTTCTTTCTTTCTTTATTACATTGCATTACATTATATTCATTGATCACCTAATCCCCATGGCCGTGGGGCTCTCGGTTATGCACAACATTCTAAAACCATAAAAAAACATACAAAAGCCAGATCTAGCACTCTAGGATAATTAAGAAGGAGAAGGAGAAGAGAAGAGATTGGATTTATACCCCCCGCCCTTCACTACCCAAAGGAGTCTCAGAGCAGCTTACAAACTCCTTTCCCTCCCCCTCTCCACCACAGACACCCTTGTAAGGTAGGTGGGGCTGAGAGAGCTCTGACAGAAACGGCTCTTTTTCAAGGACAGCTCTTATCAGAACTGCGGCTTGCCCAAGGTCATCCAGCCAGGTGCAAGTGGAGGAGAAGTGGGGAATCAAACCCGGTTCTCCCAGATTAGAGTCTGCGCACTTCACCACGACACCAATCTGGCTCTCTTAAAAACAAGTGGCGAGAATTTCGGCAGTTCCCTCCCATCTGGTCTGTGAGTGCTTTGCACGTGCGGGGTGGGTAGGCTCCACGAGGAACCGGAGTCCAGGTAGGGCGCCAGCCACGATGTCAACCATCGCCGTCCTCAACTAAAATGCCTGGCGGACCATCTCCGCCTTGCAGGCCCTAATGTTATTCGGCGGAGAGTCCCACCAGGTTGGGGCCAGGACTGAAAAGGCCCCGGCCTTGACTGAAGACAGCCAGATCTCTCGAGGGCCAGGGACCACCGGCAAGTTGTTCCGTGAAGAGTGCAGTGCTCTCCTGGGGTGTGACGGAGGTTGCCAACCTCCAGGCGTGGCCTGGAGATTTCCCAGAATTAGAACTCATCCCCAGGCGACAGAAATCAGTTCCCCTGGAGAAATGGGCTGCTTTGGAGGGGGGGAAGAGCCCAGTCCAGCCTGGACCATCCAGGTCATATAACTAAGTGACCTTCCACTACCTTTGACCTTTCACGTCTCCCGGAGAGCAGTGAGCATGCTCGGTCCCGATCGAGGCATTTTTGGGGAGTGGGTGATAAGTTTGTGCATCCCAGGTGGGTGCGTGGGCTCCTCCCACGCCTCATCAGACTGACCCCCATTTTCTGCCCTTTGAATGAGCGATGATTGACTCAGATCACAGAATTCTTCCTTTCATGCAACAGCAGCTGGGGCGGAGAGCACACAGCCCCAACTTTTTCAATGGGGTACGTATGCCTGCGTGTTTAGGCGCCTCCGGCCTAGGGTGACCCGATGCTCTAATGACCTCCAAAACGCCCCCTCCTTAGCAGCCTGGCTCACGTCTTGCAAACGGGAGGGCCCCTGCGGCTTCCGGGGCGGAGTCCGTCCACCTCCCTTCCTCCGTCCCTGCCTGCCTCCTGCTTTTCCCAGCATGATTGTCTTGCCCAGAGCCAGTTTGAGGAGCACAGACTCTAACCTGGGAGGACTGGGTTTGATTCCCCGCTTCTCCTCCACATGCCGCCGGCTGGGCGACCTTGGGTCAGTCACAAGCTCTCTCAGAGCCAGTCCTCGAAAGAGCTCTCTCAGCCCCACTGACCTCACAGGGTGTCTCTTGTGGGGAGAGGAAGGGAAAGGAGATTGTAAGCTGCTCTGAGACTCCAAGTGAAGGGCGGGGTATAAATCCAATCTCCTCCTCCTTCTCCTTCTTGTCTTCTCATAATGTGACCAATGCACAACAGCCTCAGTTGGGTGATTTTAGCTTCTAAGGAGAGTCCAGGCTTGATTTGAATGGATTTCCCCCATCAATCGTGGGCAGGTCCTGCGGCGGTTTCATTCCTTCCCGGGACCCCTTCCGCGCATCTCACTCATGATCTAGTGGTGTGGAATTTGCGCCCCCCGGAATCGCGTCCGCCCCCAACCATCAATTCCGCCTTTGGATCTGAGCTCCTTTGCCAGCGAACGCCTCCAGCGAAGCCCGGTTTAGGCCAACAGGCTATAATTACGGAGATAACGAGGGAGCAATTATTGTTTGAGCACAAACACCTCGCGCTTAATAGCGAATTTCTTTTTTACCTAAAAAACATCTGCAGGGAACGTAGGCGGGGAAACCGAGCGTGAGAGATAGAGGAACAATTGGAGGGGGCTGCCGCTACAATGGGTCGAGGGGATGGTGCGGACCACTTTGTTCTCCTCTCGTATGGCGCTGGGCACGGAAACCAGGGGGGACTGGCAGACCTGCAGCTCAGTGGCACAGCCACCTGCTTAGCATGTGGTAGGTCCCGAGTTCAATTCCCGGCATCTCTGGGTACCAGGAAGAAGAAGGAGGAGAGGAGAAGAGGAGGAGGAGGAGGAGGAGATTGGATTTATACCCCGCCCTTCACTCGGAGTCTCAGACCGGCTTACAATCTCCTTTTCCCTTCCTCTCCCCACCAATGTTCCCTCTAAACTGTGGCGTCTGGTGAGCAAGAACTCTACTTGGTGAGTGACTGGCATTAAAACTGTGAGTGAGCGATTTGGCTACTGCATAAATTAGCTTGCTCTGGAGCCATCCCTTCCTGAGCTGGGACAAAAATGTGGGAGCCGGAGGCTAAAAAACTGTGAGCTAGCTAACATATGGAATTCACTGCCACAGGAGGTGGTGGCAGCTACAAGCATGGACAGTTTCAAGAGGGAATTAGAGAAACATATGGAGCAGAAGTCCATCAGTGGCTATTTATCTAATTCCCTCTTGAAGCTGTCCATGCCTGTATCTGCCACCACTTCCTGTGGCAATGAGTTCCATGTGTTAATCACTCTTTGGATGAAGCAGTACTTCCTTTTATCCATTCTAACCAGGATTGCTCAGCCATTTCATGGAGTGCCCACGAGTTCTTGCATTGTGAGAAAGGGAGAAAAGGATTTCTTTCTCCACCTGCTCTATCCCAGGCATAATCTTATAAACCTCGATCATGTCACCCCTCAGCCGTCATTTCTCCAAATATGCATACTGGATGAGGCATAGCAGTGTGTGTGAACAAGATCTTGGGGTACGGGTGGACCAAAAGTTAAATATGAGCGGCCAGTGCAGCGGCAAAAAAGGCTAATGCGATCTTAGGGTGTATCAACAGAGGCATAAAATCCTAATCGCAAGATGCGAGAGTCCCGCTGTACACTGCATTGGTCAGGCCACACCTAGAGTCTTGTGTGTCATTCTGGAGGCCTCACTTTGGAAAGGATGTGGACAGAACGGAGCGGGTGCAGAGGGGAGCGACGTGGATGATTGGGGGCCTGGAGGCCAAGAAGCCCTGTGAGGAGAGGCCGAGGGACATGGGGCTGTTCAGTCTGGAGAAGAGGAGGCTGAGGAGGGGACAGGATGGCTGCCTCGAAGTATGTGAAGGGCTGTCACTTAGAGGAGGGCAGGGCGCTGTTCCCACTGGCAGCAGAGGAGAGGACTTGGCAGCAGAGGAGAGGACTCGCAAGAATGGGTCGAAATGAAGGGCAGGAAGGTACTGGCTGGCTCTTAGGAAAAAATTTTTCTGACAGTCAGAGTTGTGCAACGGTGGAATCAGCTGCCTGGGGAGGTGGTGAGCTCCCCCTCCCTGGCAGTCTTGAAGCAGCGGCTGGACAAACACCGGTCAGGGATGCTCTTGGCTGATCCTGCACTGAGCAGGGGGTTGGACTAGATGGCCTCTATTGGTCCCTCCCAGCTCTATAATTCGATGATTCTTTTGGATCACGGGCCGTATGGCTCATGTGGCCCTCGTCACTCTTTCCCACCCACCCCGTTAATGTGAGGCGTACCTGTGTAGGGGGTGATTGGCACCTATCGGTGGCGTTCTCCGGTGACTAGAGTTGAGCGAAGGCTGAGAACCACTTTTACAAATTAAACGTGTGATGGAAACAAAGCTCGGAATAATTAGGACTGTCAAACACCTAAACAGTTCCCCGCTGATTAATCACCTGCCCTTTTAAACTGATTAATTAATCTATTAAATGTAAATACATTTGCAGAGTACCGAAACTTTGTCTTAGGTACATCTGGGAGGCGGCGGAGGAAGTCAGGTGATGTCGAAGTTAATCAGCAGAGGGAAGGTTGCCCGTGGGGAGAAGAAAGGGACTTCTCTACGGGCGGGGCTTTGTTGCCCATGGGAGGAACACCCCGGGATTGGAACAGGATCGGTGCCTGTGCGAGCTCGATCCTACAGATATACTCCGTGAACGGTAGTGTTCCCCCACACACACTGATGCCTTTCACGTTGAGGGCCGGTTCTTCGTGCTAGGGGGCCAGCCCCACCTGCCACCTGCTTAGAACTGGCCCCCACTGATAAACCAACCAGAGCGTTAATCTGTTGTCGAAGGCTTCCACGGCCGGAGTTCATTAGCTGTTGTAGGTTTTCCGAACTGTGTGGCCGTGGTCTTGGCGTTGTAGGAGCTGACGTTTCGCCAGCAGCTGTGACTGGCATCCTCAGAGGAGGAGGAGGAAGGAAGAGGAAGAAGAGGACGAGGAAGAGGAAGAAGGAGGAAGAAGCAAGAAGAAGAAGAAGTAGCAAGAAGAAGAAGAAGAAGAGGAAGAGGAAGAAAGAAGAAGAGGAAGAGGAAGAAGGAGGAAGGAGGAAGAGGAAGAAGAGGAAGAAGAAGAAGGAAGAGGAAGAGGGAAGAAGAAAAGAAGAGGAAGAAGGAGGAAGAGGAAGAAGAGGAAGAAGAGGAAGAAGGAAGAGGAAGAGGAAGAAGAAAAGGAAGAGGAAGAAGGAGGAAGGAGGAAGAGGAAGAAGGACGAAGGAGGAAGAGGAAGAAGAGGAAGAGGAAGAAAGAAGAAGAAGAAGGAAGAGGAAGAAGGAAGAAGGAGGAAGAAGAGGAAGAAGAAGATGAGGAAGAGGAAGAAGGAAGAAGAGGAAGAAGGAGGAAGAAGAAGAGATTAGATTTATATCCCGCCCTTCACTACCCAAAGGTGTCTCAGAGCGGCTCACAAACTCCTTTCCCTTCCCCTCCCCACAACAGACACCCTGTGAGGCAGGTGGGGGCCAAGAGAGCTCTTGACAGAAACGGCTCTTTTTCAAGAACAGCTCCTATCAGAACTACGGCTTGCCCAAGGTCATCCAGCCAGGTGCAAGTAGAGGAGTGGGGAATCAAACCCGGTTCTCCCAGATTAGAGTCCACGCTCTTAACCACTACATCAAACTGGCCCTCAGGAAATCTCCTCCATTAGCATGTTCGCAGCCTGTGGAACTCCTACAAGACAATGACTCAGCCCTGCCCCACCTTCCTGAGTAGATATAAATTACCTGCCTGCCATTTTTCTTCTCACCTGGACACAGAGAGTACTCCGCCTTTCTGTGTTCTACCTCCAAGGATGCCAGTCACAGCTGCTGGCGAGACGTCAGCTCCCACAATGCCAAGACCACGGCCACACAGCCCGGGAAATCTACAACAGCTAAAGAGTGTTAATTGATTGACCCAACCTGATGATTAAACCAATTACGCCTCGCGGCCCTTATAATAGTATCTATTCGTGTGAGCCTCAGTTGAGCCAAAGGACATTCAGAGTCCGCCGCAGGAGTTCTACTTCTTTGGGAAATCAGCCGACACCGCTTGATGTTTCTCCTTCCGCCCAGAGATGTGAAACAGGGGAAGGAGTCCCAGAATTGGGGGGTCCCTGACATGGAGGTAGATGTAGCGTTGTGCCTGGGGGAGCTACGGATTGGGAGGAGGGAGGAAATTGGAGTCTTTCTTGGCTGGGCAGATAACTTTGGGGAGAGGCTGGGGGGGCTGCGCGGATGGGGGTGGGTTGCCGGCTCTCGCACCCAGCATCTCTGGCGCATGCAGCGTCTTGGCTGCACGGGGTGCAGCGGCACTGCCAGACGAGTGCTTTCCACCCAATTAGCCCGCGATGGAAACTCACAGGGCAGAAACTTCATAAAAGGAGCCAATTATCCGCACGTGCCCGTCACCGTCCCCTTTCAAAGGGTAATTTAGACGGCTCAGATGGGATGCATGAGCAGAATTCCCGGCTTCACCTTCGGCTGACATCTGAGGGCAGCGGGAACCGTGGTTTTCAGCCTCTCTGACGTGCCCCTTGGAGAGAGAGAGAGATGTTGCTTGCCCCCTCGCTCGGTCAAGAGGCGTGTCAAAGGCACGCATGCCGGGCCGGCCTGACCACTAGGCATGCCACGGAGACCGCCTAGGGCACCACATTTTGAGAGGGCGCCCTCCTTGTCACAACCCTGGGTGCCCTGATGCTGGGGGAGAAGGAGCAGGGCAGGGCCCATGGCCCTCAGGAAGGGAGCATCCCACTTACAGGACAATTGGGAGAGCCTTGTGGGTTTTGGAGGGACAACGGAGGAGATGGGCAGATGGACGGCCAATGCTGGCAAGGTCTCTGAGGGAGAAAGGGCCTATTTAACACGTGGGCGGACCTATAAAAATTACTAATGTCCATGCTCTTTTGTAGGTAAGAGCGTTAAGAGAAGCCAAGTTGGATCAGGCCAGTGACCCATCCCCACCGTCCACGTCGCAGCGCCAATCCGGTCTCTCCACAAGGGCGGCTCAGAGCTCTTGTACCCCTCGCTGGCCCTGCTGAGTCCATTGAGGACCAACGAATGGCTCATTTCCCCCGGTGACTTGCAGGGAGCGGAAGCAGCACTGCACCAAACTGATGGAGGATTGGGGGGGTTGGAGCCCCTTCCCTAGTAGGAAAGGCTGAAGAGTCCGGGACTTTTCCATTGAGAAGAGAGACGACTAAGGGTGAGATGTGGTGGTGGTCTGTGAAATTATGGATGGGGTGGAGAGAGTTGACCGAGAGAACTTTTCCCTCCCTCACCCAAAAGGCGAGAACTCGAGGGCATCCAATGAAGCTGACGGGCCGTAGGTTCGGGATGGACAAAAGGAAATACCACTTTACACAGAGTGGGATTCAGATGTGAGATTCTCTGCCAGAAGATGTAGTGATGGCCGCAGGAATAAACAGCTTGAAAAGGGGATTCGACAGATTCATGGAGGAGAGATCTATCAGTGGTTACTAGCCATGGTGGCTGAGGGGAACCTCCACATTCAGAGGCACTAAGCCTCTGAATCCCAGAGCCAGGAGGCAACATCAGGGGAAGGCCTCAGCCTTTCCATGCCCTGTTGTTGAACCTCCAGAGGAACTGGCTGGCCACTCTGTGAGACAGGATACTGGACTAGATGGACTCTTACTGGTCTGATTCAGCAGGGCTCCTCTGATATTCTTGTGAAGGCCTCGGCCTCTCTGCCCTCTTGCTGGCCCTCCAGAGGAACCAGCTGGCCCCTGTGTGAGACGGGAGGCTGGGCCAGATGGCCCCTCACTGGTCTGCTCCAGCAGGGCTCCTCCGGTGTCCTTATCAGGGGAAGGCCTCGGCCTCTCTTCCCCATTGTTGACCCTCCAGAGGAACTGGCTGGCCACCATGTGAGATGGGATGCTGGACTAGATGGACCCTCACTGGTCTGACCCAGCAGTGTTCTTCTGAAGTTCTTCTCAGGGGAAGACTTCAGCCTCTCTGCCCCATTGTTGACCCTCCAGAGAAACTGGTTGGCCACTGCGTGAGACAGGAGGCTGGACTAGATGGACCATTGGTCTGATACAACAGGGCTACATAAGAACATAAGAGAAGCCAATGTTGAATCAGGCCAACGGCCCATCTAGTCCAACACTCTGTCACACAGCGGCCAAAATATACCAGGTGCCATCAGGAGGTCCAGCAGTGGGGCCAGGACACCAGAAGCCCTCCCACTGCTGCCCCCTCCAGCACCAAGAATAGAGTGCATCACCTGCCCCAGACTGAGAGTTCCCATCTATACCCTGTGGCTAATAGCCACTGATGGACTTCTGCTCCAGATGTTTATCTAAAACATCTTCTGATGTTTTTATGGAGGGTCCCTGCTGAGCCCAGACGGCGTTTGTTTCAGGCCCAGGAAGACACGGGGAGAGCTGGTGGGTCTCTGTGCCATTGTCTGTGCTATTCAAATCAAATGTTCAGGCATGGAGTTCTCTGGGTGAGCACGTCAAGCCTCCTTCGCAGGGTTGCCGGGAGACTCAAAACGGGGCTGTCTCCTAGCTCTCCTTCTTCGAGCTCGTCAGGTAAGACAGAGAAAATTTTGACTTTTGGAGACATGCCAGCTGTAATCCCAGGTATTGCCAGCCCACCCACATTTCCAGCTTTTTCAGGAATCGTGGCAGTTCATTCCAGGGATCAATCCCTTCCCCTCCACTGCGGTAGTTCTTTCTGGACCAATTGGTAACCCTCCTTACCTAGTACAGCTGCAGTCTTCTTGCTAGTCGGGGGGGGCATCATTTGGGGAAAGAGTAGAACCCTCCCCCGGATTTACTCCCTCCCCCTGCTAGATTTTTAGACTTCAGGGAATTCAGGAGTCTCTTTGTCTAGCTCGGAGGCCGGATTCTGCCCGTTACGCGACTCTCGCTTGCTTGATACCAGCATAGTATTTTTATAGGACTCTCTGCGTGCAAAGCGTTATCTCGCAACCCTCACAACAGCCGTGCGAGGTAGGCCAACGCCGTCCCTGTGCTGTGGGCGGAGGGCAGGGCTCTGAGGCCGAGAGGAAGCAAAGAGCCCGCCAAAAGTCCGTGTTGTGAAAATCCCTTTGGTAGAAGCAAGGATTTCAGCTGGGGGAACTCCCGGATGGCAATTTCTTCTCTTCGCCATCAAAAGGCAACCGGGCTTACACGTCCAATAAAACGGGCTTTATGAACTGCGGGTGCTCCTCTGAGCCAGAAATCCTTTGGCTTATAAAAAGCGGCCGCCGGCCTGACCCGCGTTGCTAACCCGGCTGTAATCATTACGGGGCCGTACAAACAGTCAGGTTAAGACCGTCGTCAATAAAACACGTTAAAAAAAAAGATGATACCCCCCCACCCCATGCTCTGAGAGCATGTCCTTCCAGAAATACAGCATCTGATCACAGGGCTCTTTTCCCAAAGGGGCTCTTTTCGTGCCACGGATTCTCTTCCTCTTCCTCGGAGGTGACCCTTCTGAGTCGGGGAGGTCCGATGACCCCCAGGTCAGGTCTCCGAAGACCAGGTGTGGGGTGGGGGCACTAAGAAGAGAGGAAAGGGTTTTCTTCAATGGTGGGGAACGGGCTTCCTCGCGAGTAAATGAAGGTCGGGATTGCACTGGAGCCTGTGGAAAGGGCTTTCTTGTATTCTTGCATGGCTGGGAATGGGCTTCCTCATGAGTAAATGAAGGTCGGGTTTGCACCGGGGCTGTGGAAAGGGCTTTCTTGTATTCATGCATGGCTGGGAATGGGCTTCCTCATGAGGAAAAGGAGGTTGGGTTTGCACTGGCAGAGGGGCGGAGAGGCCCGTGTTTTGGGTCAATTTTCAGAGAAGGCTTTGGCCTGGCAGCGGCCTTTTTGTTTGTTTCCGCTTCAAGCTGAACTGTGGATTACCCCTTCACCTCCCCCTCAAGGTGTCTTCAAAGGTTATTGCTTCGAGTGATGCGATCCATGCAGATACCGTGCTTGAAAACTGAACCTCTTCTGCCCCCGATGCCGTTCTGCGACCCCTGGCCAGCCCGTGTTGGGGGAAAGGTGCTGCGTCTGACCCAGCTGAATTTCTGATCCAGCAGAGAAATCCTTGTGTGCTCATTGGGTTGATTTCAGGGTCTGGCCCAGAGTCTTCGACCAGCAGAGTGGCTGACACACCCAAAGAATCTACCACCCTGGCCAATTAAAACCATGCATGGAGACGGGCTTCGGATGGAGGCGGGGGTCCCATCTTAATGCTTCTGTGGAGGCTGTCTCTGTCCTGACCCCAGCCTGGTGGAACAGGCTCCCGATTGAGACCAGGGCCCTGCGGGATCTCTTTCAATTCCACACGGCCTGTAAGACGGAGCTGTTCCACCAGGCCTTTGGCTGAGGCAGTGGGCGCCCAAGAAGAAGAAGAAGAAGAAGAAGAAGAAGAAGAAGAAGAAGAAGAAGAAGAAGAAGAAGAAGAAGAAGAAGAAGAAGAAGAAGGAGGAGGAGGAGGAGGAGGAGGAGGAGGAGGAGGAGGAGGAGGAGGAGGAGGAGGAGGAGGAGGAGGAGATTGGGTTTATACCCCACTCTTTACTCAGAGTCTCAGAGCAGCTTACAAACTCCTTTCCCCTTCTCCTCTGCACAATAGACACCCTGTGAGTTAGGTGGGGCTGAGAGAGCACTGACAGAAACTGCTCTTTTTCAAGGACAGCTCTTGTCAGAACTAGGGCTTGCCCAAGGTCATCCAGCAGGTGCAAGTGGAGGAGTGGGGGAATCAAACCCGGCTCTCCCAGATTCGAGTCCACGCACTTGACCACCACACCAAACTGGCTCTCCCTGAGGTTGCTCTCACCCGTCTATTCACTGACCGCCGGCAACTGGCCTTTAACTCCCTGCACCTTCGGGCCAGAACTCTACCGCCAACTGACGCTGCTGGTGGAACACGCTCCCTGTTGGGACCAGGGCCCTGTGGGATTTCCTTCAATTCTGCCGGGACTGCAAGGCGGAGCTGTTCCACCAGGCCTTTGGCTGAGGCAGCGGGTGCTGAAGAAGAAGAAGATGAAAAAGAAGAAGAAGATGACGAAGACTACGACAAAGGCGACAACGATGAAGAAGATGATGAAGAAGAAGAAGACAAAGAAGAATGTTTTAGCATGTTTTAAATTGAAATGGGATTTATTATAATGATGTTACCCGCCCCAAGCCCCCTCGCAGGATGGGCGGGATGTAAATGCAAATAAATAAATAACACCCCCCCCCCCGGATCTCTGGTGCTCCCATGGTTTCCTTCTGGGGCTGCAGTGAGACAGGGGGATGTGCCCTTTGTGGCACAGAGCAGGGGTGGAGCAGAGATGGTTTTGTGCCTGGGGGGGGCAGGTGGTTAGAAGAGGGGGGTCTGGTTCTGAAGCTTATACATTTATTATTTATTTATTATTATTTTATTTATTTGGATTCATATCCCGCCCTCCCCGAAGGAAACCACGGAAAAGAAGAAGAAGAAGAAGAAGAAGAAGAAGAAGAAGAAGAAGAAGAAGAAGAGGAGGAGGAGGAGGAGGAGGAGGAGGAGGAGGAGGAGGAGGAGGAGGAGGAGGAGGAGGAGGAGGAGGAGGAGGAGGAGGAGGAGGAGGTTGGATTTATACCCCACCTTTCACTACCCAAAAGAGTCTCAGAGCAGCTTACAAACTCCTTTCCCTTCCCCTCCCCACAACAGACACCCTGTGAGGTCGGTGGGGCTGAGAGAGCTCTTTCAAGGACTGCCCTTGAGAGAACAGCTCTGAGAGAACTTGTGACTGACCCAAGGTCCCATCGGCAGCTGCATATGGAGGTGTGGGGAATCAAACCTGGCCCTCCCAGATTAGAGTCCACGCTCCTAACCGTTACACCAAACTGAATAGTTATTACTTATACATTTAATTCATTTGTACCCTGCCTTTTGCCCCAGTGGGGACCCAAAGCGGCTTACATCCTCCCCCCCATTTCATCTTCACATCGACCCTGTGAGGCAGGCTAGGCTGCGAGAGTGTGACTGGCCCACGGTCACCCGGCAAGCTCCCATGGCACGAGTGGGGATTCGAACCCGGGGCTCCCAGATACTAGTCTGTCCAGCACTCGTGATCGCTGCGACGTATGTGGCAAACAGAATCCAAGCATTTCAGCCTGGCTTCAGCCACAGTGCCCCAATTCTCCTTCGAAAGGGGAGGGCATGTCCTTGGTATATTGGCCTTCCTTGGTCTAAGGACTACATCAGTCCTCCGTCCCCAGAGCTGGGGACAGAACCCAAGCGTCTCCTGGTATTTTTGCTGGACTCCCTTCCTGCCAGACGATCCAGGTGTCCTGGGTCCAGACTGCCGTTCCCTCTAAGCTGAGTGAGTGCGAGCCAGCTCACAGTTTTCTAGCCTCCGGCTCACACATTTTTGTCTTTGCTCAGGAAGGAGGGAGCTCCAGAGGAAACTAATCCATGCAGCAGCCCAATCGCTCGCTCACGACTTGAGTGCCAGCAGCTCACAAAAGCAGAATTTTTTGCTCAGAAGACTCCACCATTTAGACTAGGGAGCGTTGGTCCACACCGCTGTTCCCTCTAAGCTGAGAGAGTGCGAGCTAGCCCACAGTTCTTTAGCCTCCGGCTCTCACATTCTTGCCTTAGCTCAGGAAGGACGGCTCCGGAGGAAACCGATCCATGCAGCAGCCCGGTCGCTCACTCACAACTTTCATGCCGGTGGCTCACCAAGCGGAATTTTTGCTCGCGAGACCCCACAGCTTAGAGGGAGCATGGGTCCAGAGACCAGACCGCTGTGCCCCTGTGTAGGTTTCTCGGAGAGGGTGGAGGAATTCCATGCAGGGAAGAGTTCCCAGAAAGCCGGCTCGGATCAGGGAAGGGTGGGGAGCGTGTAGAGTGGGTGGGTGGGTGCGCTGCTGCCTCCGTTCAGATACTCCCCCCTGTTCTGGAGACAAAAGAGGTTCACACTCCAACAGGCGGAAAACGGAGAGGATTAGAGAGGTGGGTGGGAAGAGAAAGCCAATCCTGCTAAGAGAGGAGAATGGAGCTAACACAACAAAACGAGGGTGGAGGGGAGACGTGAATGGGGGAACAGAGGGGAGGGGGCAGGACTGAATGGGGGCCCACCGGAGGCCACGCCCTTCGCCCACCACGGGGAGGCATTAACCGGGATTACTTCTTCACCCCTCCTGGTTTTACATTCACAGTGACAAATGCCGATTGGAAATGGAATCGGGTCGGGACACACGTCCACGCACACACACACACAATACTCGACACGGTTTCTCATTCAGATCTCAGAACCAGCCACGAAGTAAACAAAGGTAAAGGTAAAGGTTCCCTTGCTCGAAAGCCAGTCGACTCCGACTCTAGGGTTGCGGTGCTCATCTCCGTTTCAAAGCCGAAGAGCCAGCGCTGTCCGAAGACATTTCTGTGGTCATGTGGCCGGCATGACTAAACACCAAGGTGCACGGAACGCTGTTACCTTCCCACCGAAGTGGTACCTATTTATCTACTTGCAATTTCTTGCTTTCGAACTGCTAGGTTGGCAGGAGCTGGAACTAGAGACGGGAGCTCACCCCGTCATGCGGCACCCGGGTCTCGAACTGCTGAACTACTGACCTTCCACAGCCTGCAGTTCAGCGTCTTAACCACTTGAGCCACCGCAGCTCCTGAAGTAAACAAAACCTCCTCGCTAAAACGCTTGGCTTAAAGGCTTCCCTTTCCAGATGTAGCGTCACAGGGGGTTCGAGTCCAGGCGCACGTGAGAGACGGACAATAGTCTCGGGCTGTAGGCTTCCGAGAGCCGTCCCTTTGTTCGATCCGGGGAACCCAAGGGGCCCCTAGCACTGGGCTTCCGACAAGATTTTGGGGGTATAAACTTTCAAGTGTTAAAGCTCGAAATCTTAGGCTCCGAAAATCTTGTTGGCCTCTAAGATGCTACAAGAAGAAGAAGAGTACAATCATAGAATGTTAGAGTTGGAAGGGTCCTTGCAGGTCATCTAGTCCAACCCCCTGCACTCTGCAGGAGCATAGCCGAAAGAGAGCCCTACATACCTACAACATATCCAAAAATGGTCGTCCAGCCTCCGCTTGAAAATGCCCAGCAAAAGAGCATCCACCACCTCCCGAGGCAGACTGTTCCACCGCTCGACCACTCTTACTGTTAGGAAGTTTCTCCTGATATTTAGCCGGTAATGACTCCCTTGTAATTTCCACTCATTAGATTTAGTCTTGCAATCCGGAGCAAGAGAGAAGAGATCTGCTCCATCTTTTACATGACAGCCCTTCAGATACTTGAAGACAAGAAGAAGAAGAAGAAGAAGAAGAAGAAGAAGGAGGAGGAGGAGGAGGAGGAGATTGGATTTATACCCCGCCCTTCACTACCCAAAGGAGTCTCAGAGCGGCTTACCATCTCCTTTCCCTCCCCCTCCCCACAACAGACACCTTGTGAGGGAGGTGGCGCTGAGAGAGCTCTTCTGAACTGCCCTTGAGAGAACAGCTCTGACAGAACTATGGCTTGCCCAAGGTCATCCAGCAGCTGCAAGTGGAGGCGTGAGGAATCAAACCCGGTTCTCCCAGATTAGAGTCTGCGCTCTTAACCACTACACCAAACACTACATTAGACTCCAATGTGGCTTTTCCAGATACGAGTCCCACCCATTTCGATGCTGGAAAATATCCCCGGGGGGTAGGTTCCTGGGCTCCCCCTTGGTCCCCTAGAAAAGAGCATGTTGTTTCAAGTTCTGGGTGTTCACCAAAGCCCCTTAGATCAGTCCTGTTAAGACGAGAAACCGGAGAGGCCCGAGCAAACCGGTTATCTCTCTCGCGCTTTGTTTGTGCATGCAGTCTCGTGACAAGAAAACCGTTGTCAGCATCTCCACCCTAGCAACGATTCTGCAAACATATATATATATACTTTTCTTTACGGTGGGAGTTCCCTTCCAACCGCTCCGTTTGACTCGGATTTACGCTGGCCGAGGAATATCTCCAACCTCCCTTCTCCGTGCCCCAAATTAAAGAGCTCTGGTTATTGAAGGTTTCGGAACCACGGAGAGCTCCCGTGGATTTCAATTTATTGTGCAAATAGATTTAATGAGCGCCTCTGGCTCCCGTGAGCATAAATATCTGCCTGCCCCCATCTCCTTCGCCGCAGCCTTGTTCGCAGAAATGAATTAACCCCATACATAATAGGGCAGATTTGGGAAGATCTCCCCCTAGGGTATCTTATTAAGTAAATTATTTCCCTTTTCCGTGTGCGTGTTTTTCACCGTGTGTAGGTGGGGAGTTTTTGAAACTGGTTTCCTCTTTGAAATTTCACATGAGTGAGTAAAGCGCACCCGACTTGCCGAGGCCGTGGCTGAATTGTCGTGAACCCAGCATCCACTCCAAGGGTTCGCTGGGGAGAATTTAGGGGCATTATGCAAAAGGGAAGAAAATGGGCTTTCATTGGCATGCTTTCTTCCAGTGGCAATCGTATTCTTTCTCCCGGTTTTATTTTTTCCGAGAAAGAGAAAGCGTGTTTGTTTGCAGGAGTCCTGATGACTGAGATTTGGTGGTTTCAAATTAACACCTGGACTTCTGCTGTCCTTGCGGTTTCTGGCTCTCTCTACCTCCGATAGCAGAGAGACAGGCTGAAACGGGCCACATGAAACCTCAGCTCAGTGGTCTGTGCAGTGCTGGGTCAGGCACAAGTTTGTTCGACCAGGGCAACAGCCCACCCAGTCCAGCACCCAGTGTCACACAGTGGCCCAAACCCAGGGGCCATCAGGAGGTCCACCAGCAGGGCCAGAACTCCAGAAGCCCTCCCAGTGTTGTTCCCCCAAGCACCAAGGATACACAGCTTTACTCTCCCAGACATAAGAATGTAAGAGAAGCCGTGTTGGATCAGGCCAGTGGCCCATCCAGTCCAAGACTCTGTGTCACACAGTGGACAAAACCAAGGGGCCATCCGGAGGTCCACCAGTGGGGCCAGAACTCCAGAAGCCCTCTCACTGATGCCCCCCAAGCCCCAAGAATACAGAGCATCACTCCCCCAGACATAAGAACATAAGAGAAGTCGTGTTGGATCTGGCCAGTGGCCCATCCAGTCCAACGCTCTGTGTCGCACAGTGGCCAAAATCCAGGGACCATCAGGAGGTCCACCAGCGGGGCCAGAACTCCAGAAGCCCTCCCACTGTGGTCCCCCTCCCAAGCACCAAGAAGACAGAGCCTCACTTGCCCGAGACATAAGAATGTAAGAGAAGCCGTCTTGGATCAGGCCAATGGCCCATCCAGTCCAACACTCTTGTGTCACACAGTGGCCAAAACTCAGGGGCCATCAGGAGGTCCACCAGTGGGGCCAGAACTCCCGAAGCCCTCCCACTCTTGCCCCACAAGTACCAAGGACAGAGAGCATCACTGCCCCAGACAAAGTGCTCCATCGATACTTATAGCCACCGATGGACATCCGCTCCATATGTTTATCTGATCTCCCCTTGACACTGCCTGTTCTCATAGTGGCCAAATGGAGAGAAACAGCAAGGAACTGAAGCCACGGAAGCCACGGCAGCCACGGCCTTCCTTTCCCCAGGTTTCTGCCTTCACTTTTCTCTGCAGCAGGGATCCCCAAACTGTTGCCAAACCTAGGAGGGAAAAAAAGACCATGAATGTTTGTAGCGATACCAACAAGGTGCAGAAATGATTACCGTAATCAATGAGACGTTGGAAACGGATGCAAAAGCAAACATGAGAAATGCACAGCCCCCTGTGGAGAAATGCATGGTCTCCTGGAGGGTTGGCAAGCCGCCCAAGGCCTTCCCTGTGCAATTTACCAGGTTCCCTCCCACAGCCAGAGGAGGAAGTCCGTTGGTTGGCGCATCAGCTCACCTTCTTACAATTGCTAATGACTCCAGCAGGAAAGACAATGGGACCGATAAGCCTTCCCCCCTTTCTCTCCCTTCTTCAGGCCGAGAGCAGCGGGTAGGAGGCGTAAAATGCTAGACAGGCTTCAGGAAGCCGCTTCCTGGAGACAACAGGAAAAGAAGCCTTGACCTGGGCTGACCGGGGTCAAGTGGGTGGAGATAGCGAGTTAACACAACTTCCTCGCAACAGCAAATGGAATTCACATGGAATTCACTGCCACAGGAGGTGGTGGCAGCTACAAGCATGGACGGCATCAAGAGGGAATTGGATAAACATCTGGAGTGGAGGTCTATCGGTGGCTATTAGCCACAGGGTATAGATAGGAAGTCTCGGTCTGGGGCAAGTGATGCCCTGCATTCTTGGTGCTTGGGGTGTGATGACAGTGGGAGGGCTTCTAGTGTCCTGGCCCCACTGCTGGACCTCCTGGTGGCACCTGGTATTTTTGGCCACTGTGTAACAGAGTGTTGGACTGGATGTGCCATTGGCCTGATCCAACATTGGCTTCTCTCATGTTCTTATGTCCTTAAAATGGGTCTCTTTTCCTTGGGATGCTGAGCTGAACAGACCTTTCATCTGAGGTAGGGAGTAGGCAGCCATTTTGGAGCATGCGGCTGACCTAAAGATCTGGGAGCAAGCTTTAAGGTAATGAGAGATCTTTAGAGAACTAGAACACCTCAGATAAAGATCCTATCCTATATTTTACCATCAGATAGGGCATGTATAGCTGAGAGGGACAGAGGATTTGCATTTTACCAATTTCTTTTGTTCTTCCTTGCTTAATTCTGGTGCAGTGCTAAAACTATGCTTGTAAACATTTTCTTTTTAATAAATATTTTAAACTGTTGATGCGAAGAGCAGTTCTCTGTATACCTGTTTCATCTACACCTTGTGGTTAAGAGACACTGATGGACCTCTGTTTCAGATGTTTATCCAATCCCCTCTTGAAGCTGTCTATATTTGTAGCTGCCACCACTTCTTGCAGCAGTGAATTCCACATGTTAATGACTTTTTGGGTGAAGAAGGACTTTCTTTTATCTGTTCTAATCCGACTGCTCAGCGATTTCTTTGAGTGCCCATGAGTTCTTGTATTGTGAGAAAGGGAGAAAAGGACTTCTCTCTCTCCCTTCTCTATCCCATGCATAATTTTGTAAGCCTCAATCATGTCACCCCTCAGTCATCATAGTTTCTCCAAGCTAAAGAGCCCTAACATCTTTAACCTTTCTTCATAGGGAAGGTGTTCCATCCCCTGAAAAATTTTAGTCACCCTTTTCTGTAGCTTTTCAAATTTTGGGGGGTGCTTGTTGCTCATTTCAGTGTGGAAGCCATAAACCATTGACCTCAAAGCCATGATGCAAAGAGGCTGGCTGTGGCAGGGAAAGAGCAGTTTTCACATACTCTGTGGCACTATTTATTTTGAATGCTCAAGACTGTGCCCATCCCTTGAAACTCAAGTCTGTGCCCATCCCTTGAAACTCAAGTCTGTGCCCATCCCTCAAAACTCAATGGGTCTCTGACAAAACTTCCCCCTAGGCACTGGATGTAAATGCAGGCATCTTGGGGGGCCGGGAGAACTGGAAACGAACAGCCATCCCTGGCCAAAGCAAGCTGATGGTGAAATTCTTGGGTGGGAGGGTGGGAGAAGTTCTCGCTCACACTTCTGACCAAAAACACAGCAAATCCACATGGCTTTGCCTTTAATCTTTTGGAAAAACTCCCTGAGCCAGCCCAGCCAATAAAAAGTCTTATTGAAAAATCTCTTTCCTAACAGGGCGAAGGGCCGTATCGACTCCGCCGGACTGACATTTTGCACGGATCGTTAGCTGGAGGATAAAGTCGTCTTTGCGGCAGGAACCCAGAACGTGCGAGTGGTGAAGATTCCCTGGAAACAAGTGGGCATTATTTTTTTGGGGGGGGGACGATGAAAGAGAGATGCCAGCCAGTTGTGCCTTTGAGATGGTCTTCCTTCCATATCCCCCAGATGTACCACAAGCAAACATGTGAAAAAAAACACCAGCATGTGTTAGAGGTAATACTGTGTGGGGGGGCTTAAACAAGCTGCGCTGTTTGAAGACCAAACTGGATGTGACCTCGGCAGGTGAGGAATCCCAGCCTCAGAAGAAGGAGGACTCATGCCTCAGTGGTAGAGCATCTGCTCGACATGCAGAAGCTCCCAGGTTCAATCCCAAACAAGCACCTCAAAGTAGAAGAAGAGGTTGGATTTATACCCTGCTCTTCACTACCCGAAGGAGTCTCAGAGTGGCTTACAATCTCCTTTCCCTTCCCCTCCCCACAACAGACTGGCTTATAAATAGGAAACAGGACACCCTGTGAGGAAGATGGGGCTGTGAGAGATCTCTCTAGAACTGCCCTTGAGAGAACAGCTCTGAAAGAACTTATGACTGACCCAAGGCCACACCAGCAGCTGCATGTGGAGGAGTGGGGAATCCAAACCGGTTCTCCCAGATTAGAGTCCGCACACTTAACCACTACACCAAACTGTTGTAGGTGATGTGAAATACCTCTTCCTGACACCCTGGAGAGCCAAGGAGACGGGCTGTGGCTCAGTGGCAGAACACGTGCTTGGCATGCAGAAGGCCGCAGGTTCAATACCCGGCATCTCCAGTTAAAAGGCGCAGGCAGCAGGGGATGTGAAAGACTTCAGCCTGAGGTCTTGAGTAGGCAAAACTGACCTCAATGGACCAAGGGGCTGATTTAGTACAAGGTAGATTCATGTGCATTTGTCATGATCTGGGCTCTGCAAGCAAGGCCTAGCAGGCCCAGGGAGCCTGAGTAGCAGTGGGAGGAGGCCAGGCCTACAACTCCCAGAAGCCCCTGAGAGGTTTTGGTGCCAATGTTAGCCAATCACAGGGAAAGGGGACTTATAACGAAAGAGCTGATACAGAAGAAGAGCTATTCTTTCTTCCAAGAGAGCAGAGCCAGAAGGAAGGCTGCTGCAGGGAAGAGACCCTCACCCTGAGAGGAAGGGTGAGCAGACCCAGGCCCACTTCAGACAGTGAGCTAGGGAAAGTAAGTTTAGACGCATTAGGGCACTTGGTTTATTTTCTCGTCACTCCCCTTACTGATATTGTTCTTGCACCTTGTTTGTTTCCTATATTTGACTGACCTCCTGTAAAAATAAACCTTTTATTTGTTGTTTATTCTGCCTGGTCCTCACGCCTATTAATCAGCCAAATAAGGGAGGTCTGAAGGTCTTGGGAGCAATGTTCCCTCTGAGCTGTGGAGTCTTGTGAGCAAAAATTCTACTTTGTGAGCTCCTGGCATTAAAGTTGTGAGCGAGCAATTTGGCTACTGCGTAAATTAGTTAGCTCTGGAGCCCTCCTTCCTGAGCGAAGACAAAAATGTGTGAGCCGGAGGCTAAAAAACCCGTGAGCTGGCTCACACTAACTCAGCTTAGGGGGAACACTGCAAGGGAGGGTGCTCTGGGCCTTCTCAAGGGATCCTGAATCCAGAGTGGTGGCAGCGTCAGGTGACACCCCACCTGAGCCGTGACAGTGTTCATGCCTGGGGAGGGGCTGTGGCTCAGTAGCAGAGCCTCTGCTTGGCATGCAGAAGGTCCCAGGTTCAATCCTTGGTATCTCCAGTTAACAGGACTAGGCAGGAGATGGTAGGAAAGACCCCAGAGACACATAAAGAGGGATGGTGACTCAGGGACAGAACGTCTCCTAGGCATGGAGAAGGTCCCAGATTCAATCCCCAACAATTTACCAAGCAATAGAACAAAGTCCAGTGGCACCTTTAGACTAACGAATTTTAATTCTGGATATAAGGTTTTGTGTGCACGCACGCTGTATCTGAAGCAGTGCACACAGAAACTTATCCCCAGAATTCGACTTTGTTGGTCTTAAAGGTGCCACTGGACTCAAACTTTGTTCTACTGATTCAGGCCAACACGGCCGCACACCTGATTCAGTTTACTCAGCAGCAGGAGATGCAAAAGACCTCCGCCCGAGGCCCTGAAGAGCCCCTGCTAGTTTGGGTAGACAGGACTGGCCGTAATGGACCGAGGCTCTGGTTCAGTATTAAGGCAGCTTTATGTATTTAAGACAAGAAGAAGAAGAAGAAGAGGAGGAGGGAGGAGGAGGAGGAGATTGGATTTATACCTCGCCCTTCACTGGGAGTCTCAGAGTGGCTCACAAACTCCTTTCCCTTCTCCTCCCCACAACAGACACCCTGTGAAGGAGGTGGGGTTGAGAAAGGTCTTTCGAGAACTGCCCCTGAGAGAACAGCTCTGACCAGAACTACTCTGACCAGCCCTCCTCCCTGAGCCAAGGCAAAAAAAGGTGTGAGCTGGAGGCTAAAAAACTGTGAGCTGGCTCACACTAACTCAGCTTAGAGGGAACACTGGTGTGGGGGGCTATTTGCCGGGGAAACCAGCAAGTGGGAAAAGCTTCACCCCCCCTCCCTTTAATTCTCACCAGCACAGTTTTCCGTAAGTGGGAAAAGCTTCACCCCCCTCCCTTTAATTCTCACCAGCACAGTTTTCCGTAAGTGGGAAAAGCTTCACCCCCCTCCCTTTAATTCTCACCAGCACAGTTTTCCGTAAGTGGGAAAAGCTTCACCCCCCTCCCTTTAATTCCCATCAGCACAGTTTTCCGTAAGTGGGAAAAGCTTCACCCCCCTCCCTTTAATTCCCACCAGCACAGTTTTCCGTAAGTGGGAAAAGCTTCACCCCCCTCCCTTTAATTCTCACCAGCACAGTTTTCCGTAAGTGGGAAAAGCTTCACTCCCCTCCCTTTAATTCTCACCAGCACAGTTTTCCGTAAGTGGGAAAAGCTTCACCCCCCTCCCTTTAATTCTCACCAGCACAGCTTTCCGTAAGTGGGAAAAGCTTCACCCCCCTCCCTTTAATTCTCACCAGCACAGTTTTCCGTAAATGGGAAAAGCTTCACCCCCCTACCTTTAATTCTCACCAGCACAGTTTTCCGTAAGTGGGAAAAGCTTCACCCCCCTCCCTTTAATTCTCACCAGCACAGCTTTCCGTAAGTGGGAAAAGCTTCACCCCCCTCCCTTTAATTCTCACCAGCACAGTTTTCTGTAAGTGGGAAAAGCTTCACCCCCTCCCTTTAACTCTCACCAGCACAGTTTTCCGTGCCCCTTCAGATGGCATATTAAGATTTGAAAGGAACAGGCCAGCGGGGGCCCCCCTCACATCTTGGACACATAACAAAATGTCTGTATTTATTCACTACATCTGTGGGTTTCCTTCCCCCCCCCCGCCTCTGAAGCGACTTACAGTTCAAAAGAAGAACTGCCTACGGTCAAAGGGCCTGGGGGGGTAAGATCCTGTCTTCCCACTTCCTTTGTCTGTCTGGGCTCAACTCATTTCCTCCGGCATTTCTCTCATTGATCCCAATGACCTCCTTGCCCTGCATTTGAATCGCTGGCAAATGTGTTGTCTAGTTTGGGCTTTGATTGGTCTTGTGATAATTATAATCGTTCGCCGTCTCAGTGACCCAGTGACCCTCAGTGGAGAAGAAGAGGAAGAGGAAGGAGCGAGAGAGAGAGAGAGAGAGAGAGAGAGAAAGAAAAGAGATTGGATTTATACCCCAGCCCTTCACTGCCCAAAAGAGTCTCAGCATGACTTACAATCTCCTTCCCTTCCTCTCCCCACAACAGACACCCTGTAAGTGGGGCTGAGAGAGCTCTCTCGAGGACTGCTCCCGAGAGAACAGCTTAGAGAGAACTTGTGACTGACCCAAGGTCACACCAGCAGCTGCACACGGAGGAGGAGTGGGGAATCAAACCCGGTTCTCCCAGATTAGAGTTCACGGCTCTTAACCATCACACCAAGCTGGGATATATCTTCTGCAAATGAATAAGTGAAAGTCATGAAGTGTGGAATTTGTATCCCGGCTTGAGAGTCTCCAGGTTGAAACGGCATCGCTTCCTCTCCCTCTGTTGGCTCAGTTGAAAAGGACCAGGCAGGAGGGGATGGGAAAGACCTCTCTGCCTGAGACCCTGGAGAGCTGTAAAGAGGGGCCGTGGCTCAGTGGAAGAGCCTCTGCTTGGCATGCAGAAGGTCCCAGGTTCAATCCCCTGGCATCTCCAGTTAAAAGAACCAGGCAGGAGGTGATGGGAAAGACCTCCGCCTGAGACCCTGGAGAGCTGTAAAGAGGGGCTGTAGCCCAGTGGCAGAGCCTCTGCTTGGCATGCAGAAGGGCCCAGGTTCAGTCCCCGGCATCTCCAGTTCAAAAGGACCAGGCAGGAGGGGATGGGAAAGACCTCCGCCTGAGACCCTGGAGAGCTGTAAAGAGGGGCTGTAGCCCAGTGGCAGAGCCTCTGCTTGGCATGCAGAAGGGCCCAGGTTCAGTCCCCGGCATCTCCAGTTCAAAAGGACCAGGCAGGAGGGGATGGGAAAGACCTCCGCCTGAGACCCTGGAGAGCTGTAAAGAGGGGCTGTGGCTCAGTGGCAGAGCCTCTGCTTGGCATGCAGAAGGTCCCAGTTTCAGTCCCCGGAATCTCCAGTTCAAAAGGACCAGGCAGGAGGGGATGGGAAAGACCTCCACCCGAGACCCTGGAGAGCTGTAAAGAGGGGCTGTGGCTCAGTGGCAGAGCCTCTGCTTGGCATGCAGAAGGTCCCAGGTTCAGTCCCCGGCATCTCCAGTTCAAAAGGACCAGGCAGGAGGGGATGGGAAAGACCTCCACCCGAGACCCTGGAGAGCTGTAAAGAGGGGCTGTGGCTCAGTGGCAGAGCCTCTGCTTGGCATGCAGAAGGTCCCAGGTTCAGTCCCCGGCATCTCCAGTTCAAAAGGACCAGGCAGGAGGTGATGGGAAAGACCTCCACCTGAGACCCTGGAGAGCTGTAAAGAGGGACTGTGGCTCAGTGGTAGAGCCTCTGCTTGGCATGCAGAAGGTCCCAGGTTCAGTCCCCGGCATCTCCAGTTCAAAAGGACCAGGCAGGAGGGGATGGGAAAGACCTCCACCTGAGACCCTGGAGAGCTGTAAAGAGGGGCTGTGGCTCAGTGGCAGAGCCTCTGCTTGGCATGTAGAAGGTCCCAGGTTCAATCCCCTGGCATCTCCAGTTAAAAGAACCAGGCAGGAGGTGATGGGAAAGACCTCCACCTGAGACCCTGGAGAGCTGTAAAGAGGGGCCATGGCTCAGTGGCAGAGCCTCTGCTTGGCATGTAGAAGGTCCCAGGTTCAATCCCCGGCATCTCCAGTTGAAAAGGACCAGGCAGGAGGTGATGGGAAAGACCTCGGCCTGAGACCCTGGAGAGCTGTAAAGAGGGGCTGTAGCCCAGTGGCAGAGCCTCTGCTTGGCATGTAGAAGGTCCCAGGTTCAATCCCCGGCATCTCCAGTTGAAAAGGACCAGCAGGAGGTGATGGGAAAGACCTCCGCCTGAGACCCTGGAGAGCTGTAAAGAGGGGCTGTAGCCCAGTGGCAGAGCCTCTGCTTGGCATGCAGAAGGGCCCAGGTTCAGTCCCCGGCATCTCCAGTTCAAAAGGACCAGGCAGGAGGGGATGGGAAAGACCTCCGCCTGAGACCCTGGAGAGCTGTAAAGAGGGGCTGTGGCTCAGTGGCAGAGCCTCTGCTTGGCATGCAGAAGGTCCCAGGTTCAGTCCCCGGCATCTCCAGTTCAAAAGGACCAGGCAGGAGGGGATGGGAAAGACCTCCACCCGAGACCCTGGAGAGCTGTAAAGAGGGGCTGTGGCTCAGTGGCAGAGCCTCTGCTTGGCATGCAGAAGGTCCCAGGTTCAGTCCCCGGCATCTCCAGTTCAAAAGGACCAGGCAGGAGGGGATGGGAAAGACCTCCACCCGAGACCCTGGAGAGCTGTAAAGAGGGGCTGTGGCTCAGTGGCAGAGCCTCTGCTTGGCATGCAGAAGGTCCCAGGTTCAGTCCCCGGCATCTCCAGTTCAAAAGGACCAGGCAGGAGGGGATGGGAAAGACCTCCACCCGAGACCCTGGAGAGCTGTAAAGAGGGGCTGTGGCTCAGTGGCAGAGCCTCTGCTTGGCATGCAGAAGGTCCCAGGTTCAGTCCTCGGCATCTCCAGTTCAAAAGGACCAGGCAGGAGAGGATGGGAAAGACCTCCACCCGAGACCCTGGAGAGCTGTAAAGAGGGGCTGTGGCTCAGTGGCAGAGCCTCTGCTTGGCATGCAGAAGGTCCCAGGTTCAGTCCCCGGCATCTCCAGTTCAAAAGGACCAGGCAGGAGGGGATGGGAAAGACCTCCACCTGAGACCCTGGAGAGCTGTAAAGAGGGGCTGTGGCTCAGTGGCAGAGCCTCTGCTTGGCATGTAGAAGGTCCCAGGTTCAATCCCCTGGCATCTCCAGTTAAAAGAACCAGGCAGGAGGTGATGGGAAAGACCTCCACCTGAGACCCTGGAGAGCTGTAAAGAGGGGCCATGGCTCAGTGGCAGAGCCTCTGCTTGGCATGCAGAAGGTCCCAGGTTCAATCCCCGGCATCTCCAGTTGAAAAGGACCAGGCAGGAGGTGATGGGAAAGACCTCCGCCTGAGACCCTGGAGAGCTGTAAAGAGGGGCTGTAGCCCAGTGGCAGAGCCTCTGCTTGGCATGTAGAAGGTCCCAGGTTCAATCCCCGGCATCTCCAGTTGAAAAGGACCAGGCAGGAGGTGATGGGAAAGACCTCCGCCTGAGACCCTGGAGAGCTGTAAAGAGGGGATGTAGCCCAGTGGCAGAGCCTCTGCTTGGCATGCAGAAGGGCCCAGGTTCAGTCCCCGGCATCTCCAGTTCAAAAGGACCAGGCAGGAGGGGATGGGAAAGACCTCCGCCTGAGACCCTGGAGAGCTGTAAAGAGGGGCGGTGGCTCAGTGGCAGAGCCTCTGCTTGGCATGCAGAAGGTCCCAGGTTCAGTCCCCGGCATCTCCAGTTCAAAAGGACCAGGCAGGAGGGGATGGGAAAGACCTCCACCCGAGACCCTGGAGAGCTGTAAAGAGGGGCTGTGGCTCAGTGGAAGAGCCTCTGCTTGGCATGTAGAAGGTCCCAGGTTCAATCCCCGGCATCTCCAGTTGAAAAGGACCAGGCAGGAGGTGATGGGAAAGACCTCTGCCTGAGACCCTGGAGAGCTGTAAAGAGGGGCCATGGCTCAGTGGCAGAGCCTCTGCTTGGCATGTAGAAGGTCCCAGGTTCAATCCCCGGCATCTCCAGTTGAAAAGGACCAGGCAGGAGGTGATGGGAAAGACCTCCGCCTGAGACCCTGGAGAGCTGTAAAGAGGGGCTGTAGCCCAGTGGCAGAGCCTCTGCTTGGCATGTAGAAGGTCCCAGGTTCAATCCCCGGCATCTCCAGTTGAAAAGGACCAGGCAGGAGGTGATGGGAAAGACCTCCGCCTGAGACCCTGGAGAGCTGTAAAGAGGGGCTGTAGCCCAGTGGCAGAGCCTCTGCTTGGCATGCAGAAGGGCCCAGGTTCAGTCCCCGGCATCTCCAGTTCAAAAGGACCAGGCAGGAGGGGATGGGAAAGACCTCCGCCTGAGACCCTGGAGAGCTGTAAAGAGGGGCTGTAGCCCAGTGGCAGAGCCTCTGCTTGGCATGTAGAAGGTCCCAGGTTCAATCCCCGGCATCTCCAGTTGAAAAGGACCAGGCAGGAGGTGATGGGAAAGACCTCCACCCGAGACCCTGGAGAGCTGTAAAGAGGGGCTGTGGCTCAGTGGCAGAGCCTCTGCTTGGCATGCAGAAGGGCCCAGGTTCAATCCCCGGCATCTCCAGTTGAAAAGGACCAGCAGGAGGTGATGGGAAAGACCTCCGCCTGAGACCCTGGAGAGCTGTAAAGAGGGACCGTGGCTCAATGGCAGAGCCTCTGCTTGGCATGCCGAAGGTTCAGTCTCCCAACATCTCCAGCTAAAGGACCAGGTGATGGGAAAGACCTCTCTGCCTGAGACCCTGGAGAGCTTCTGCCATTCCTAGTAGACTAGACTGCCCTTGATGGACGAAGGGTCCGATTTCGTACAGGTCAGCTTCATGTGTCTGTGTTGTTGCAACTGTTGTTGTGGTCTGACAGTGGAAGTGTTTACCCGGAGGATGGACAGGGTGGCTGGGAAGCTTCAAGAACAGACTGGGTCGCCCATCAGTTGGGAATTCTTTGGTCCTGGATTCCCTGCGTGGGCCGGAGCTGGACTAGATGGCCTCTAGGTCCCAACTCAAGTATTTGCATTCACTGGGCCGCCAAGTTCAGAATAAGCACTGAGGACCCGGCACACCCATTGCTCCCGCAAGAGAGAGATTGTTTCTGGGTGGGGGGGAAAGAGTGTCACGTGCCAAGCAGGGGTCTCCCTGGGGGCAGCCCCACTCTTGCATGGCCCAGGGGTTCGGCGCAATCCAGGGTCTGCCAGAGACAGCTCGTTTGCAAATGACACCTGTGGACGAACGCACCGCCAGGCCGAGCGGCATCTCCCGTTGGCGCCAAGCTGTTCTACCACCGACCGGGTTGCCATGAGACCAGTTTCCATTTTCACCTGCGTACGGCTGGGCAGCTTGCTGGGGAAAGGAGAGAGATGGAGGGAAAAAATAATTGCGCACAATCTGGCCCCCGAGACTGGTCGGTGACATCAGGAAGATGTTGCGTCGTGCCTGCCTGCTGTGCATGACTCCCTCCTTCCTTCCGCACAAAGCGCATGACAGTCCACGAGGTGCAGCGGCCGAATGTCGGGCCACGATTCTATGAGCCTGGGGCGATCCCTTGCTTCGAATGCATCCTGGGCCCTGAAGCCTACAGAGTGACTCTCCCTCGACTTGACCTACCTTGCAGGGCTGCAATGTGGATGCAGTGGAGGAGGGGGTCAAAATGCAATGGAGAAATACCTCGGCTCTGGAAAGCCAAAGGAAGGGATTTGGGGACTGTCCTGCCCTGAGAAAATGCAGGATTCGACTGCAACTTGGTCATAACGAGACTTAAAGGGATGCCGTTCTTATAAGCGCTTCTGTTCACCGGTTTGACCGTGGCTCATTGGCGGAGCACCTGCTGGGCATGCGGAAGGTCGCGGGTTCAATCCCCGGCATCTCCAGTGAACAAGGAACGGGCAATAGGCGATGTGAAAGACCTCCGGCTGAGACCCCGGAGAGCTGTAGTTAAAGCAGACAAGACAGACCTCGAAAGGCCAAAGGTCTGACTCAGCCGGAAGCAGCTCCAGAGAGCAAGGTACGATGCAACTTCTTCACACAGCAAGTGATTAAAATGTGGGATTTGCTGCCAGAGGACGTAGTGATGGCCACAGGGCTTTCAAGGGGGATTGGACAGAATCAAGGAGAATAGTCCAATCCATGGCTGCTAGCCATGGTGACTGAAAGGAACCTGCACGTCCAGAGGCACTGTGGTTGGACCTCCGGAGGGACTGGTTGGCCACTGTGTGAGACAGGAAGCTGGACGAGATGGACCCTCCCTGGTCTGATCCAGCAGGGCTCTTCTGATGTCCCTATCAGGGGAAGGCTTTGGACTCCGTGCCCTGCTGTTGGCCCTCCAGAGGAACAGGTCAGCCTTGGCCTCTCTGCCCTGTTGTTGGCCTTCAAGTAGAACTGGTTGGCCACTGTGTGAGATGGGATGCTGGACTGGATGGATGACTGGCCTGATCCAGCAGGGCTCTTCTAAGGTGCTTATCAGGGAAAGACCTTGGACTCTGTGCCTTGCTGTTGGTCCTCCAGGGGAACTGGCTGACCACTGTGTGAGACAGGAGGCTGGACGAGATGGACCCTCCCTGGTCTGATCCAGCAGGGCTCTTCTGATGTCCCTATCAGGGGAAGGCTTTGGACTCCGTGCCCTGCTGTTGGCCCTCCAGAGGAACAGGTCAGCCTTGTCCTCTCTGCCCTGTTGTTGGCCTTCAAGCGGAACTGGTTGGCCACTGTGTGAGATGGGATGCTGGACTGGATGGATGACTGGCCTGATCCAGCAGGGCTCTTCTAAGGTGCTTATCAGGGAAAGACCTTGGACTCTGTGCCTTGCTGTTGGTCCTCCAGGGGAACTGGCTGACCACTGTGTGAGACAGGAGGCTGGACTAGATGGACCCTCACTGGTCTCATCCAGCAGGGCTCTTCTGAGGTTCGTATGAAGGCCTCGGCCTCTCTGCCCTGTTGTTGGTCCTCCAGAGGAACTGGTTGGCCTCTGTGTGAGATGGGAAGCTGGACTAGATGGACCACTGGCCTGATCCAGCAGGGCTCTTCTAAAGTTCTTATCAGGGGAAGGCCTTGGACTCTGTGCCCTGCTGTTGGTCATCCAGAGGAACTGGCTGGCCACTGTGTGAGACATTAGGCTGGACTAGATGGACCCTCACTGGCCTGATCCAGCAGGGCTCTTCTGATGTTCATATGAAGGCCTCGGCCTCTCTGCCCTGTTGTTGGCCCTCCAGAGGAACTGGTTGGCCACTGGGTGAGATGGGATGCTGGACTAGATGGACCACTGGCTTGATCCAGCAGGGCTCTTCTGATGTCCTTATTAGGGGAAGGCCTTGAACTCCGTGCCCTGCTGTTGGCCCTCCAGAGGAACAGGTCAGCCATTGTATGAGACAGGATGCTGGACTAGGTGGATCACTGGTGTGATCCAGCAGAACTGATGTTCTTAATTTTCCTATGGACCAAGACCATGTGCTAAAATCTTGAGTAAGGCTAGAATCTAGACATGATTGGGGCACGTGCTTGGAGGAGGCTGGAAGAAGAAGAAGAAGAAGAAGAAGAAGAAGAAGAAGAAGAAGAAGAAGAAGAAGAAGAAGAAGAAGAAGAAGAAGAGGAGGAGGAGGAGGAGGAGGAGGAGGAGGAGGAGGAGGAGGAGGAGGAGGAGGAGGAGGAGGAGGAGGAGTTGTTGGTTTTTGTACCCTGCTCTTCACTACCTGAAGGAGTCTCAGGATAGCGTACAATCTCCTTCCCTTCCCCTCCCCACAACAGACACCCTGTGAGGTAGGTGGGACTGAGAGCTCTGAGAGAACGGGGGTTTGCCCAAGGTCATCCAGCAGGCTTCATGTGGAGGAGGAGTGGAGAATCAAACCTGGTTCTCCAGATTAGAGTCGGCCGCTCTTAACCACTACACCAAACCATTAGTGGTCTCAGCCCTCCCCTCATTCATCCATCCATTCCCCATTTTGGAAAACTGCTGTCCTATCAGGACCAACCAAAACAGTCGTCCAGCTGTCAAGATCTCCACAATTTTTCATGAATCTGGATGCTCAGTTCATAATGGCGGATAAAAGTTATTACTTTTATTATGGCAGAACACAGTTTGGGCTTCTGGGGTTTTCCCGTGGACCAGCTGGGCTTTTTATAGATTTTGCTTTTGGCTTCCCTTGGACTCTTCCACAAACTTCCACCGGTTCTCACCACACCTTCCCGGTCATCTCGGTCTCTTTCACCCTCTCCCATGTGTAGACTGACCACTTCAATAGAGTCCTGCTCCAATTCTGACTGTCTGAGATCGTCCGATACCCAACGCCAGTCGTCCCGAGCTGCCTGCCTGTCAATTACTGTCAAATGCTAAATACCATTCTTCATGTCAACTCTCGAGCACAGCCCCATATCAAATACCAAAATCAAACATTTAATATTTGACTTCAGTCTCACAGGGGGTCAGATACAGATATCAAATGCTCGGGGAATACCGGGCAAATATTCAGAGAATATCAGCTCCCGAATGCAGGAGAATTCCGAAGGCAATTCGGGGCCCGAAAATTGGGTTTCAGTGACCCAAAGGACTTGGAAGCGCATGAAAGGCGGGGGGGGGGGAGGTGTTTTCACTCAGGAGGCACAGATTGGGGCCAGTTGCGTCAATCTGAACAAAAACTAAAGAAATAGGGGAAGGGGGTGAGGAAATCCAGGCTTGGATCCAGGATGGTGGAGAGGTCTTGTGCAAGTCTGCTGAATGAGGGATGCTGACTTTTTCATCTTTCACTCTGTTCTGCCTCTCTGTCGTCAGAGGGGGAGGCAGGACTGATGGCACCAATCAGAGTGAGAGGACAGGCAGAGATCTCGGATGCTATTCCAGGGTGAGTCCTCCAGGGGGAGCCACAGGGCCTTGACTGCTGCCCCATAATGCTGAAGGTTGGTACCACCAGCCCTGGAAGGTGGGCTCTCATAGAATCACAGAGAGTTGGAAGGGACCTCCAGGGTCATCTAGTCCAACCCCCTGCACCAGGCAGGAAATTCACAAATACCTCCCCGACACACATCCCTAGTGACCCCTGCTCCATGCCCAGAAGTCGACAAAAACCTCCAGGGCAAACTGGCCTGCAGAAAAATGGCTCCCTGACCCCAAAGTGGCGATTGGCATTTTCCTGGGTGTGTAAGAAAAGGCCATGAGAACTGAGCACTGAGGCAAGCCTTCCTGCCCTCCTTCTCGTGATCTGACCAAGTTCACAGAATCAGCATGGCTGTCAGATGGGGCCATCCAGCCTCTATATAAAAACCTCCCAAGAAGGAGAGCCTGCCACCTCCTGAGGAAGCCTGTTCCACTGAGGAACCGCTCTGACCGTCAGGAAGTTCCTCCTCATGTTTAGTAGAAAACTCTTCTGATTTAATTTCAACCCGTTGGTTCTGGTCCGACTTCCTGGGGCGACAGAATACAACTCCACCCCATCCTCTATCTGACAGCCCTTTCAGTACTTGAAGATGGTTCTCATATCCCCTCTCACTCGTCTCCTCCTCTCCAGGCTAAACACACCCAGCTCTTTCAAACTCTCCTCGTAGGATTTGGTCTCCAGACCCCCTCACCATCTTCGTTGCCCTCCTCTGGACATGTTCCAGCCTGTCTGTATCCTTCTTAAACTGTGGTGCCCAAAACTGAACACAACACTCTTAAGTGAGAACATGGGCTTACATGAGAATGCTGGAGCAGCCCAAGAGACCCTCTGAATTGGCTTTGATTTTCTGGGGTGTCCCACCAAGAAAACTCGAGGACTTGCTCTTGGGACTCTGCGTAGGCCTTATTGGCCATAAGAGCAGCAGTGCTGGGTTTGGCAAAGACCTGAACCGGGAACTTCCTGATCTAGGGGCCTCTTGTCGCAAGAGACTCCAGGCAGAGGAGAGGCCCAGAGTTCATTGGTGGAGGGTATCAAGGTCTGGAGCGCAGGCCGAAGGAAGGCCGAGTTCAGTCCGGGGTCTGGAGCCAAAAGGGTGAAGCAGGAGCTGAGAGCAACAGTCCAAATCACAAACCAGGAGCAGGGTCGATCGAGCCGGGGTCAGAAGCCAGAAGCAGAGAGCAGGAGTGAGGTCTCGGAACCAGGGGTGTGGAGAGCGGCAAGGTGTTGCAGAGTCATGACGAGTTTGCGTCCACAAACGAAGCCGGCTTAGCCTGAAACGAAACAGCCCTCTGCTGTGGTTTCCAATTAGTGCCGTGGCACCGGCGGCTCAGCTTCTGTTAATACTCGGGACTGACATCTCGCCTGTTCCTTGGCCGAGCTGCGTGCCGTATTGCCGGAGCCCATTTTGCAAGCGAGCCACCCTTGGGGACTGTCCATCTGTGCCTGCTGCTCAACTCTGAGCCAGGTGCCAGTGCAGGCTGTGACGGCAAATTGCTGATCTCGGCAGCTTCGGAGGGGCCGGCTGCAGGTTCAGTGGGAGCTGGCAATGGCCCGTCTTCCGCACCTATGGCGGGGGGGGGGGTTGCATGTGGAAGGTGGGCGTGCCATCTCCAGTGCTAGAATTTCCAGATGTTCAGTATCGGCCTTCCTGTACACCAGTCCCAGAAGAGCTGCTGCCACCAGTCAAAGGCGTGGGCTGGACAGGCTGAGGATAGGTTGCCAGCCCTGGGAGGGTGGAGTTTGGGGAGGGGCCTCAGAAGATTATAAGGCCATAGAGCCCGCCCTTCAGAACAGCCATTCTCTCCAGGGGAACTGACCTAGGTAGCCTGGAGATCAAATGTAACAGCGGGAGATCTCCAGGTGTTACCTGGAGGTTGGCAACCCTAGCAGACTCACACATGTTGGTGGGAGGAGGTAGGAAATCTTCTTGGGACCCCAGCAAGGCATGGCTCTGCCCACTGACTCATCTCTGACGCCCCCCCTGGCCAGAAGAAGAAGAGGAGGAAGAGGAGGAAGAAGAGGAAGAAGAGGAAGAAGAGGAGGAGATTGGATTTTTTAAAATGTAATTTAATTTTATTTATTTAAGTTGTATCCCACCCTCCCTGCCTGGGCAGGCCCAGGGCGGCTTACAGGTTACAAGTTTCCGTGTGCCTCGGCATCTAGTCAAGCCGGCCACATGACCACGGAAACGTCTTCGGACAGCGCTGGCTCTTCGGCTTGGAAACGGAGATGAGCACCGCAACCCTAGAGTCGGATTTGACTGGCCTTTGAGCAAGGGAAACCTTTACCATATACACACACACACACAGACACACACACAAACACACACATATATATAGACACACACACACATATCTGTCTGTCTGTCTGTCTGTCTGTCTGTCTGTCTGTCTGTCTATCTATCTACACACACAACAACAAAGGAGTTAAAACACAGCATTGAAATAAGGAAAATCACATCATATAAAATCATAAGTGCCAGTAACATAGATGTCAAAATGCTAAAAAACGGTGGCGGGTTATACCCAGCCCTTCACTTGGAGTCCCAGAGCGGCTTACAAACTTCCTTCCCTCCCCCTCCCCACCAAAGTCACCCTGTGAGGGAGGCGGGGCTGCAAGAGCTCTCTTGAGGACAGCTCTTGAGAGAACAGCTCGGAGAGAACTTGTGACTGGCCCAAGGTCACCCAGCGGGCTGCATGTGGCGGAGTGCAGAATCAAGCCTGGTTCTCCCAGATTAGAGTCCATGCCCCTGACCACTACACCAGACTGGCTCCCTCTACACCACACTGGCTCTCTTGTGACTGACCAGAGCTTGTGACTGACCCAAGGTCACACCAGCAAGTGCAAGTGGGGGAGTGGGGAATCAAACCCGGTTCTCCCAGATTAGAGTCCACACACTTGACCACTACACCAAACTGGCGGAGGAGATTGGATTCATACCCCGCCCTTCACTACCCAAAGGAGTCTCAGAGGGGCTTACAAACTCCTTTCCCTTCCCCTCCCACAACGGACACCCTGTGAGGGAGGTGGGACTGAGAGAGCTCTGACAGAAACTGCTCTTTTTTCAAGAACAGCTGTGCCAGAACTACGGCTTGCCCAAGGTCATCCAGCAGGTGCAAGTGGAGGAGCGGGGAATCAAACCCGGTGCTCCCAGATTAGAGTCTGCGCACTTAACCACTATGCCAAGAAGGTTGGGGGGAACATGATGGCTCTTTTGAAGTATCTGAAGGGCTGTGTCACTCAGAGGAGGGCGGGGAGCTGTTCCTGTGGGCAGCAGGGGACAGGATTTGCAATTAGGGGCTTAAATTAAGAGTGGGAAGGTTACTAAGAGTTGTGCAACGGTGGAATCAGCTTCCTGGGGAGGTGGTGAGCTCCCCCCTCCCTGGCAGTCTTTAAGCAGCGGCTGGACAAACACCGGTCAGGGATGCTCTTGGCTGATCCTGCACTGATCAGGGGGTTGGACTGGATGACCTCCGTGACCCCTTCCAACTCTGTGATTCTCCGATTCCATGAGATCTGTGAGACCCCCGATGCTGGCTCCCCCCAGTTCTCCAGGTCCACGGCCTCCGCTCTCTGTCTTGCATATTGACCATTCAGCGTGCGCAGACAAAGACTTGAACCTGTCCGTTGTACAAAGACTGCCAGATGCCCTCTTGGGGGGAAAAAAAACTCCACCTCTCTTTAATTAGGCTTTGAGATATGTAATCATAACGGGCAAGAGAGAAAGCATTTTGTTAGCTGCCGGCGGCTCTCCGAGTGCTCCTCGCCGCTTCCCGCTGGAGAAGAATGCAAGCTCAAATACAGCCCTGACCTTCTTGATCAGGGGTGTCTGCAAAATAGGCCACAATAGCTTAATTGTTGTCTGTCTGCAAAGATGGGGAAACTTCACTAGAGCTTAACACTTAAGCCCTGTCTGGGGCTTAGCGCCAAAACCCATTTTCAATGCTAGGCACTCATTCATTGTTCCCTTTCTTCCATTCGCTATTTGTCTCTCCACCATAGGTTCTTTACCTCTCCTCTTTTCTTTCTTTCTTTCTTTCTTTCTTTCTTTCTTTCTTTCTTTCTTTCTTTCTTTCTTTCTTTCTTTCTTTCTTTCTTTCTTTCTTTCTTTCTTTCTTTCTTTCTTTCTTTCTTTCTTTCTTTCTTTCTTTCTTTCTTTCTTTCTTTCTCATAAAAGCCAGTTTCTAGGGTTGCCAGTTCTGGGTTGGGAAATTCCTGGAGAGTTCCGGGTGGAGTGTGGAGAGGGTGGCTAGACACCATAAAAGTCCGCACCAGCCTGAGCATGGAACGACTCAAAGAAACGGTACAAGATCGGAAAACGTGGAGAGAGTTGGCCCATAGAATCGCCAGGAGTCGGGCATGACTGAATGGCTAACAAGAGACAGTTTGGTGTAGTGGTTAAGTGCACAGACTCTAATCTGGGAGAACCGGGTTTGATTCCCCAATCCCCCACTTGCAGCTCCTGGATGACCTTGGGCCAGTCACAAGTTCTCTCGGAGCTGTTCTCTCCAGGGCAGTCCTCGAAAGAGTTCTCTCAGCCCCACCTACCTCACAGGGTGTTTGTTGTGGGGAGGGGAAGGGAAAGGAGTTTGTAAGCCGCTCTGAGACTCTGAGTGAAAGGCCGGGTATAAATCCAATTTCTTCTCCTCTTCTCTTCAACAACAACACCATGGGGAGGGCAGGGTTTGGAGAGGGGAGAGACCTCAACAGGGCATCGTGCCATACAGTCCACCCTCTAAAGCAGCCGTTTCCTCCAGGGGAAGTGATATATTTTGCCTGGAGATCACTGGGAGATTCCCCCGGCTCCACCTGGAGGTTGGCAAGCTGAGCAGGTGTGCATCTGAACATTCACAAAGTGATTTCCCCTTCAGCCCAGAGGGAGAAGGTTAATTATATTGTAGCAACCAGAGCCCTTGTAGGGGGGTCGGGGAGAAAGACCTCTGGGTCAAAGGGCACAGGGACCCTCCAGCCTAGAAGCCGCATCCTCACAGCTGGCCCTGAGCATGTAGGGTCGTTTGCATAAAGTGTTCTGCACATGTCTAGAGGCATTGTACTGTTAGCTGCTATGCCCCAGGACTAAGCCCCACCCCCCTAGCATTAGGAAAAGGCTGTTGGACAGAGATCTGACTCAAATTAAGCCTTTCTAGTCTGCTCAGGAGAGCATCTCCATCCACCCACCCTACCTCAAGAGCCAGTTTGGTGTAGTGGTTAAGAGCACGGACTCTAATCTGGGAGAACCGGGTGTGATTTCCCACTCCTCCACATGCAGCTGCTGTTCTCTCAAGAGCAGTCCTCAAAAGAGCTCTCTCTCAGCCCCACCTACCTCACTGCTGGGTGTCTGTTGTGGGGAGGGGAAGGGAAAGGAGATTGTGAGCCACTCTGAGACTCCTTCGGGCAGTGAAGGGCGGGGTATAAAACCAACTCTTCTCTCTTCTACCTCTACGAAGGCAGGATGCTCCCAAACCCTGCAAAGAAAACTTCCTGGCCGGATGAGAAAAAGGAAGAGGAGTCTTGAAAACAGCTGCCAGGTCCTGAAATTTGCTTAGTCCTTTTCTCTAATTAGCAAGCATCCATTCCCTCCAGGAACGTTATCTGCAAGGCTGCAATCTGCAGGCTTCACTTCTATTTTATTTTAAATCTCATTTGTGAGGCTAATGGAGGTGGTGTGGTCTCTGGGGCCAATCATCCCTCGAGGTAAAACCGAGTCTGTCTTTATCAACAGGGGAAACTACCAACAAGTACAGACCTTTGCCTTAGGAGGGGTCACTGTTGAATTACCTATGACTGTACCCGCCAAAATCTTCAGATCTGACATGGTACCATTACGACCTGGATCTCGCTTATAACTCAATAAACATGTCACTGCCAAAGACAGTGTTGCTGGGAATAACTCGACCAGGAGTCTGACATGGTGGGAGCTCAACGTTTGTGGCATAATTTTTTTTAAAAAAGTATTGATTATATCGAGCACCGAAGACTGTAATTTCACAAGGTGCTGCGGTTGGGCTAAGTGACCTTTAGAGGACTGAAAAGACGCGGGGGGATTTGGGTGAAGCTGTGGGTCAAAATGCGGCTGCGCAGCAAGTAGTGGGAAATTGACACCTACAGTCAGGGGGAAAGGAAGAGCAAGGGTGGAGCAGCTGCTTGTGGGAAATCGGTCTACATGTCCACAAAACTTCAAAGCAACAGGGGGTGGAACTTGGAGGGCATGCAGAGCAAGTTCCCTACAACTTCGATGCCTCTAGCTTGCACAGGATCCATTCTATACACTCCTGAACCTCCTGAACCTGCGCCTGTTGTTTGTCATTTCCCCAGAAAGCACTTTCCTGGGGGCATCTTCTTGGGGGGGCTGTAACTTGGACCCCGTAAATACAATCCTCACCAGATCTTGGGGGTAGGTAGAGGAGAGTCATCTAGAGAAATCCTGTGAGTTTGGTGACTCCAGCCTGCCAGGGGACCGTTCTACTGAGTCACAAACCTCATGCACTGAACTGGTTCATTTAGCCCTGAAAAATTCGTGACAGTTCGTGGTTTGTGCACGAATCACGAACAGGACCACATTTTCCGAGTTTGTGCCCGTCCCTAAAACACAGTTACCCTCTGAACCTATCTTCCTTAGAAATGCTTCCCTAAATGAATGTGACCCCCCCCAACTCCTTTAGCCAAGATAGGAGGTGTCTTAGCATATGCTAAGAGTCTTGCCTGAACAACTGATGGATTGGAACACACCCCTACCAGTTGGGAAGGAGAAGACAACCTCTATTTTCACCTCTCCTGTTTTCACCAGGTTGCCTCCCATTCCTGCAGAACCGGTCATTTTATTGATGTCTTGGTGCATTTATTTCAGGGTTTTCTTATGTCCTGCAAACACTCGGCCCAATCTGGCTTTCTTACCAAGAGCACATAACAGGATAAACCATAAAAATACCACAAACTGTAATGACATCATAACAATACTAAAAAAGAGATTGAACAGTTAAAAACAACAGCAAAATGACAATAAATGGTCAGCACAGAACCAATAACAGAAACGCAGGACCAATCACAACGCCTGGTAAACACATAAAACTGGCAGATCACCTTTATAAAAGTGGTGAAAATATAGCCGCTTAAGAATGTAAGAAGAGCCCTGCTGGATCAGTCCATCTAGTCCAGCATCTTGGCTCACAAGGCGGCCAACCAGTTCCTCTGGAGAGCCAACAACAGGGCAGAGAGGCCGAGGCCTTCATAAAAACCTAAGGAGAGCCCTGCTGGATCAGACCAGTGAAGGTCCATCTAGTCCAGCTTCCTGTCTTCCCCCACCCCACCCTCCGTCTAATGCAGAGGCCTTCCAGTTCCTCTGGAGGGCCAACAACAGGGCAGAGAGGCCAAGGAGAGCCCTGCTGGATCAGACCAGTGAGGGTCCCTCTAGTCCAGCCTCCCGTCTCACACAGGGGCCAGCCAGTTCCTTGGAAGGCCAACAACAGGACATAGAGAGGCTGCAGTCTTCATAAGAACCTAAGAAGAGCCCTGCTGGATCAGACCAGTGGTCCATCTACTCCATTATCCTGTCTCACACAGTGGCCAACCAGTTCCTCTGGGGGTGCAGCAACAGGGCAGAGAGGCCAAGACCTTCCCCCAAAGGACATCAGAAGAGCTCTGCTGGATCAGGCCAGTGAGGGTCCATCCAGTCCAGCATCCTGTCTCACATAGACGCCAACCAGTTCCTCTGGAGGTCCAGCAACAGGGCAGAGAGGCTGAGGCCTTCCCCAGATAAGAATGTAAGAAGAGCCCTGCTGGATCAGACCAGTGGTCCCTTTAGTCCAGCCTCTTGTCTCACACAGCGGCCAACCAGTTCCTCTGGAGGGTCAAGAACAGGGCAGAGAGGCCGAGGCCTTCCGCTGGCTCTGGTATTCAGAGTCTGCCTGCTCCTGGAAGTGGAGGTTCCCCTCGGTCCCCACGGCTAATGTGGACCTCTTCTCCATCAGTCTATCTAACCCTCTTTTAAACCTCTCTATGCCTGTGGCCATCACCCCATCCTCTGGGAGCGAATTCCTCATTTTAACCACTCACGGTGTAAAGTAGTACTTCCTTTTGTCCGTCTTGAATCAATTGCCCATCAGTTTCATTGCATGTCCTTGAGTTCCAGTGCTTTGGGGGAGAGAGAGGGAAAAGAAAAATTTCTTTGTCAACTCTGTCCGCCCTGTGCATAATTTTCTAATCACGTCCCCATTTAATCGTCTCTTTTCTGAACTGCATAGTCCCAAACCCTTCATCCTTCCCGAATAAAGAAGGCGCTCCAGGCCCCCTAATCATCTTGGTTACCTGTTTTCAATGACAGGGGCTCACCCCTTATCCTCTCTCTCTCTACTTGTTAGCAGAACAACGGCCTCACATTTGAGCTCTTTAAAACCCCTCCGGTGTGTGCCATCTGGACGGGCACGCTTACTAGTTTTCAGTTTGCCTACTGAGAGCCAGCTGTGGTGTAGTGGTTACGGGCGGCGAACTTTAACCGAGGAGAAGCGGGTTTGCTTCCCCGCTCCTCCGCACGCAGCCCGCTGGGTATCCTTGGGTCAGTCCCAAGTTCTCTCAAGCAGTGTTCCCTCTGAGCTGAGTTAGTGTGAGCTAGAGCCTCCGGCTCGCACATTTTTGCCTGTGCCTGGGAAGGAGGGCTCCAGAGCAAACTAATTGATGCAGCGGCCAAATCGCTCGCTCACAACTCGAATGCCAGGAGCTCGTGAAGCAGAATTTTTGCTCTCAAGACTCCGCAGCTTAGAGGAAGCAGTTCTCTCAGAGCTCTCTCAGCCCCTTTGACCTCACAGGGTGTCTGTTGTGGGGAGAGGAAGGGAAAGGAGATGGAACGCCGCTCTGAGACGCCGAGTGAAGGGTGCTCTTCCACATGGTGTGA
Organism: Gekko gecko; assembly: GCA_029375565.1. NCBI lineage: Eukaryota > Metazoa > Chordata > Lepidosauria > Squamata > Gekkonidae > Gekko > Gekko gecko. The sequence goes on from JAPDNY010000005.1 coordinate 234,773,260, forward strand.
CCTTGGGCCAGTCACAAGTTCTCTCAGAGCTGTTCTCTCAAGGGCAGTTCTCGAGAGAGCTCTCTCAGCCCCACCTGCCTCACAGGGCGTCTGTTGTGGGGAGGGGAAGGGAAAGGAGTTTGTAAGCTGCTCTGAGACTCCGAGTGAAGGGCAGGGGATAAATCCAATCTCCTTCTCCTTCTCTTCTTCTTCGTTGTTGTCATCTTCTTCGTCTTCTTCTTCCCACAGCGGGGGAGGGGGGTGTCCTCCGTTTTGCTGCCCGGCAGGTGGGGCGGGCCTGTGCACCCCCCAAGCCTGCTCAGCGTTGCCTCTCTCTCTCCCGGCCAGCTGAGCTCCCACAGCTGTCCCCTCTCTCGCACTCGCCGCTCAGCTCAGCCTGGGCGACTCTGCCTGTGAGCTCCTCTGTCCCAACTCCATTCATCATGCTTATGTGGAAGTGGAAGTGGGAGAGATTAGCTCTCTCTACCAATTTCCCACCTCCCAGTCCTCTGGCCCTGGGGACTACGGAGACAGGAGTGTCACGGACAGTTGGCAAAGCGCGCTCTGCTCTCTGCCCGCTCTCCTTCCACTAATGGCCTTCCCACCCACCCCGTGCATCAAACCCAAATCTCAGGCAGCTCTCAGGATCCGGAGAAGACAGCTCTGCTGGGGGGGGGGGGAATCACTCGGCCAGGAAGCGACCGGGAAGGGTGCCGGCCAGTGTTCCCTCTAAGCTGAGTTAGTGTGAGCTAGCTCACCGTTTTTTAACCTCCAGCTCACACATTTTTGCCTTCGCTCAGGAAGGAGGGCTCCAGAGCAAACTGATTTATGCAGTAGCCGAATTGCTCGCTCACCGTTTTAATGGCAGTAGCTCACAAAGCAGAATTCTTGCTCACAAGACTCCACAGCTTAGAGGGAACATTGGTGCCGGCTGTGTTTTGAGCTTCTTCCCCAATGGAGGGTCCTGTCTGCTCTCTTTCTCAAGGTTCTTTCCGCACAAGACCTTAAACCCTGGTTCAGTCCCCGTCCCCAGACTTACATTCTACACTACACTCAAGCTCCCCCCGGTAATTATCTCAGGGTATTTTTTGTTTCTGCAATACACTGAGGTCACCCCGGTTTCGGCCCTCCCCACTTCTCCTGGGATAAACAGACGCTGTTATAACCAGGGATAAATGCAGGGTATTGTGTCGCGAGTTGAGCTCTGATAAAACCAGGGATGAGATCCGAGTGCGGGAAGGACCTCTCTGTCTTCCGGGGCCCCACCCAAGCAGGTTCCTGGCCTCTCCGCCTTTGCATCTCCTCCCTCTTTCTCTGCCACCCTCTTGGGGGCGCAGGGCAGCTGCCCAGGATTTTAGGCTACTGAAATTTCTGAAGAGGTGGGCATGCACACAGAAGCTTCTACCCAGGATTAAACTTTGTCAGTCTTAAAGGTGCCAGGTAGACTCGAACTCTGAAGTACTCAGCGTTAGGACAGGTGGTACGCGAGCCGTGCCTGTGTGGCCCCCCCCTTAGCCGAATTGGAATCACACATTCATAAGAACATTAGAGAGAAGCCAATAATGTTGGATCAGGCCAATGGCCCATCTAGCCCAACACTCTGTCACACAGTGGCCAAAATATACCAGGTGCCATCAGGAGGTCCAGCAGTGGGGCCAGGACACCAGAAGCCCTCCCACTGCTGCCCCCCCCAGCACCAAGAATAGAGGGCATCACCTGCCCCAGACTGAGAGTTCCCATCTATACCCTGTGGCTAATAGCCACTGAGGGACTTCTGCTCCATACGTTTATCTAATTCCCTCTTGAAACTGTCCATGCTTGCAGCTGCCACCACCTCCTGTGTGGACTTCGGAGTCCAACGAGTCAGATGAAGATCGGTTTAATGCATTGAAATGGGGAATACAGAGCAGAGGGCCTGTGCGCCTTCGCAGTTCCAAAACTGCCTTCCGCCATCACCAGGAAAGGCAAGAAGGTCTCATACCCCGAATGACATCACATATAGTCTACACATTAAAGAATCTCTAATTGGTCCCAAGCAGTTAACATCACACAGGCATCGTTTGACTCAGCGCATCGCTCGGTGGTGTCGGTAGTTACGCTTGTCTATGTGGTCTTTAGAACACTGGGGACCTTATAGGACACTCGGTTCCTTTTCTGACCTGCGTATGGAGAGCTAGCGGATGAAAAAAAAATATGAATCACAGCAAACTTCGCTCTTGGCGGCCTGGCACTTCTAAATAACATTCCATTCTTATCGCATCCTGATTCTGTCCCCAGAGGCCTCTAATAATGCTTTTGCTTAACATATATCGCTATATATACAGAAGGAGCAGTTATCAAAATATATTCTACTATCAGCTTCTCTAATCAGAAGATTCGAGGTTACATACCAAGATCTGGATCTATTATAATTAAACTTCTGAAGGCACAGTGACAGCTGTCAATAATAATAATAATAATAATAATAATAATAATAATAATAATAATAATAATAATAATAAGAAGAAGAAGAAGAAGAAGAGGAGGAGGAGGAGGAGGAGGAGGAGGAGGAGGAGATTGCACCTTGGTGTTTAGTCATGCCGGCCACATGACCACAGAAATGTCTTCGGACAGCGCTGGCTCTTCAGCTTTGAAACGGAAATGAGCACCGCAACCCTAGAGTCAGATTCGACTGGCTTTCGAGCAAGGGAACCTTTACCTTTACTTTACCTTCACTACCCAAAAGTGTCTCAGAGCAGCTTACAAACTCCCTTCCCTTCCCCTCCCCACAACAGACACCCGGTGAGGTAGGTGGGGCTGAGAGTGCTCTGACAGAAACTGCTCTTTTTCAAGGACAGCTCTTGTCAGAACTGTGGCTTGCCCAAGGTCATCCAGCAGCTGCAAGTGGAGGCGTGGGGAATCAAACCCGGTTCTCCCAGATTGGAGTCTGCGCACTGAACCACGACACCAAACTGGTATATAAACAAGTCAGAGGAAATGTCAGAACCCACATTCAGAAATCACATCCATTTTTCCTTTGTCCTACAATCCCCCTCTTGGTGAGATGGCCACCCGAAGACTCATTGCCACCATCAAGAGTTATGTCCACTGGAACTGAGTAGTCAGGGTCCTCAGCCCGATATCTGTCAATGGCTGTCTACTTTAGAGAGTTCAGGTGAATTCAAGTTCAGAGGGAGGGAGGGAGAGGGGGAGTGGGTGGGAGAGGGGGGAGAGGGGGAGAGGGAGGGGGAGAGGGAGGGAGAGGGAGAGGGAGAGGGAGGGGGAGGGAGAGAGGGGGGAGAGAGGGAGGGAGAGAGGGAGAGAGAGAGGGAGGGGGAGGGAGAGAGGGGGGAGAGAGGGAGGGAGAGAGGGGGAGAGGGAGGGGGAGGGAGGGGAGAGGGAGAGAGGGGGGAGAGAGGGAGGGAGAGGGAGGGGGACAGGGAGAGGGAGATGGGGGGGAGAGAGGGAGAGGGAGAGAGGGAAGGGAGAGGGAGAGAGGGGGAGACAGAGTGTGTGTGTCAGGAGGCAATGAACTGACAGGGAAGTTAACCAACCAGCAGAGTAAAGCATCTTGCAGCAGAAAAGGTTTTTTATGGCTCCAAACAATGTTTTGTAATTATAAAAACCTCTAGGGGCAGCTCTAGGGGCAGCTTTAATTATAAAAACCTCTAGGGGAGAGAAAGCTTCAGGTTTTTTCCTTTCGCACTCCCTCATACGTTGCCTGTATTCAAATCTGATTCCTCCTTCTTGCCCTTCAGTCACTGGGCCGATGCTTGCAATTCTCCAGACGGGCCAGAATCCAAAGCAACAGGGCCGGGAATGCTGTAAAGATCACAGTCGGCGCCACGCCTCATTCGGCTGGAGTTACAATCTCCTCCGGTGGGTTACGGTGAACGCTTCCTTCCGGAACCGTCTGATTCCTCGGCGCTGACATTCAGGAACCGGAACGTCTTCTGAAAACCCAGCCGTGTTCTTCTGTGGCTGATTCTTCCCCCCCTTCCACTCCAAAGCTCTTGCTAAAACGATTGCCGCAGAAGGGGGTTTTTTTTGAACGCCAGACCTCTCTCCTGATGGTCTTTTTTTTGCCCCGTCAGTTGCAGGCCTGCAAACGGCTTGGTGAGAGCGGGCATCCCTGCCCACCCACTTCCTGCCGTATCTCTTTGCTCATGCCAGGACTGTTCTCGATTGAGGCAGAGGACTTGCAGGGTTTTCTTTTGCCTGGTGTTTTCCAAATTGCACCGCTGCTGTGTGGCTGACCTGTGTGGGGGTGACACAGTGGTTCGTTTACTATTTTCACAGGTGACTGTGGGGTTTTTCTCTGTTCCCCCTTTTCTTCCTCCCCGTGTCAGTTCCGGTGTAAGCCCGAGAGTGAATTCCGAATGTGCTGTCCTACACATATCAGAGTCACCGTCTTGTGTGTCGCTGTGATTCTTTATCGAATTGGAATACTTAGGTCCCGCCCCTCGACCAGGAAACCGGTTCCTGGAGTGGCCAGCAAATATGAAAGCAATTAACATCAAACAAACACACCATTAAAATTAAATTTACAAAACAGAGGGGGAAACGGCAGATGGAGAAAGGAGGTCCGTAGCACCGAGAGAAAGATTAGAAGGAGGAAGCAATTAAAACCTACGAGCAATCAGTAGCATCAGAACGCTGTAATTAAAACCCAGATTAAAACCACAGGGGGAAAAAAAAATCCAGTAGCACTAAAATAGATAAAAACAATTGTTTTTGAGGCTCCGCTGAGTGGGGTGATAAAGAGAGAGGAACCTGAATGTATGGGAGAAGAAGAGTACAGTTAACTCTGTTTAGGATGGCACTATCAACATTTTTACCGGAAAGGCCCCAGGTGCTGATCTAAGGAGAGGCTGTTCCGGAATGGGGGTGCCCCAACTGAAAAGGCCCCGCTCTTAGTTGCTTCCCACATAACTTCTGAGAAAGGAGGGAGACAGGCAAGGACATGCCGGAGCAGCTGAACCTTTCGAGCAGGGGTCCCCAACACAGTGCCCTCGACTGATGCCCCTTCTAAGCTGTGGAGTCTTGTGAGCAAAAATCTTACTTTGTGAGCTACTGGCATAAAAGTGGTGAGCGAGCGATTTGGCCGCTGCATAAATTAGTCTGCCCTGGAGCCCTCCTTCCTGAGCGAAGACAAAAATGTGTGAGCCGGAGGCTAAAAAACTGTGTGCTGGCTCACACTAACTCAGCTTAGAGGGAACACTGCCCGTTTCTGGCTCCCACGGTGTGTTTTTAGGAAGTGGGATGCAGAATGGGGGGGGTTCTTTTGCCCAGCAAGGTTTCTGACTATTTGTTGAGAATGTCTTAAAAATGTAAATTAGCTGCGTGAAATGAAGAAGAGAAGAAGAGAATGGATTTATACCCCCTGCCCTTCACTCGGAGTCTCAGAGCAGCTTACAATCTCCTTCCCTCCCCCTCCCCACAACAGACACCCTGTGAGGTAGGTGGGGCTGAGAGAACTCTGAGAAAAGTGCTCTCGACAGAACAGCTCTGGGAGAACTTGTGACTGACCCAATGTCACCCATCTGGCTGCATGTGGAGGAGGAGTGGGGAATCAAACCTGGTTCTCCCAGATTAGAATCCACCGCTCTTAACCAGTACTCCAAGTACTAAAAAACATGAGGATGAGGTTGAAGGAACGTTGGGGAAAAGAAAGTAACATTGCTATCTAACTTAGACAGTCGACATCTTTACAGTTAAAGGCCAAACAGCTTAATGGTTGCTTACAAACAAAGGACAGTAAAACATGCAACACAACAAAGTGTTTCTTCCAACAACATATTGATTAACCAATGGAAAGGTTGCAGACCACTTCGTTTCAATAACACCTCCTACAAATTTCCCTGGACTAACTAAACTCTACTTTTTAATTGGTTATGGATCAGTTAGGTGATTTCTTGCTTACTAATAACAGTTAACTCCATAATGACAAAGTGTAAATGATGTGTAAATGTCCCAGCACTATTAGAGATTTGATCAGCTGTGCAGATTTTTTAAAAAAGAAAACATTGCATGGCACGAGGATTTCCACGGTGTGACTGAAAAGAGCAAGAATCCAGCAGCACCTTCAAAACGAACAATATTTGTGGCAGGGGAGGAATTCCGTGAGCCACTGCTCACTTCTTCCAATGCAGGTAGAACGGGAGTCCATCTGTCCTTATACCTTGGGAGAATGGAGCGATTTCAGATGCTGAATGCCAATAAATCAATAAAATAGCAGGCATGATTGGATTCGGCGTGAAGTGCAGAGGGTTAGTATGCGCGGAGAAGTCAGCATTGGTAATGAGACTGGAAACCTAGATCTTGGTTCTGTCCAGGAGGGTGCATTGCCTTGAGCTTCATTATGAGTGGCAGTTCAGCAGCCTCTCTTTCTAATCTCCCTTTCTAATCCGACCACGCCTGCTATTGTCATTCGCTTGCTATTGTCACTTGGCATCTGAAAGCACTCCTGTCATGATCTGGGCTGTGCCGCCAGAGGCCTAGTAGGCCCAGGAAACCTGGCTAGCAGTAGGGGAGGCCGGGCCTACAAACCCCAGAAGGCCTTGGGAAGTTTTGGCACTGGTTTTGGCCAATAGGGAAGAAGAGGGCTGGGGAAGAAAAGAACTGGTGCAAGAGGAGAAGTTGTTCTTCCCAGGGAGGAGGGCCAGAAGGGAGGCTGCTGTGGGGAAGAAACCCTCATCCTGAGGGAAGGGTGAGTAGTCTAAGGCCACTTGAGATGGTGAGCTAGGGACAGTCTGTCCTCAGCCACTGTCTGACCATCTCATCCTTTGACGTCCCCTTCTTCTTCTTTGACCTTCCGTCTTTCCCAGTCTCTTATTTTCACATCCCAGTTTGCCTTCTATTTTTCAAACACACACAGGGTCTCAGATTCTCTTTTTCAGTGCAGCTTCTATTTTTCAAACACACACAGGGTCTCAGATTCTCACTCATTGCTCTGCTGTTTTTATCTCTCCTTAAGTATATTTTCATAAGAATACTTGCCGGAAGTTCTTATGAGAGGCTTCAAGGGATGGAAAGCAGGTATTTTACCTCTGCGACGCAGCCTTTCCCCGAGGTGTGAAAGAGAAGGACGCTACGGCCTCTTGGCCACAGAGCAGGCTTGATGATGCCTAGCAGAGCTGCCTCAATGTACACAACAAGTCCCCAGTTTGAATCTTAATTCAACACCTGAGCAGAAGTCCATCTTCCTTTGGCTTTCTCCTTGGCATTATGGGGATAAGACTCCTCTCCCTCCACCAGCTCTGTAAGGGTCACTAAGGAGCTCTGAGCTCTGCAAACCCGGAATGGGATTAAGAAAGTTGGGAAAGTGATTGAGCAGTCGGGTTAGAATGAATAAAAGGAAGTCCTTCTTCACCCAAAGAGTGATGAACACACGGGATTCACTGCCACAGGAGGTGGTGGCAGCTACAAGCATGGATGGCTTCAAGAGGGAATTGGATAAGCATATGGAGCAGAGGTCCATCAGTGGCTATTAGCCACAAGGTGTAGATAGGAACTCTCCGTCTGGGGCAAGTGAGGTTCTGTATTCTTGGTGCTTGGGGGGGGGGCAACAGTGGGAGGGCTTCTAGTGTCCTGGCCCCACTGCTGGACTTCCTGAGGGCACCTGGTATTTCTGGCCACTGTGTGACACAGAGTGTTGGACTGGATGGGCCATTGGCCTGATCCATCAATGGCTTCTTTTATGTTCTTATGACTGGGGCAAGTGATGCTCTGTATTCTTGGTGCTTGGAGGGGGCCAACAGTGGGAGGGCTTCTAGTGTCCTGGCCCCACTGCTGGACCTCCTGATGGCCCCTGGTATTTCTGGCCTCTGTGTGACACAGAGTGTTGGACTGGATGGGCCACTGGCCTGATCCAACATTGGCTTCTCTTATGTTCTTATGTCTGGAGCAAGTGATGCTCTGTATTCTTGGTGCTTGGAGGGGGCAGCAGTGGGAGGGCTTCGAGTGTCCTGGCCCCACTGCTGGACCTCCTGGTGGCCCCTGGTATTTCTGGCCACTGTGTGACCCAGAGTGTTGGACTGGTTGGGCCACTGGCCTGATCCAACATTGGCTTCTCTGAGGTCCTTATGTTCTAGAAAGACTGATGTTACGATTAGGGATCCGGTCTCCCGGCAGCCTCTCTCACAACGTGGCATTTACCAACCCCCGCGGTCAGATCCCGACTCCGGCCTCGTAACTCAGCGCTAATTGCATGTGGGGAGCGCAGGCCCGGTTGTCGAACACTCCTTTGTAGTCATCTGTATTCCCCCACGGCCTTGATGTATGAGGAGACACTTCCCATTAGTGGCCTCCTCTCTTCTAACCGGCGCGGCTGCCAGGGTGTCGCGTCTGGGCCGCGTTCCCTCTCCGATCCACTTTTGATAGATCTAGGGCCTTCCCCTCCCCCCCCCCAGCTGTCTCCCCGGCTTTCAATATTTAAACAGGGCACGGATCCTGCTGAGATCTGCCAGCAGGCCTCTGAACAGGCGCAGGGCAAAGTTTTGCCCTGGAGAAAGGCAGGAAGGGTTTGGCCCTTTTTGGAAAAATCAGGGACCAGTGAGATGTAGAATGCGCCCTGCCTTCTAATTACAATCCTACAAGCCTTTCTGCAAGGCAGCTGGAGCAGGGGGGAGAGAAGAGGAGAGAACAGCTCTCTTGCATTAGGATGCAAACCCAGCCCTGTCTAGAGTCATCTTCGCTTCAGGATTCCTCGGCTACTAAAGGGAGGAGAGAGTCTTGTGAGCCAGATGCCCCCCCCCCCCAGGGCTCACACATTATTCCCCAGCGGTTTGGCAGAGAGTCAGCGACTCCTTGTCGGCGCTGGCTTTGAGCAAGTAGGGCTCCCAGGCGGTGAAGGGAGAAGGAATGGGGGGGTCTCAGGCACCGCTGCGGGTGGCAGAAAAGGAGACGAGCCCCATCGAAAGGAATGCGAGCTGTCCCCAAACCTTCCCACTCGGCCAGTGAACACACAGCACACGAAGAACCATAAGGACATCGGAATAGAAGAGAAGTCATGTTGGATCAGGCCAATGGCCCATCTGGTTCAACACTCTGTGTTGCACAGTGGCCTAAATCCAAACACCATCAAGAGGTCCAGCAGTGGGGCCAGAACTCCAGAAGCCCTCCCACTGTTGCCCCCCGCCCCAAGCTCCAAGAAGACAGAGCACCATGGCCCCAGACATAAAAACATAGGAGAAGTCATGTCAGATCAGGCCAATGGCCCATCCACCCCATCGAAAGGAATGCGAGCTGTCCTCAAACCTTCCCACTCGGCCAGTGAACACACAGCACACGAAGAACCATAAGGACATCGGAATAGAGGAGAAGCTGTGTTGGAGCAGGCCAATGGCCCATCTGGTTCAACAGTCTGTGTCGCACAGTGGCCTAAATCCAGACACCATCAGGAGGTCCACCAGTGGGGCCAGAAATCCAGAAGCCCTCCCACTGTGGCCCCCCCAAGCACTAAGAAGACAGAGCATCATGGCCCCAGACATAAGAACATAAGAGAAGTCATGTTGGATCAGGCCAATGGCCCATCCAGTCCAACAGCCTGTGTCACACAGTGGCCAAAATCCAGGGGCCATCAGGAGGTCCACCAGTGGGGCCAGAACTCCAGAAGCCCTCCCACTGTTGCCCCTCCCAAGCTCCGAGAAGACAGAGCACCACTGCCTCAGACATAAGAACATAGGAGAAGTTATGTTGGATCAGGCCAATGGCCCATCTGGTTCAACACTCTGTGTTGCACAGTGGCCTAAATCCAGATGCCATAAGGAGCTCCACCAGTGGGGCCAGAACTCAAGAAGCCCTCCCACTGTGGCCCCCCAAGCACCAAGAAGACAGAGCATCATGGCCCCAGACATAAGAACATAGGAGAAGTCATGTCGGATCAGGCCAATGGCCCATCCACCCCATCGAAAGGAATGCGAGCTGTCCCCAAACCTTCCCACGCAGTCAGTGAGCACACAGCACAAAAAGAATCATAAGAACATTGAAACAGAAGAGAAGCCGTGTTGGATCAGGCCAATGGTCCATCCAGTCCCAACACTCTGTGTCACACAGTGGCCAAAGCCCAGGGGCCATCAGGAGATCCACCAGCAGGGCCAAAACTCCAGAAACCCTCCCAATATTGCCCCCCAGCACCAAGAATACAGAGCTCCCTGCCCCAGACAGAGTGTTCCATCTATATCTTGCAGCTAATGGTTTCTAACAGACCTCTTCTCTAGAAGTTTATCCAACCCCTTCTTGAAGCTGTCTGTGCCTGTAGCTGCCTCCAGTTCCTGGGGCACTGAATTCCACATTAATGACTCTTTGGGAGAAGGAGGAGTGCCTTTTACCCGGTGGGATGTTTTCTTCTGCAAGTCCCATTCAAGCAACCAGGGGCTGCACAAGAGGAAGGCCTTTGGCTTGTTCTATTTGATCTGTTTACAAAATTTGCGTTCCACCTTTCTGCCCTCGCAAGGGCCATAGAGACGGCTAATCATTTAGAACACGCATGATTTGAAAAGCACGTTTTAAAACCATTCAAATCCACCCTCCCACCCAAAAACACATAATTAAAACTTTTTTAAAAAAACAGGGTTAAAATACCTACCGAACTTGAAAGGACCTATGAACACATTGGTTAGGAAGAAGGGATCGCTGGGGGACGGCCAAACAAAACGAAAGAATCTCTTCACCCACTGGCAGAAGATGGCAACAGAAGGCGAGAGAGTTCCAGAGTTTTGGGGCCACAACGGAGAAGCCCCCGGCCTGATCGCCCTGCACCTAATCTCCAAAGGTGGGGGACTCAAAGTAGGGCCTTCAAAGATGACCATTCGTGAGGGAGGAGTGTTTTGTGTGGTTCGTGTTTTGTATACTGAAATTCCTGGGTGAAAACTCAGTCCTCTCCCCCACAAGCATTTGGTGGGGGAGGTCACGCTTTGCTTGCCATCTTGGAGAGCCGGTCAAAGTAGGCCGTGCCAAACTGGATGGACCGATGGCCCAAATCAGGAGGGGGCCAGTTCATAAGGCTGTATACTTGCACAGCTCCTGTTCATTTCAAGGGGAGCGCTTCCGGGTCGATTGTGGCCCCTGGGTGAGACGGGCGGGCCCGTCCATTAATTGTGCCCTGAGTCTTGGGTGGGGCCTTTCATGGCATCACTACCTCTGCATGGCAGGACGAGTTCGAGAGCCGGATCGGTGTAGTGGTTGGGAGCACGGAGTCGAATCTGGGAGAACCGGCTTGGATTCCCCACCCCTCCACATGCGGCTGCTGGGGTGACCTTGGGTCAGTCACAAGTTCTTTCAGCGCTGTTCTCTCGAGGGCAGTTCTCGAAAGAGCTCTCTCAGCCCCACCGACCTCACAGGGTGTCTGCTGTGGGGAGGGGAAGGGAAAGGAGATTGTAAGTTGCTCTGAGACTCTGAGTGAAGGGCAGGGTATAAATCCAATCTCCTCCTCCTCCTCCCCCTCCTCCTCCTCCTCCTCCTCCTCCTCTTCTTCTTCTTCTTCTTCTTCTTCTTCTTCTTCTTCTTCTTCTTCTTCTTCTTCTTCTTCTTCTTCTTCTTCTTCTTCTTCTTCTTCTTCTTCTTCTTCTGCTGCTGCTGCTGCTGCTGCTGCTGCTGCTGCTGCTGCTGCTGCTGCTGCTGCTGCTGCTGTCCAGGGTGCTGAAACCAGCTCCATGGCCTTATTAACAAGGATCTTGCGGAATGGCCGGGAGTCTTGCAGCATCAAGACAGAGAAAGAGAGAGAGAGAGAGAGAGAGAGAGAGTTGTGAAGGAAAACAGCTACAGACAGTGGGGTCAAAGGGTCCAGTGCTGCAGGAAACACGAAGTGAGATGTAGCTACACAACCTTCAGTTGTAATCAAGACAAGAGCAGAGAGGCCGAGTCTCGGCACACGCGTGTTGCTCTCCTCCGCAAGTGGAATTTACATGTGTGGACCCTCCCGCCTCGTCCACCAACCGGAATGGGATTGACAAATTGAATGTCGGGTGTGCGGGGAGGGGGAAGGAGGCGACGCTTCCCCCCTCCCCCCCCCCGCTGAGGCCGAGCCAAAATTTGCGTCCCCAATCTAATAAATCTCCGGAATAAATGTGATTGATGTACTCGATCAAATAAGCCGATAGCATTTGCATAATTGCGGCCAGATTTGCATCAATTATTCCGCTGGAGGTGATCTTGTGAGATTCGACTCCCTTCTTTTGGAAGACTTGGGTCCGTTCCTGCGGGAAGCCGGTTTCCGAGGAGTTCGGTGAGGTCCACGAGGCAGCGGGTTCCCTCTTCCCCCTTGCCTTCTGACCTTTCCCCCCTCCCGCCAGTTTATTTACATGGCCTTTCCACGCAGACCCTCACCGCACCCTTCTCCCCGTGTGCCGGGTTCTGCCTTAAACCGAGGAAGCCAGATCTGACAATCTCTGTAATGAAGTGTGGCTAATCCTATTAAGCGATGCACTTTCTCCCCTTTTGCCGGAGAAGAAGGAACTGAGAGCCATCCGAGTGCACACCCGAGGCAGAGTTCTGTGATATTAATTTTTAGCCGAAGGAGACGGGGGCTCGGGGTGGCAAGCGGGAGGCCGGCTTCTTTGATCCAGCGCAAACGTACAGGGACTCCTTCCTCGCCACTGTCTGATCCGGCGGCTCCGAGCTAAGTGGGCCCGGTGGTCTTCCGCAGAACAAAATTTGAGATCTAGGAGGGAAATGGGTGTGGAGGTCCTCAGCTAGTAGAGAGAAACCAATACAGAGGAAATCCAGGCTGGAAGTATTCAGACAAGGATTCCAGCAGCTCATGGGGCGGAACCCTGGAATAAGGTACCATGTTGCCTTGGTGACGAAAAGTGCGATCAAATCATAGAATCGCCGAATCACAGAGTCGGGAGGGACCTCTGTGGTCATCTAGTTCAACCCCCGTCATGACGCAGGACATTCACAAATACCTCACCCCACCACATGCCCAGAAGATGACCAAAAAACCCTCCAGGATGGCTTCCTGACCCCAAAGTGGTGATCAGCATTCCCCTGGGCATGTAAGAAAGGGCCACAAGAGAACTAAGCACTGAGGCAACCCTTCCTGCCCTCCCCCTTGCGACCAATGCTCTCTCTAAGCTGTGGAGTCCTGCGAGCAAAAATTCTACTTTGTGAGCTACAGACATTAAAGTTGTGAGTGAGGGATTTGGCTACTGCATAAATGACTTTGCTCTGGAGCCGTCCTTCCTGAGCTGAGACAGAAAAATGCGTGAGCCAGAGGCTAGAGAACTGTGAGCTAGCTCACACTAACTCATAAGAACATAAGAACATAAGAGAAGCCAATGTTGAATCAGGCCAATGGCCCATCTAGTCCAACACTCTGTCACACAGCGGCCAAAATATACCAGGTGCCCTCAGGAGATCCAGCAGTGGGGCCAGGACACTAGAAGCCCTCCCACTGCTGCCCCCCCAGCACCAAGAATAGAGTGCATCACCTGCCCCAGACTGAGAGTTCCCATCTATACCCTGTGGCTAACTCAGCTTAGAGGGAACACAGTGTGTGTGTGTGTGTGTGTGTGTGTGTGTGGAGAGAGAGAGAGAGAGAGAGAGAGAGAGAGAGAGAGAGAGAGTTTTTGGTGTCATCTGTGTGGGCCTGCCAACAATGGAGGGGGGGGCAAGAGGCCAAATGCGGGAGCAGGAGTTGCCAATCCCCAGTTGGGGGCAAGAGATCCCCTGATTTCGAGCCCTTCCCCCTGCTTCAGATCTATCAGAAAGCGGGGAAGGGAACGGCTGCTGGGAGCTCCACTATACTCTACAGAGACCAGTCCCCTTAGGGTATAGTGGAGAATCGATCCTTGGGTATCTGGGGCTCTGGGGAAGCTGTTTTTAAAGGCAGAAGCGCCAAATGTTCAGCACAGCTGGTGGCGTCTCTCCTGAGAAAAAATGCCAAGTTTCAAAAAGGTTGGACCAGGGGGTCCCATTCTATGCGCCCCAGAAGAGGGTGCCCCCATCCTCCATTATTTGCAACGGAGGGAAAGCATCTAAAAGGAACGCTTTCAAAAGGAATGCTTACACTTGTCGGCCAGAACTCCCTCCCGGCTTGTCGGCCTCAGCGGGTAACCCCAGCGGCATCACAAAGGCGATGTCACATCCTGGTTCCCCCCCAAAGTCTCCTGGCTCCACCCCCCAAAGCCCCCAGATATTTCCTGATTCGGACCTGGAGACCCTATGTAGGCATCAGTGGGGTGTGTGTATCTGTTTCAGGACCCCCCTCCAGATACGTCCCTCCAACACTGCCCTGGGGAGGTGGCAGAGGGGCCTCAGTGAGACACCCTCTTGACAGAGCCGGGATGTTGTGGTTTTTCCCCCCTTTCCCCGTTCCAGCCTGGAGGCTCACGGGGTCGGCAACGGCTCGGGAAGAGCGGCGAAGAGCTCGCTGATGCCCGGACCATCTGTGCCAGTCCCTGGCAGCGCCAGGCCTGTGCCGCTTCGGGCTTCCTCTGCAGCGGGGTGGAGTGTGGGGAGGGGAGAAGCGTAAGGAACAAGAGCAGCCCACCGGAACTTAGCAGCAGCATCCCCCAGTCAACTGCCAAGAAATGCCTAGAAGGGCCAACTTCAGCTGACGTACGTCTCTGTTTTATGGGCTGGTTGCTGCGGAGAGTGGAAGCGGCCCCTGCCTCTCCAGAAATGTCGGCCCAGAGACACGGCGCCCCCATGGGCAGGGAGCAGGGTTGCCAACCTCCAGGACGGCACCCGCAGGTCTCCTGCGATGCTATCTGATCTCCAGACGGCAGGGCTCCGTTCCCTTGGAGAAAATGGCTGCTTTTGGAGGGAGGACCCTTCGGCGCTATGCCACGCAGAGGGTCCTCCCTCCCCGATCCCTGCCCTCCCCCGGCTGCATCCCCTCAAATCTTCAGGTGTTTCCCAACCTAGAGCCAGTTCGGAGTAGTGGTGAGGAGCGGGGACTCTAATCCGGGAGAACCGGGTTTGATTCCCCCACTCCTCCACATGGTGTGACCTTGGGTCAGTCACAAGTCATTTCACAGCTGTTCTCTCAGGAGCAGTCCTCGAGAGAGCTCTCTCAGCCCCACCTGCCTCACGGGGTGTCTGTGGTGGGGAGGGGAAGGGAAAGGAGTTTGTAAGCCGCTCTGAGACTCCTTTGGGTAGTGAAGGGCAAGGGGTATAAATCCAATCTCCTCCTCCTCCTCCTCCTCCTCCTCCTCCTCTTCTTCTTCCTCCTCCTCTCTCAGCCCCACCAACTGCACAGGGTGTCTGCTGTGGGGAGGGGAAGGGAAAGGAGTTTGTAAGCCATTCTGAGACTCCTTTGGGTAGTGAAGGGTGGGGGATAAATCCAATCTCCTCCTCCTCCTCCTCCTCCTCTTCTTCTTCTTCCTCCTCCTCTCTCAGCCCCACCAACTGCACAGGGTGTCTGCTGTGGGGAGGGGAAGGGAAAGGAGTTTGTAAGCCATTCTGAGACTCCTTTGGTAGTGAAGGGTGGGGGATAAATCCAATCTCCTCCTCCTCCTCCTCTTCTTCTTCCTCCTCCTCTCTCAGTCCCACCTACCTCACAGGGTGTCTGCTGTGGGGAGGGGAAGGGAAAGGAGTTTGTAAGCCATTCTGAGACTCCTTTGGGTAGTGAAGGGTGGGGGATAAATCCAATCTCCTCCTCCTCCTCCTCCTCCTCCTTCCTCTCTCAGCCCCACCTACCTCACAGGGTGTCTGTTGTGGGGAGGAGAAGGGAAAGGTGATTGTAAGCTGCTCTGAGATTCCCTTGGGTAGTGAAGGGAGGGGTATAAATCCAATCTCCTCCTCCTCCTCCTCCTCCTCCTGAGCCAGTTTGGCATAGTGGTCAAGGGCACGGACACTAATCTGGGAGAACCGGGTTCGATTCCCCACTCCTCCACTCACAGCTGCTGGATGACCTTGGGCAAGCCATAGTTCTGGCACAGCTGTCCTTGAAAAAGAGCAGTTCCTGTCAGAGTTCTCTCAGCCCCACCTCCCTCACAGGGTGTCTGTTGTGGGGAGGGGAAGGGAGAGGAGTTTGTGAGCCGCTCTGAGACTCCAAGTGAAGGGCGGGGTATCAATCCAGTCTCTTCTTCTTCTTCTTTGGGTGAAGAAGGACTTGCTTTGATCTGTTCTAACCCGACTGTTCAGCCATTTCATGGCGTGCCCACAAGTTCTCATACTGTGAGAAAGGGAGAAAAGCACTTCTTTCTCGACCCACTCTATCCCATGCACCATCTTGTAAACCTTGATCATATCACCCCCTCACCCGCAAACATGCACCAATGCTTTCCCATGTATCTCATCTCACACGGCATGGGAGAAAAATGGCTGTTTTATTTTTGGAGTAGGCAGTTCTCACCTCGGAGAGCTCTTATAGACCCCTGGCCTTCCGTCTTCACCCCCTGCACTATTTCAGAGTGGGTGCTGTCCCAGTGTTTGTAGCACTGAGGGAAAGTCAATGCGGTGTAGGGGTTAGACAGGGAATCAGGGAGCCTTGAGTTCAGATCCCCCCCCTCCCGCAATAAAGCTCACTGGGTAACCTTGGGCTAGTTGCCCCTCTCTAACCTACCTCACAGGGTCGCTGTGGAGAGAATAACATTGTGGGAAACCACCTACGTGCCTGCCTCAAGCCTCCTTGAAGCAAAGGCAATATAAATGTGACTGCATGGAGACAGAAAACACACAGCGCCCTTTCTGAGAGTCAAGCTGACGTGCAAATCCAGTTTTAATCTTGGGGGGGGGGCACTCCTCCTCCTCCTCCTCCCTCCTCTTCTCCCTATCAAAACTTTGGAAAAAGCAATTGCCCCGCACATTTTTGAGTACTCAAAAGCCCTTTGCATAATTCTCTCTCGGGGATGCTTTACAATAGGCCTTGAAGATGTGACCGGTGTGATTATCCCTCCGCACTCAGGAAGAGGGTAATCCTGCAAAGAAGAACCCAGAAAGCCGATACTCCTCTCCCTCTCTCTTTGGTCTTCAACACCTGCAATTTTATGAATGGAGCCCATTCCACCGATCGCCATGGCAACAGGCCTGCTATTCACTTGCTCTTTCTTAAAGGAGGGGCAGGAATCGGGGGACGCTCTTTCCTCCCTGTTGCCTGTCCGTGGATCGATCCCCCTCCCCTCCTCCATTTTCTCCAGGCCTGCTCCTCCCTGTCCCCCCCCATTCCCCCAAAAGAAGAGGAGGAGGAAGAGGAGGAGGAGGAGAAGGAGGAGAAGGAGAAGGGATTGGATTTATACCCCACTCTTCACTACCCAAGGGAGTCTCAGAGCAGCTTACAAATTCCTTTCCCCTCCCCTCCCCACAATAGACACCCTGTAAGGGAGGTGGGGCTGAGAGGAGGAAGAGGAGGAGGAGGAGGAGGAGGAGGAGGAGAAGGAGAAGGAGAAGGAGGAGAAGGAGAAGGAGAAGGAGAAGGAGAAGGAGAAGAAGAAGAAGAAGAAGAAGAAGAAGAAGAAGAAGAAGAAGAAGAAGAAGAAGAAGAAGAAGAAGAAGAAGAAGAAGAGAGATTGGATTTATACCTCACCCTTCACTATCTGAAGGAGTCTCAGAGCGGCTCACAAACTCCTTCCCCTTCCCCTCCCCACAACAGACACCCTGTGAGGCAGGTGGGGCTGTGAGAGCTCTGGCAGAAATGGCTCTTTTTCTAGAACAGCTCTTGCCAGAACTATGGCTTGCCCAAGGTCACCCAGCAGTTGCGAGTGGGGAATCAAACCCGGTTCTCCCAGATTAGAGTCCGCGCACTTGAACCATGACACCAAAGTGGCTCACATCTCTTCGTGGCCAGTGAAACTGGTTTGCGCACAGGGCCAGTGGTTCTCTGAGGTTCTTATCCCCTCCTGCCTGATCTTTTTAACTGAAGGTGCTGGGGATTGAACCTGAACTTGGGACCTCCTGCCTGCCAATCAGAGGCTTTACCGTTGAGCCACAGCCCCTCTCCTCCAAACAACCATTTTCCTGAAAGGCCACAAGACATCTTTGGTGGGTCTGGATCGGATGTGGGAGGAACAGCCAAGCACTGTTAGATTAGCCACCACCAAAATGATACTCTAGAAGTTACAGGGCCAAACGTGGAGGTCTGTGACCTCACCAAGCTGAGGGGAGACGGCCGACTACATCCCACGGCCTGAGTTTTGGCAGTTCTCACCTGGAGAGGTGCTAAAATCTGATGGCCCCTCTAGGCAGCAGATCCAGAAATGGATAACTTGGAATTTAGAGGTGTTAAATGTAGATAGATCTCCCATTAGCACTGTGAACTCTCCCGACTCTTCTCTGCTGTTCACGCTGCATCTCCAGGTCGGATTCGTGAACCGAGAGCCATTTTGGTGTACTGGTTAAGTGCGTGTTCTTGAAGAAGAGCAGTCTCTGTCAGAGCTCTCTCAGCCCCACCTTCCTCACAGGGTGTCGGTTGTGGGGAGGGGGAGGGAAAGGAGTTTGTAAGCCGCTCTGAGACTCCCTTGGGTAGTGAAGGGCGGGGTATAAATCTAATCTCCTCCTCCTCCTCCTCCTCCTCCTCTTCTTCTTCTTCTTCTTCCCTCCAGTCAGTAGCCCAGAAGCCTGATCTCTGTAAGTCTCGGAAACAGCCATTGAATATTGAAAGTAACGAGACAAGACTTGGAAAAATGGAAGCATTTAAAGCTTTCACTGATGGGAAGAATTGCCTTGATTAAGATGAACATCCTACCAAGGTGGATTTTTTAATTTCAAACGATTTCTGTTTTGAAAAATCTGGCAGTTTTGAAATAGTTGGAGCAAACCACCACAAAGTTTGTTTGGCAGGGGAAAAGAGCAAGAATTAGGCTTAAAGCATTGCAAGATTCGAAGGAAAGAGGAGGGTTTGGTTTTCCCAATTGGACTTTGTACTATAGAGCTGGAGCTTTGGCATGGATTAAGGAGTGGATAATGTTGGAAGATAGAAGACTTTTAAAACTGGAAGGTCATGATCTTCTGGAAGGATGGCATGCCTTCTTGTGGGATGAGAAGGTGGCAGCATGTAAATATTTCAGACAACATTGGATACGAGATGCACTCTGTAGAGTTTGGGAGATCATCCGGAGGAGATGGTTTACCAAAACTTCGAAACTGGTAGCTCCCTTAGAAGCAGTGACTTTACCTACGCTGTATGATGAAAATCCCCCACAGAGATACTTGGACATTATAAATGCAAAGGGGGAGTTGGAACTAGATGGTGATATCAGTTGGTGGTATAGGGTTCAGATTCAATCGAGGTATAAGAGAGATAAGAAAATAGGGTTTGAGACGATGTTAACGGATATAGAAAAAATACTTTATGAACCAGAAGAGA
Source organism: Gekko gecko (assembly GCA_029375565.1). Lineage (NCBI taxonomy): Eukaryota > Metazoa > Chordata > Lepidosauria > Squamata > Gekkonidae > Gekko > Gekko gecko. The sequence continues at coordinate 234,792,470 of JAPDNY010000005.1, forward strand.
AATTTCTTAAAAAAATGTATTCACTGTTGTTGGCTGATTACATGGTAGATGAAATGGTGAAAAATAATATGATCCAATGGGCGCAGAACTTTGGTTATAACATTGAGTTAGACCAGTGGGATCAAATATGGAAAATAAATGTAGATAACGAGGGCGGTCTCGTATAGAGAAAATATGTATAAAATGTTTTATAGATGGTATATCACACCGGATAAGCTGGCAAAGTATGATGAGAAATGTTCTAACAAGTGTTGGAAATGCAATGTCAAGACAGGTTCATTGTACCATATGTGGTGGACATGTGAGGTGACAAAAAGTATTGGACATGGGTACACAGAATAATGGTTCAGAAAATTATAAAAGGCACTCTTTTATTTAAACCAGAGGTGTTATTGCTGGGTATACTTCCGAAAGATGTACGGAGAGAAGATAGATATTTGATAATATACATAACGACTGCAGCAAGGATTTTGCATGCGAAATATTGGCGATCTACAGAGGTACCAACTAAACAAGAGCTGGTCGAGAAGATAATGGAGGCAGCAGAAATGGATAAATTGACTCTGATGAGGAAAGGGCAGGATGAATCAGCCTTTATGAATACGTGGCAACGATTTTACGAGTGGTACGATCAGAAAGGGAAGGATGGAGAGGAATAAGAAGTATTAAGTATTATTAATCTTGAACGATTTGTGATGCTATGTTAGAAGCGGATAGGATAGATAGAATTTAAGGATACTTAGGTAAAAGAGCATTAGTAATAAGTAGGGGAGGTATTAAAATAGATGGTAGGGGAAGGTAGGGGAGAATTAAAATAGATGGATTGATATAGAATATGTATCCCCCCCGTGTATGTTAAATGTTGTATGTCATTGTCAATGTTGTGTGTGTGTGTAGTGTGATTGTAATGTATGTTATGTAGTGCAACGTATGGTTGTCTTTAAAAAAAATAAAAATGCCTCTTTTAGGGGCGCTTAAAAAAAGAAAAAGGAAATAGCCATCGCCCTTCATGAAGAGGGGCACATGCCACCTGTTTTGTATGGGATCTCTGGTCATGTCTCCCCTGCCCCGCTTTGGTCCCTCTGCCAAGTCCTTTTGGGGTTCACTTCAGCCCTCTTTGATGCTCTCTGTCATCGCTGGCCGAGCCCATCCATTTCTGCAACCCAGCTCCTGGCATAGCGGATAAGCCATTGAAACATTTCGTCGGGGGAAGCCACAGGCCCCGTGCCAAGGCCGGGGCTCCTACCGAGACGTGGCGTCAAACTCCGCATTCTTGGCTGGCAACTTCTTCCAAGGCCTCCCCTCTGCCCCGCTCTCTCTCCCCGGGGAACGAAAAACGTTCACATTCTAATTCCAGCGGGAACACAAAGTTTTATTTTTAAGAGCCCCTAAAGCTCCAGATGCGTCGAACATCTGCTCTTCTCCGGGAGACCAAAAAAAGCCCACCCCTTTTAAAGAATGCACATAAAAGGCCCGTTCGAAACATCCCTTTACGGCCGCATTCTTTTAGGAACATAGCTACCTGCAAAACCCGAACCGTTACCACGCCGAACGCCACCGTACCAAATGTCACTGCACCATTTTGCTCGGAAGGTGCCTTCTTAACGTAATCAGCTTAATTGGAATTTCCCGTCGCATTGTCTGTCTGTAATACTTGGGCTCCGTTAACTGATAAGCCGATCTGATCTCGGGGGCTGGGAATCGGCTCCGGCTATTACGATTTGGGTTTTAGGCACGGCTTTTCTCTCCGCCCTTGTTTCCGTTCCTAAGCCGCTCCGAGCCAGATAAATTACCAACTACTAAATAAATATTAGCGCACCCCGCCAAAGCCGGGAGAGTCAGCCGAAATATTCGCGAGAACGAATCGAAGGGTTATTTCGGGAAGGGCTCTGGCTCCGGGAGCAGACGTGTGTGAAAGACCTGTCGAAAATTCTGGCGGACATGGAGGGGGGTGGCGGGAGGGGAGGTTTGCCCCCCCCTCCCCAAATGCTCCACTCATGACTGCAACCCTCATCCAGGCATTCCAGATGTTTCCCAGTGGATGATCCAAAACTAATTGCCCATTAAGGGCCTCCCCAACCCCCTCAAGGGCCCCTCGTCCAATGGCCTTCCTCCTTTCCGGCTCCCATTTGCATAGTCAAAAAGATCTCATTAATATTACACAGCAGAGCGGCTGGCGGTTAATTATGGAACACGATTCCCAGTGTAACTTACACGCTATTAATCAGATGTCTTCTCAGCTAAGCCGGCACATGGCGGGTGTAATTAAGTGCTGGCTAATGAATTTTGGTAATTAAGCCGGTTGTTGGAGGGCACCATTTTTTGGGGGGGAGAAGAAATAGAGAAGAAAGGGGGAGGGAAAGAAAGAGAGGATATGCGTGAAACCTGGTTTCGGCAGACATAAAAAGACAGACGCCTGATTTCTGCAGGAAGAGATGGCTGCCGATACAGCTACCGTAGCAAGTATTTATGTGCCAGGTGCTACACGGGACATGAGAACGAGGCTGCCCATGTGCGGAGGGCCAGGCACATGTCTCATAAAGCAAGTTTCCAAGGAGCACATCTCTGGCAGTCGACTGGCAACCAGCAGTCCTTGGACAGCTGCCCGGTTTGCCTACCGCGGTCCTCAGACCCAGGAAAGATGTTGAATAAAGAAGAAGAAGAAGAGATTGGATTGATACCCCGCCCTTCACTACCCAAAGGAGTCTCAGAGCGGCTGACAAACTCCTTTTTCTGCCTGTGGGCACTTTTTGAATTCTGATACAGGGTCTGTACTTGGAAGGGAGGCCACCAAGGAAGGCTCTGCAGAGGAAGGCGATGGCCAACCACCTCTGCTTCTCCCTTGCCTTGGAAGCCCCTTGCTGGGGTGGCCATAAGTCGGAAGCTCAGCAGGGTCATTACTTGGAAGGGAGACCACCAAGGAAGGCTCTGCAGAGGAAGGCGATGGCCAACCACCTCTGGTTCTCCCTTGCCTTGGAAGCCCCTTGCTGGGGTGGCCATAAGTTGGAAGCTCAGCAGGGTCAGTACTTGGAAGGGAGACCACCAAGGAAGGCTCTGCAGAGGAAGGCGAGGGCCAACCACCTCTGCTTCTCCCTTGCCTTGGAAGCCCCTTGCTGGGGTGGCCATAAGTCGGAAGCTCAGCAGGGTCATTACTTGGAAGGGAGACCACCAAGGAAGGCTCTGCAGAGGAAGGCGAGGGCCAACCACCTCTGCCTCTCCCTTGCCTTGGAAGCCCCTTGCTGGGGTGGCCATAAGTTGGAAGCTCAGCAGGGTCAGTACTTGGAAGGGAGACCACCAAGGAAGGCTCTGCAGAGGAAGGCGATGGCCAACCACCTCTGCTTCTCCCTTGCCTTGGAAGCCCCTTGCTGGGGTGGCCATAAGTCGGAAGCTCAGCAGGGTCGGTACTTGGAAGGGAGACCACCAAGGAAGGCTCTGCAGAGGAAGGCAAGGGCCAACCACCTCTGCTTCTCCCTTGCCTTGGAAGCCAAGCAGGCTTGGTACTTGGAAAGAAAGGAGACCACCAAGGAAGGCTCTGCAGAGGAAGGCGATGGCTAACCGCCTCTGCTTCTCCCTTGCCTCAGAAGCCCCTTGCTGGGGTGGCCATGGGCAATGCTCCCTCTAAGCTGGAGCCATCCTTCCTGAGCTAGGATAAAAATGTGTGAGCCGGAGGCTAAAAAACCTGTGAGCCAGCTCACACTAACCCAGCTTAGGGGGAACACTGGCCATGGGTCAGCTGAGACTTAGCACCTTTCACACCCAAGGCACTCTTCCAGTTGACAGTGGAGGCCAGAAGATTTCAGCAGGACCTGTTAGGAAAAATGTTTTTTAACTGTAAGGAAAGTTCAGCGTTGGAATCAGCTACACGGGGATACTGTGGATTCTTCTCTCCCAGGAGGTATTTAAACAGAGGTTGGGTGATTACCCTCCTGCCTGGTGCGTGTGTGACTGGCCCAAGGCCACCCAGTGGGCTCCTGTGCCAGAGCGGGAATTCGAACCCGGGTTTCCCAGATTCTAATCTGACCCTTGAACCACTACACCGCGTTGACTTTCTTTTTCGACTCTACAATTCTGACTCTCCCTCCCCGCCCCCCCAAAACAAAATCTGTGGCTTGAGACAACATCCCTCCGCCTGCCAAATTAAGCCGCCTGCCCGGATCCCGTGCTGCCTTTCACTCATCGCCAGCACAGCGTCTTCCTTAGGGCTTTTTGCCTGTCGGCCCTCTCTGCGGGGGTGTCTCGGGAGTTTCAAGCTCGGCGTGTGTGCATTGGGAGGGGGGATTATAGCTGAACCTGCCTGTGTTTACCTGATTGACGTGGGGGCAAAGCCCCCCCCAGCCCCCCCAGTAGCTTTGATGCGATGCATCTTTTGCTCTTCGTCTTCCCAGACTGCATAGTATTAAAAAATTAGCATCTCATTGCGGAGAGACAGCGTTAATTATTATTTTCTTCTTCTTCGTCGTCTTCTGCACGCAGCGTCCAGAAGAGTCCCGGGCTCTCTTGCCAAAGATAAAATTAAGCAAGCTGTTGTGGTAAATGCCTCGGCGGCGCAGAGAGATGCTGACAAGACGGCGCTAAATGTTAAAAGGGGGAAACCCCCACAGTCAAGGGACGCTGGGACTCGGGGGAGAAAGGAGGCCGGGCACGTGGCACTGGCAGGAGGCCGGAAAGACAAAAGCCATCTAATCCCTTTCATTTTTAACAGATAAACAGACACGGAGGCAGTGCGCGGGCTTTCGGATTGCCCAGGATTCTTCATCAGGTGTCCGCAGTGCCCTTTCACCGTCTAGACTGGACAAAGAGGCCAGTCCCTGCGACAAAGAATAAATGGACGTAAGTCTGACATTAGAAACCTTGGTGGGTGGCAATGTTCCACCTAAGCTGTGGCATCTTGTGAGCAAAAAATTCTACTTCGTGAGCTACTGGCATTAAAGTTGTGAGCGAGCGATTCGGCTACTGCATAAATTAGTTGGCTCTGGCGCCAACCTTGCTGAGCTAAGGCAAAAAATGTGCAAGCCAGAGGCTAAAAAACTGTGAGCTAGCTCACACTAACTCAGCTTAGAGGGAACACTGGTGGGCAGCCGTGTCAGTCTGTCTCTAGCAGGAGCAAAGAACAAGAGTCCCAGAGCATCTTAAAGACTCACAAAATATATGGCGGGATCAGAGCTATTTCGGGGCAGGAACACACAGGAACGGAGTTCCGGCTGGCTCCCGAGTTGGCCACGCCCAGCAGGAGCTCATTAGCATAATAGGCCACACCCCCACAGCAGAAACTCGTTAGGATTGGCCACATTAGGGGTGTGTGGCCTAACATGCAAAGGAGTTCCTGCTCCGAAAAAAGCCCTGGGTTTTGACAACAAAGGTAAGCAGAATAAGAAGCAAAAGGTGATGTGCCTGGATGACCACACATCTGGTGACATGGGAGCGTAGCCTAATACCCGAATAGGACTGTGCTGTCAGGGGTGTGGCCTAATATGCTAATGAGTTTCTGCTGTTGGGTGTGGCCTATTATGCTAATGAGTTTCTGCTGGGCTTTTTCTACAAAAAGAGCCCTGGGCAGGATAGAAGCTTTTGCTCACTTCTTCTGAAGAAGTGAGCCAGTGACTCACGAAAGCTCATCCTCTGCCACATATTTTGTTAGTCTTTAAGTTGCCCTGGGACTCTTGCTCTTTTCTACTATGAGAAAGCACAACGCTCAAAAACCAGTGGGGGGGCATTCTAACCTTCCAGAACATTCAGTTGCTGACCTAAGAGTAGCACTTATCTTACACAGGAATGTCAAAGGGTGATTAGGAAGAAAGCCTGCTGAACTGCAACTCATAATGAAGCTCAAGGCAACGCAACCTCCTGGACTGAATCAAGACCTAGGTTTCCTGTCTCGTCGTGACCGATGCCGACTTCTCCATACCTACTAATCCTCTGCACATCACACCTAATCCAATCATGCCTGCTGTTGTCATTCGACATCTGAAATGACTCCATTCTCCAAGATATAAGGACAGACGGACTCGCATTCTAGCTGTATCAGAAGAAGTGAGCGGTGACTCACAAAAAGCTGATCCCCTGCAACAAATTTTGTCAATCTTAAGGCGCTACTGGACACTTGCTCTTTTTTACCATTAGAAACCACAACATTCAAAAACTAGTGAGGGAACATGTTAACCTTCCAGGACGTTCAGTTGCTGACCTAAGAGGAGGAGGAGGAGGAGGAGGAGGAGGAGAGATTGGATTTATATTCCGCTCTTCACTACCCAAAGGAGTCTCAGAGGGGCTTACAGTCTCCTTTCCCTTCCACTACCCACAACAGACAGCCCGTGAGGTAGGCGGGGCTGAGAGAGCTCTTTCAAGAACTGCCCTACAGAGAACAGCTCTGAAAGAACTTATGACTGACCCAAGGTCTCACCAGCAGCTGCATGTGTGGAGGAGTGGGGAATCGAACCTGGTTCTCCCAGATTAGCGTCCGTGCTCCTGAAACCACTGCACCAAACTGGCCATCAGTCCATCAAGGTCAGTCTTGTACACTCAGACTGGCAGCAGCAATCCAAGGTCCCGGGCTGAGATCTTTCACATCACATTCGGCCTGGTCCTTTCAACTGGAGATGCCAAGTGATCGAACCCACGACCTTTTCTCCTACTGAGCCACAGGCTCTCTCCGGGACTCTCCAGGATCTCAGGCTGAGGTCTTCCTTGCCGCTTCCCACCTGGTCCCTTTTAACCGGAGACATCAGGGATTGAACCTGGGGACTTCTGCATGCCGAGCAGATGCTCTGCCACTGGGCCACAGCCCCTCTTACAGCTCTCCAGGGTCTCAGGTGGAAGTCTTTCCCATCCTCTCCTGCCTGGTCCTTAACTGGAGATGCTGGGGATTGACCTGGACCTTCTGCATGTCAGCAGAGGCTCTTCCACTGGCCACAGCCCTCTTACAGCTCCAGGGTCTCAGGCAGAGGTCTTTCCCATCACCTCCTGCCTGGTCCTTTTAACTGGAGATGCCAGGGATTGAACCGGGGACCTTCTGCATGCTGAGCAGAGGCTCTACCACTGAGCCGCGGCCCCTTCCCCAAAGACAGCAAGGTTGAGAGTAAGAAAGAAACAGTGCTCATTCTGCCAGCAATACTGGAGGTTAATTTTAATCGATGCACGAGGTGTATTAAGGCACCTGTGGAAACGAAACTGGGCAACGATGCATAGTGAGCACAGTCTAAACGGGGTTGTTTCCAAAAACAGGCAGAAGGTGCAGATTGCCCCGCCGGCCCCCAGCAAAACCCCCCAAACAACCTGCTCTGCTAGAAGTCCCCTCCCCATCTTTAATTCAACAAGGGTGAAGAGAAGCTACAGTCTCTGAGTGTCGAGGGATGAGCACTCCGCCCATGCCTAGAGACCATCTCCTTCATGGCTTCGTGTTTACTCCTTTCGACAAAGGCTGTGAGTGACCCCCGATGGGCAGGGTAGCACTGAAATAGTCTGGGGTGCCTGACCAAGGCCCTCAGTGACTTAAAGCTTCCTGCCCTCCAACGGCGACGCAGACTGGTACCAGCGTATTTGTGCGGATGTGTGTTGAGCCTAACACGGCTGAGAAATCACACAAGGCCTGCTGGTTCTTCCCTAGGTATTTTGCCTTAACAAGAAGCTCTGAATTCCCCCCCCACCCCGAGTTTCACCGGAGGTTAAATTCAACAGCTGCGCTTGTGTATGTCAGGCGGAGGGAAGGAGAGCGAGACAGAGAGAGATTTCGTCTTGGCCTCCAACTCCGAGCGCAGCTGGTGGAAACCGTGGTCCCTCGAGCCCCGTTCTTACCTGTCGTGGCGCGAGGCCAGCGGTCAGGAACTCCAGCCTCCCTGCCACACCGCTCTGCGGCATTGACGGCTCGCGCGGCTGGGTGGAAATTAAAGCCGGAGAAGCCGGAGAGACGGAAGGAGACTTGCAACCTGCAGATAATTCAGCTCCAAGACGCTCTTTCACAAAGGGCTGTTTGAGAAAGCCCTTCCGGGGAGCCGTGTTCCCTCTAAGCTGAGCTAGTGTGAGCCAGCTCACAGTTCTTTAGCCTCCAGTTCATGGATTTTTGTCTCCGCTCAGGAAGGAGGGCTCCAGAGCAAATTAATTTATGCAGCAGCCAAATGGCTCGCCCACAACTTTAGTTCCAGTAGCTCACAAAGTAGAATTTTTGCTCAAAGGACTCCACAGCTTAGAGGGATTGGGCTGAACCCATTCATTAGCTTGTTCCCCTAGACTTGCCGGCCTCCAGGGGAAGGAACTGGGGAGGAAGCGTCAGAGGCCTCCAGAGGAAGGAACTGGGGAGGAAGAGTCAGAAGGCCTCCAGAGGAAGGAACTGGGGAGGAAGAGTCAGAGGCCTCCAGAGGAAGGAACTGGGGAGGAAGAGTCAGAGGCCTCCAGAGGAAGGAACTGGGGAGGAAGAGTCAGAGGCCTCCAGAGGAAGGAACTGGGGAGGAAGAGTCAGAGGCCTCCAGAGGAAGGAACTGGGGAGGAAGAGTCAGAGGCCTCCAGAGGAAGGAATTGGGCAGGAAGAGACAGGGGCATCCAGAGGAAGGAACTGGGGAGGAAGAGTCAGAGGTCTTCAGAGGAAGGAACTGGGGAGGAAGAGTCAGAGGCCTCCAGAGGAAGGAACTGGGGAGGAAGAGTCAGAGAGAGAATGAAACCAACGCTGTCCATGGCGGCTGTCGCCGAAACATTATTGCCATCTCCACGGCCAATCCGATCCCCAGTGGACAATCAGAAGCCCTACTGGGCAGGAGTCCACTTGGCCCACCCATGTTCTAAAGAACTTGGCAGGCACCAGGAAAGGTGTTGGCAGGTGCCCCCCGGGCACCGTGTTGGAGACACCTGGTCTAGCCCTATGGCACAGCTGCGCCTGGAATACACACAGTTCTGGATGTCCCACCAAGCGCACAAAACAAAATGTCTTGAGCCAGAAAAAGTTGCAGAAAATGATCCCAAGTTTGAGGTATATCAGGGTAAAAAAAAATCCCACAATCTCACATGTAAGGTACTGGCAGGCGTGTCCCCCACTGGGACCAGGGAGGGTACCTGAAACAATGCTCCCTCTAAGCTGTGGAGTCTTGTGAGCAAAAATTCTACTTTGTGAGCGACTGGCATTAAAGAGAGCCAGTTTGATGTTGTGGTGAAGTGCAAGGACTTTAATCTGGGAGAACTGGGTTTGATTCCCACTCTCCACTTGCACCTGCTGGATGGCCTTGAGCAAGCCGTAGTTCTGACAAGAGCTGTCCTTGAAAAAGAGCAGTTTCTGTCAGAGCTCTCTCAGCCCCACCAACCTCACAGGGTGTCTGTGGTGGGGAGGGGAAGGGAAAGGAATTTGTGAGCCGCTCTGAGACTCCTTCGGGTAGTGAAGGGCGGGGTATTACATCCAATCTCTTCTCTCTCTTCTTCTCTTAAAGTCGTGAGTGAGCAATTTGGCTGCTGCGTAAATTAGTCTGCTCCGGAGCCACCCTTCCTGAACTAAGACAAAAATGCAGGAGCCGGAGGCTAAACAACTGTGAGCTAGCTCACACTCACTCAGCTTAGAGGGAACACTGACCTGAAGGGCCACCTTCTCTGCGTGAACCTGCCTTGAGTGTACTGGGAGGCCCAGGGCTCTGCTTCAAGGACAGGGCCTTTTGCTGTGGCCCCCCTGACTCGAGGATGCCTTCCCCAAGCACACATGCCCGGCCCTCTCCTGACAATCTTTTGGTCACAATGTGCAGATTGCTCTCTTCTCCCAAAGTTTTGGTGGGAGACATTGATGGAAAGCTCCCTCCCGCCCCGGCCTCCCCATTTTATTATCAGTCTTTCTAATACCAATGTTGGTTTTAATCTCTTCTTATTACCTAATCGCTGATCCTAGCATCGGTTTCCTCTTGTGAAAGTTGACCTGGGGACCACCAGGTAGAAGAGTAGAAGTACGCCTGTTTTCTGGAGGACAGGTCTACCAATATCGTGGAAAGGGGAGGGTAGACTTATTCTCTGTAGGCCTGGCCTACCTTCATAGTAAAGGTAAAGGTTTCCCTTGCTCGAAAGCCAGTCGAACCCGACTCTAGGGATGCGGTGCTCATCTCCGTTTCCAAGCCGAAGAGCCAGCGCTGTCCGAAGACTTCTCTGTGGTCACGTGGCCGGCATGACTAGATGCCGAGGCGCACGGAATGCTGTTACCTTCCCACCAAAGCGGTACCTACTTATCTACTTGCAATTCCTTGCTTTTGAACTGGCAGGAGCTGGGGCCAGAGACGGGAGCTCACTCTGTCACGCGGCACTCGGGTCTCGAACTGCCGAACTACCGACCTTCCAGCCTGCAGTTCAGCGTCTTAACCACTTGAGCCAGTTTGGTGTCGTGGTGAAGTGTGCAGACTCTAATCTGGGAGAACCAGGTTCGATTCCCCACTCCTCCACTTGCACTTGCTGAATGACCTTGGGCAAGCCGTAGTTCTGGCACAGCTGTCCGTGAAAAAGAGCAGTTTCTGTCAGAGCTCTCTCAGCTCCTCCTACCTCATAGGGTGTCTGTGGTGGGGAGGGGAAGGGAAAGGAGTTTGTGATCCGCTCTGAGACTCCTTTGGGTAGTGAAGGGCGGGCTATAAATCCAATCTCTTCTTCTTCTTCTTCTACCTCACAGGGTGTCTGTTGTGGGAGGGAAGGGAAGGAGTTTGTGATCCGCTCTGAGACTCCTTTGGATAGTGAAGGCGGGCTATAAATCCAATCTCTTCTTCTTCTTCTTACCTCACAGGGTGTCTGTTGTGGGGAGGGGAAGGGAAAGGAGTTTGTGATCCGCTCTGAGACTCCTTTGGGTAGTGAAGGGTGGGGTATGAATCCAATCTCTTCTCTATTCTCTTAAAGTTGTGAGCGAGCAATTTGGCTGCTGCATAAATTAGTCTGCTCCGGAGCCACCCTTCCTGTGAAGGGCAGGGTATAAATCCAATCTCTTCTTCTTCTTCTTCTACCTCACAGGGTATCTGTTGTAGGGAGGGGAAGGGAAAAGGAGTTTGTGAGCCACTCTGAGAGTCCTTCAAAATAAATAAATCCAATCTCCTCCTCCTCCTCCTCCTCCTCCTCTTCTTCTTCTTCCTCCTCCTCCTCTTCTTCTTCTTCTTCTTCTTCTTCTTCTTCTTCTTCTTCTTCTTCTTCTTCTTCTTCTTCTTCTTCTTCTTCTTCTTCTTCTTCTTCTTCTTCTTCTTCTTCTTCCTCTTCCTCTTCCTCTTCCTCTTCCTCTTCTTCTTCTTCTTCTTGGACAACATTTTTTGTAAAGAATTTTGACCCAATTCTCTTTTCTTTTATAATGCTTTAATTTATTCTTATAATATAGTTTAAATACGATTTAAACGAATTCATTCTGGAATCCTTACAACGCTGCGGAAATAATCTAAAAAAACTAATTTACGTGATAGTCAACTTTAAGCGACTAGCTTTTTTCTTTTGCTCACGAGGTAGAATCTTTGCTCACAGCACTGCGGAGCTTGGAGGGAACCGTGCAGCGCTCCCCTCTCTTTCAAGAGCGTAAATAAAACGGCCGTCGCCCCAAGAGAGGCCTTTTTTTTACACAGGATATCATTTGCATGCTGGGATTTATTGCCATCAGATGCAATCAATTCCACACGTTAATTATGCATTGCACAAAGAGGCATTTTGGTGCAGTAATGGTGGGGGGAGGGGACCCGCCACCGGTGGCTTTCTCTAATCCTCTTTTAACTCCAGCTAAACATTTAAAGGAAAGGCTCTTTTGACAGCGCTTGATCATCATTCAGGCAGAGTTGCCAACCTCCAGGAGGCAGCTGGAGACCTCTTGCTTTGGAGGGCGGACTCTGTGGCATCGTACCCAGCTGAGGTCCCTTCCCTCTTCAAACCCCGCCCTCCCCAGGCTCCGCCCCCAAGATCTCCAGGCATTTCATTTATTTATTTTTATTTTTATTTATTTGTTTCAATCTATATTCCGCCCTCCCTGCAAGCGGGTTCAGGGCAAATCCTGGAGCAAAAAAGGAGACATCATAAAAATCTCAGTGCAGTATTAAATATAGTAAAGGTAAAGGTTTCCTCGCTCGAGAGCCAGTCAAATCCGACTCTAGGGATGCGGTGCCGTTTCCAAGCCGAAGAGCCAGCGCTGTCCGTTTCGATCTCTGTTTCCAAGCCGAAGAGCCAGCGCTGTCCGTTTTGATCTCCGTTTCCAAGCCGAAGAGCCAGCGCTGTCCATAGACGTCTCCGTGGTCATGTGGCCGGCATGACTGGACGCCGAGGCGCACGGAACGCTGTCACCTTCCCACCAAAGCGATACCTATTTATCTACTTGCAATTTCTTGCTTTCGAACTGCTAGGTTGGCAGGAGCTGGGGCCAGAGACGGGAGCTCACTCCCTCATGCGGCGCCTCGGGTCTCGAACTGCCGAACTACCGACCTTCCAGTCTGCAGCTCAGCGTCTTCACCCCTGAGCCACTGCGGCCCCCTATTATTAAATATACAAACAATTAAGACAATATAAAACAACATATATTAAAAGAGGTCACATCATTTGCATCCATGGATTTCAAGCTGGTGCCGTTTTGTTCTCCTTAATCTGGGCCACATAAAGATGGTAAATTTTAGCAGGGGGGGAAGTGAGATTTTACTGGATTTTTATTTTACTTTCCCAGTCCAGGGATGGCAGCCGTATTTCAGGTCTGGCCTTTCTCCAGTTGCTTCCTCCCTCTGAGAAACTTAGTCCGTAAGCTTCTCAGGGCTGGCCCCTGTCTTTTGAAAATCGTTTTATTTATAAAATTCGATATCCTGCCTTTCTGCCCTTAACAAGGGCCATTAAAGCAGCAAAGAATTTAAAACACATACAATACAACCCCATTTTAAAACCATTTAAAGCCGTGCCTCTGTCAAGCACCTTGTACACTGAAGGCACTATATGACTTCAGTGAGAGAGCCTACTTGTTCAGGAACAGTCTACCCCAGACTGCCCTGTGCTGAGGGTGAACAACCAGAGCATGTCTTCAGAAACCCCCTGCATATGAGCACCCCCAGAGACATCTGTCTGGCCCACACTGGGAGCAGGAGACTGGATTAGATGGCCTGATTTCTGACCCAACAGGTGGAGTTGCCAACTCTGGGCTGGGAGATTTTGGGGGCGGAGCCTGGGGACGCAATGTTCCCTCTAGGCCGAGTGAGTGTGAGTCTAGCTCACAGTTTTTCTAGCCTCCGGCTCACACGTTTCTGTCTTTGCTCAGGAAGGGAGGGCTCCAGAGCAGACTGATTTCTGCAGCGGCCAAATCGCTCGCTCGCAACTTGAACACCAGTCGCTCACAAAGTAGAATTTTTGCTCACAGGATTCCACGGCTTAGAGGGACCATTGCTGGGGAGGGTGGGGTTTGGGGGGAGGCCAGGACCCCAGCTGGGTATGATGCCATAGGGAGTCCAGCCTCCAAAGTGGCTATTTTCTCCAGAGGAAGTGAACTCTGTAGTCCGGAGACCAGCCGTCATTCCCAGAGATCTCCAGGCCCCGCCTGGAGGTTGGCAGCCCCACCAGCAGGACCGCCCTGGTGCAAAAGGCAAGAAGTAGAGAAGACGGAGGCGGCTGAGAGTCCTTCTCGCCTTCGCCTCTGCCAGGTGAAGTTTCCGCCGGGAACTGGCCGCCTCTCTTTCGCCAATTTACATGGTTATGAATCCATAAAACGCATAGACATGAACCAATTACCAGGACGCAGGGCTCCATAATGAAGGGGCCCTGCGGAGTGTGGTTGCATCTCTGGGCGGCCGGAGGTGGGGAGAGGTGAGCGTCTCGACGTTTTCCAGCGCGGAAGGCTGAAACCAGAGGGGCCCATCAGCCAGGACACCTGGGTCCTTTCTCGGCTGAAGTGGCGAGCGGCGCTGCATGGAGAAAGGGAACTGGAGACCCCGTGACCCCGAAGGTCCGTTCCTAGGTAAAGGTAAAGGTTCCCTTGCTAGAAAGCCAGTCGAATCTGACTCTAGGGTTGCGGTGGTCATCTCCATTTCAAAGCTGAAGAGCCAGCGCTGTCCGAAGACGTTTCCGTGGTCATGTGGCCGGCATGACTAAACACCAAGGCACACAGAACGCTGTTACCTTCCCACCAAAGTGCTACCTATTTATCTACTTGCAATTTCTTGCTTTTGAACTGCTAGGTTGGCAGGAGCTGGAACTAGAGATGGGAGCTCACCCCGTCATGCGGCACTCTCGGGTCTCGAACTGCTGAACTACTGACCTTCCACAGCCTGCAGTTCAGCGTCTTAACCACTTGAGCCACCGCAGCTCCTGGTCCGTTCCTAGTCCTGGTCAATAGATGAGAGAGGGAGGAAGCTGATTTTCCCTCCTCCTTCTGTAGGATTTGGGGTTTCCCCCCTCCTAGTTTGGTGTAGTTGGTTAAGTGCGCGGACTCTAATCTGGGAGAACCGGGTTTGATTCCCCACTCCTCCACTTGCACCTGGCTGGATGACCTCGGGCAAGCCACAGTTCTGATAAGAGCTGTCCTTGAAAAAGAGCAGTTTCTGTCAGAGCTCTCTCAGCCCCGCCTACCTCACAGGGTGTCCGTTGTGGGGAGGGGAAGGGAAACGGAGTTTGTAAGCTGCTCTGAGACTTCAAGTGAAGGGCGGGGTATAAATCCAATCTCTTCTTCTTCTTCTTCTTCTTCTTCTTCTTCTTCTTCTTCTTCTTCTTCTTCTTCTTCTTCTTCTTCTTCTTCTTCTTTTTCTTCTTCTTCTTCTTCTTCTTCTTCCCCTGGCACAGGCAAGTCCATCCTCATGAACTGCTGGACCTCATACCTAAGCTGGGGTCATGACAGTCTAAAAGGCTTTGGGGGGCTGGATGCCCACTGATGGGTCTTCAACATTCATGGGGAAATGGAAGGTTAAGTTATCGTCTGGGCTGCTGGGGAGGTCAGTTTGGTGTCCTCGGGGCTTTTTCTTGTAGAAATAACCCAGGAGGACCTCATTAGCATAAGAGGCCATGCCCAACAGCAGAAACTTATTAGTATATTAGGCCACACCCCTGACAGCATAGCTCATTAGCGTATTAGGCCACACCCCCATGTTGCCATCCAGCCACACCCACCTTTCGCTTCTTATTCTGTTTACCTTCTTTGTTGTCAAAACCCAGGGCTTTTTTGGAGCAGGAACTCCTTTGCATGTTAGGCCACACAGCCTTAATGTGGCCAATCCTGATGAGATTCAGCTGTTGGGTGTGGCCTATTATGCTAATGAGTTCCTGCTGGGTGTGGCCAGCTCGGGAGCCAGCCGGAACTCCGTTCCTGTGCGTTCCTGCCCCAAAATAACCCTGGGTGTTGTGGTTAAGACCAGCAGACTCTAATCTGGGAGAACCCGGTTTGATTCCCCACTCCTCCACATGCAGCTGCTGGTGTGTCCTTGGGTCAGTCACAAGTTCTCTCGAGAGCAGTTCTCAATCAGAGCTCTCTCAGCCCCAACAACCTCACAGGCAATGCTCCCTCTAAGCTATGGAGCTCTGTGAGCAAAAATTCTACATTGTGAGCTCCTGGCATTAAAGTTGTGAGCGAGCGATTCGGCTGCTGCATAAATTAGTTTGCTCTGGAGCCCTCCTTCCTGAGCTGAGACAGAAATGTGTGAGCTGGAGGCTAAAAAACTGTGAACTAGCTCACACTAACTCAGCTTTGTGGGAACACTGCTCACAGGATGTCTGTTGTGGGGAGGGGAAGGGGAAGGAGATTGTAAGTCGCTCTGAGACTCCTTCGGGTAGTGAAGGGCGGGGTATAAATCCAATCTACATTCTTGGACTTCGCGGCAGCTTGTTGTGGCTTCTTCTTCTTCCTCCTCCTCCTCTTCCTCTCTCTGCTCTTGGCTTTTAAAAAAAACTATTGACGCTAGGCAGAATATTTAAAAATTAGGGTCCAAGCATTCTTAAGAACATAAGAGAAGCTAATGTTGGATCAGGCCAGTGGCCTATCCAGTCCAACACTCTGGGTCACACAGTGGCCAAAAATACCAGGTGCCCTCAGGAGGTCCACCAGTGGGGCCAGGACACCAGAAGCCCTCCCACTGTGCCCCCCCCCCAAGCACCAAGAAGACAGAGCCTCAGTTGCCCCAGACATCAGAACATACGAGAAGCCAATGTTGGATCAGGCCAATGGCCCCTCCAGTCCAACACTCTCTGGGTCACACAGTGGCCGAAAATACCAGGTGCCCTCAGGAGGTCCAGCAGTGGGGCCAGGACACCAGAAGCCCTCCCACTGTTGCCTGCCAAGCCCCAAGAAGACAGAGCATCACTGTCCCAGACATAAGAACATAAAAAAGAAGTCCTGTTGGATCGGGCCAATGGCCTCTCCAGTTCAACACTCGGTGTCACACAGGGGCCAAAACCCAAGGGCCATCAGAAGTTCCCCCAGAAGCCCTCCTGCTCTTGCTCCCCCCAAGCTCCAAGAAGACAGAGCATCCCTGCCCCAGATATAGGAACATGAGAGAAGCCCTGTTGGATCATGCCATCAGGAGATCCACTAGTGAGGCCAAACCCCAGAAGCCCTCCCAATGTTGCCCTCCCCCCAAGCACCAAGAATATAGAGGTAGAATATTCTACCATCTATACCTTATGGCTAATGGCTACTAACGGACCTCTGTTCTAGATGTTTATGCAACCCACTCTTGAAGCTTTCTGTGCTTGTAGCTGCCACCACTTCCTGGGGCACTGAATTCCCCAAGAAGACAGCATCACTGTCCCAGACATAAGAACATAAGAAAGAAGTCCTGTTGGATCGGGCCAATGGCCCATCCAATCCAACACTCTTGTATCACACAGTGGCCAAAACCCAGGTGCCATCTGGAGGTCCACAGAACCTCCAGAAACTGGCCAGAATTCCAGAAGCCCTTCCACTCTTGCCCCCCAAGAAGACAGAGCATCCCTGCCCCAGACAGAGGGGTCCAGATGTTGACCCAAATCTTCCATCTTCTGATTGCTCGCTTTCAACATAGATTGGTTTTCTATGCCAACAAGAAAGTCCTGTGATTAATATTCCATAAAGTGCAATTGTGTGTTCTTATAACATCCTAATCAGGTATATATATATATATTCAATACATTCAATATAACAAAATCATACCGTTCATACAATAGAACAACTACCAGTCAATTTTACATCAGCATTTTAGAAGTCAAACACACAATGCACTTTACGGAATATTAATTAGAACAGAACACATTCGTTTACGAAAGTTTCTTGCAGTGCGTATTTATTCGTTACTTGCCTTTCCTAACACTGCAGCTCGGGTTGCTACACCCACCTGGAGGTTGGCAAGCCTGGAATGCACTTCCCTGGCAGGCGGGATGGAACTCCTGCTTCAGGGCTGCGAAGGACTGGCATGGTGAACTGGGTACCTGACCTCTGACCCCGCCCCACAGGTGACCCACGGTCCCTCCTCGGTCTCCTCCCCCCTCTACGCTCTAGCCAGGGACGGCGCCAGGAGCAAAGAATGTTCACTCGTCTGCCTGATGTATAATGCAGTAGAAGACAGCAGTTGGGACACCCAGGTTTGCCACCGGCAAGTCTGTTGTAGGAACATGTTCTGGGCACGGTTTCCATTTCAGGTTCCTCAGGGGGCTGTGCCTGTCACTCCCCCGCCCCCCGCACACCGAAAAAAAAGCCCGCCTCTTTCTGTACACTTTTAAAACAAAATTTGCTTCAGCTCTTATCAGTTTTGCTGATTCCAATCCAGGGACTTTGGTCGCCCCAGGGAAGGGGACAGCCGTCCCTCCCTCCCCTGGGCTAGGGTTGCCAGCCTCCAGGTGAGGCCTGGAGGTCTCTGGGAATTGCTACTGATCCTTGGATGACCAAGATCAGTTCCCTTGGGGGAAATGGGTTGTCTTAGTTCCTTCCTGAGCCAAGACAAATGTGCAAACTGGGCTAAAACTGTGAGCTGGCTCCACTACTCAGCTTGGAGCCCTCTTTCCTGAGCTAAGACAAAAATGTGTGAGCCGGAGGCTAAAGAACTGTGAGCTAGCTCACGCTAACTCAGCTTAGAGGGAACACTGCTCTGGAGCCCTCCTTCCTGAGCTAAGACAAAAATGTGTGAGCCGGAGGCTAAAGAACTGTGAGCTGGCTCACACTAACTCAGCTTAGAGGGAACACTCAGTTCCCTTGGAGGGAATGGTGGGTCTGGAGGGGAGGGTGTCTCTGTGCTGCTATCAGGGCCAGCTCACTCACTAGGCAAACTAGGCGTTCGTCTAGAGCATGCCGGCCCTTAAGGGCACCAAAAGGCCTCCGCCCCCCACCAAAAGTCCCACCCAACCCCCGCCCTTTCCCCTGGCTTGCCAGGATGCCCTGCAGCTGCGGGGCATGCCCACAAGCCAGCGCTCACACGGAAGGGACAGGGGTTTAACCCCCGCCCCTTCCCTGGCTTGCCGGCATGGCCTGCAGCTACGGGGCACACAGGCAAGCTGGTGCTCAGATGGAAGGGATGGGGGTTTAACCCCCGCCCCTTCCCCTGGCTTGCCGACATGCCCTGCAGGAACAGGAGGGGGTTCCTTCTCTCCAGGCCCTGCCTGGAGGTTGGCAACCCTGTAATTAGGTGCACGCAGGGGGCGCCAGAAGATAGCCCTGCCTAGGGCGTGAAAAACCTTCGGGCCGGCCCTGGCTGCTATACCCTGCTGAGGTCTTCCTGCTCCCAAACCCTGGCTTCCCCCAGGCTCCTCCCCCAAATCTCCAGGAATTTCCCAACCCAGAGGTGGCAACCCAACACAATGTGCTCCCTTGCTCTCCACTTTGTCGTCTTCATTCCCTCGGGTGGGGAGGGCTGAGCGCCTGGCCTCTCTAGGGATTCCATCTCCTTCCTCTCCTTTGACTCTGACTGTAATTATCATGGGGCGTTTTCATGGCTAAGCTGATGCTATTTGGCAGTTTAGGCCAGTTTGGATATTTATTTATTTGTTGCTGATTTTCTGAATGTTTGGAATCTGCCTCAGGAGCCACTTGGCAAAGAGTTGGGAGAGGATATGTTTTTGTAAAAACAAAGTGATTTATTTGTTTACTTGATAACCCACCTTTCTGGCAGAGACTCAAGGCGTGTGGAGGATGTAATTTAAATCAAGGGCAGTCAATGTGCCGGGATGCCCGGCGAGCGATACAGCAGGGTTTGGTCTACAGAAACCTGAAAACAAACAGACATTTCAAACAGAGCTGAAACCAAAGCGTGAGCTTTTAAACATGGTACGTCAAGTGGTGTAGAAACCACCTGGTCCAGAGCTGACGTATGGCAATGGGCAGCAGTGCAGTAGTGTAGGCCAGCCCCTAGCCCCTGAAAGCCAGTTAGGTGTAGTGGTTAGGAGCGCAGACCCTAATCTGGGAGAACTGGGTTTGATTCCCCACTCCTCCTCCACATGCAGCTGCCGGTGTGACCTTGAGTCAGTTAAAAGTTCTCTCGGAGCTGTTCTCTCAAGAGCAGTCCTCGAATGAGCACTCTCAGCCCCGCCTACCTCATAGGGCGTCTGTTGTGGGGAGAGGAAGGGAAAGGAAATTGTAAGCCCCTCTGAGACTCCTTCTGGTAGTGAAGGGTGGGGTATAAATCCAATCTCCTCCTCCTCCTCCTCTTCTTCTTCTGACCCCCCAGAATTACAGCTCATCTACAGACTATGGAGATCAGTTCCTCTGGGGAACATAACATTAGACAAGTCCTGCTGGATCGGAGCAGTGGTCCATCTAGCCCAGCATCCTGTCCCACACAGTGGCCAACCAGTTCCTCTGGCGGGCCAACAACAGAGCAGAGAGGCCGAGGTCTTCCCCTGAGAAGGACATCAGAAGAGCCCTGCTGGGTCAGATCAGTGAGGGTCCATCTAGTCCAGCATCCTGTCTCACACAGTGGCCAGCCAGTTCCTCTGGAGGGCCAACCACAGGTCACAGAGGCTGAGGCCTTCCCATGATAAGAACATCAGAAGATCCCGGCTGGATCAGACCAGTGAGGGTCCATCTAGTCCAGCATCCTATCTCATAGAATGGACAACCAGTTCCACTGGAGGGCCAACAACAGGGCAGAGAGGCCGAGGTCTTCCCCTGAGAAGGACATCAGAAGAGCCCTGCTGGGTCAGACCAGTGAGGGTCCATCCAGTCCAGCCTCCTGTCATACACAGTGGCCAACCAGTTCCTCTGGAGGGACAACAGCAGGGCATAGAGGCCAAAGCCTTCCCCTGAGGTTGCCTCCTGGCTCTGGGATTCAGAGACTTCGTGCCTCTGAATGTGGAGGTTCCTCCCAGCCACAGTGTCTAGTAGTGATTGATAAACTTATCCTCCATGAATCTACCTAATCCTCTTTTACAGCTGTTGATTCCTGTGGCCGTCCCTACATCCTCTGGCAGCGAATTTTAATCCCTCTCTGTGTAAAGTAGTGTTTCCTGTTGTCCCTCCTGAACCTACTGCCCGTCAGCTTCATTGGATGCCCTCGCAGAGTTCTAGTATTTTGGGAGAGAGAGAGAAAGTTCCCTTGGCCAAATCTCTCCACCCCGTGCATAATTTCATAAATGAATGCTTTGGAGGGTGGACTCTATGTAGGGTTTCCCCTAGCCACCTAGCCGGTCACCCCCCTAGCCCCCCTGGTTTGCCAGATCCAGGTTGAGAAATTCCTGGAGATTTAGGGGCAGAGCCTGGGGAGGACAGGGCCCTCAGAGGGGTGCCATAAATCCCACCTTCCGGAGCATCCTTTTTAGGAGTCTGACCATAGTATATTCAGATCCGAGTATTTAGCTCAGACAGAAGAAGACTTAGAGTATAGAGACGGATATATGCTTTATGGTTTATTCCTTTCCAGAAAGAAGAAGTGGAATTCAAGAGCTTTTAGCAATAATTAGACAGCAACAGAATGAAATGCGCCTAAGATTAACAGCATAGTTAGAAAATGCAAGCGCCCCAGCTGAAGGGCGTTTGAGAACAAAATATATGTGTTGTTGTTCAGTCGCACAGTCGAGTCCGACTCTTTGCGACCCCATGGACCACATCACGCCAGGCCCTCCTGTCTTCCGTTGTGCTCCAGAGTTTGCTTAATTTCATGTCCGTTGCATCGATGACACTGTCCAGCCATCTCATCCTTCTTCTTTGACCTTCAATCTTTCCCAGCATCAGGGTCTTCTTCTCCAGCGAGGGCTTCCTTCTCATTTGGTGGCCAAAGTATTTGAGCTTCAGCTTCAGGATCTGGCCTTCCAGGGAACAGTCAGGGTTGATTTCTTCAAGGATTGACTGATTCGATCTCCTTGCAGTCCAAGGGGGACTCTGAAGGGTCTTCTCCAGCACCATAGTTCGAAATCATCGATTCTTTGGCACTCGGCCGTCCTTATGGCCCAACTCTCGCAGCTGTACATTACTACTGGGAATACCATTGCTTTGACCACAGGGACTTTTGTTGGCAGGGTGATGTCTCTACTTTTTATCATGCCATCTAGGTTGGCCATCGCTTTCCTCCCAAAAATATGTGTGGTGTAACAATAATTGGAGAGAAGCGAGATGTTCCCAAACAATATCTTCCTCTGTACTGGGAGGCCCCAGGGCCCCAGGAAGCCTGCCAAGAGCAGAGTCCAATGAGAACTATTGCACCTTATCAGGAACCCCCCTGGTACCATGTTGAGACAAATGAGCTCTTGATGATGCCCAAAAGAAGAGCTCATTGTTCCTTAAAGTTCTTCTCCGTTCCGGGACCAGATAAGCAGACGCAAGTACTTGTAATTCTGACCCGCCTAGGGATGCTCCAATGGAAAGGCGCCAGCTCAAATGATGCTACCTATCCGGTACCAATTAGGGATTCATTGAAGTGCAAACTATAACGATGTCGTTTGGGGTATAAGACCTACTGCCCTTCCTGGTTGGGGTTGCATTGTTCCCTCTAAGCTGTGGAGTCCTGTGAGCAAAAATTCCACTTTGTGAGCTCCTGGCATTAAAGTGGTGAACGAGCGATTTGGCTGCTGCATCAATTACTTTGCTCTGGAGCCCTCATTCCTGAGCCAAGACAAAAATGTGTGAGCCAGAGGCTAAACAACAGTGAACTAGCTCACACGAACTCAGCTTAGAGGGAACACTGGTTACTGGGTGCCAAGGTATATCCAGTCCTGTATTTTCCTGTTATTGCAATAAACGGGTTTTCATCCAATGCGCTGGACTCCGACTCTGTGTTCCTCATTCGACCTGGGGAACACACGGGGCACAGATCTGTGCATCAAGGGGAACTGATCTCTGTAAGTCTGGAAATGAGCTATAATTCCAAGGTAGGATTAGCAGCTCTGGGTAGGGGAATACCTGGAGATTTGGGGGAGGGGCAGAGCCTGGGCAGGGGAGAGTTTGGGGTGGGGAGGGGCCTCAGCAGGGTCTAATGCCATAGAGACCCCCCCCCCAGAGCATCCATTTTCTCCAGGGGAACTTATCCTTGAGGATAAGCTGGTTAAGTGTGGGCTGGATGGCACAACCGTTGGGTGGATTCATGGTTGGTTGAAAAATCGTACCCAACGAGTGCTCGTAAATGGCTGTGCGTCTACGTGGAGGGAATTCTCAAGTGGAGTACCACAGGGCTCGGTCCTGGGCCCGGTGTTATTCAATGTTTTTATAAATGACCTGGATGAAGACATAGAGGGGATGCTTATCAAATTTGCAGATGACACGAAGCTGGGTGGGATTGCTAATTCTGAAAAAGACAGAGTCAGGATTCAGAAGGATCTTGATAGGCTGGAACAGTGGGCTGAGGCAAATAACATGAATTTCAATAGAGATAAGTGCAAAGTCCTACTACACTTAGGTACAAAAAATCAAAGGCACAGATATAGAATGGGAGGGACTTGGCTTGACAGCAGCACATGTGAAAGGGATCTAGGAGTTCTGGTTGATCACAAGCTAAACATGAGCCTGCAGTGTGATGCGGCTGTGAAGAAAGCTAATGCAATCTTAGGATGCATTAGCAGAAGCCTTGTGTCCAGATCACGGGAGGTGGTAGTTCCATTGTATTCTGCTATGGTCAGCCCCCACCTGGAGTCCTGTGTCCAATTTTGGGCACCACATTTTCGGAAGGATGTTGACAAACTCGAGCGGGTCCAGAGGAGGGCGACCAGGATGGTGAGAGGGTTGGAGTCCAAGTCTTATGAGGAAAGGCTGAGGGAGTTGGGTATGTTTAGCCTGGGAAAGAGAAGGTTTAGAGGGGACATGATTGCAGTCTTCAAGTATTTGAAGGGCTGTCATGTAGAAGATGGAGTGGATCTATTCTCTCTCGCTCCGGATTGCAAGACTAGATCTAATGGGTGGAAATGACAAGGGAGTCATTACCGGCTTAATATCAGGAGAAACTTCCTGACTGTAAGAGTGGTTGAGCAGTGGAACAGACTGCCTCGGGAGGTGGTGGATGCTCCTTCCCTGGACGTTTTCAAGAGGAGACTGGACAACCATCTTTTGGGTATGTTGCAGGTATGTAGGGGTTTCGGCTGTGCTCCTGCAGAGTGCAGGGGGTTGGACTAGATGGCCTGCAAGGTCCCTTCCAACTCTAACATTCTATGATTCTATGATCTCCGTCATCTGGAGATCAATTTTAATAGCCGGAGTTCTCCAGGCGTCACCTGAAGGCCGGTGACCCAAATTCTAGGGGACCCCCAGGTCCCACCTGGAGGCTGTCACCCCTATGGCATTATACCCCACTCCAACCGTAAATCTTCAGGAGTTTCCTACGCCGGAGCCGGAAACCCCTCTTTCCCACCGGTGCCCTGGGAGGAGGTAGCATGCCAAAGCGGGTGAGGCCGTTTTGCGGGTATTCATTTGTCTGTTTGTTTTTCAAATTTACATTTTGCCCTCCCCACAAACGGGCTCAGGGTGGGTCACAGCACCGTCAGGCCGTTCGGCTTCCTGACACGATAATAAACCATCCGTTAAAACCTTTAAACGGCATTAAAAACGGACGACCCCAACGCTGGGGCCACACTGGGCTCTAAAATCCAGGCCGCATGCAGGTGATGTCTTCAGCATTGTGTGTGAGGGGTGAGCGAGGTACAGTTTGGTGCAGTGGTGAAGTGCGCGGACTCAGATCTGGGAGAACTGGGTTTGATTCCCCCACTCCTCCACTGGCAGCTGCTGGATGACCTTGGGCAAGCCATGGTTCTGTCAGAGCTGTTCTTGAAAAAGAGCAGTTTCTTTCAGAGCTCTCTCAGCCCCAACGACCTCACAGGGTGTCTGTTGTGGGGAGGGGAAGGGAAAGGAGTTTGTAAGCCGCTCTGAGACTCCTTCGGGTAGTGAAGGGAGGGGTATAAATCCAATCTCTTCTCTTCCTCTTTTTCTGGACGCTCACCACCTCAACCAAAGTCCTGGTGGAACGGCTCCCTTTTACAGGCCCGGAGGAATGGTAAAAGGTCTCACGGGGCCCTGATCTCACGTGGGAGCCTTTTCCACCAGGCCGGGGCCGTTGCAGAAAAGGCACTGGTCCTGGTTGAGGTTAAATGCGTGTTCCTCAGTACAGGGACATTTCATAGAATCATAGAATCATAGAATGTTAGAGTTGGAAGGGACCTTTCAGGCCATCTAGTCCAACCCCCTGCACTCTGCAGGAACACAGCCGAAACCCCTACATACCTACAACATACCCAAAAGATGGTTGCCCAGTCTCCTCTTGAAAACGTCCAGCGAAGGAGCATCCACCACCTCCCGAGGCACACATTTGTGTGTGTGTGTATGTATCCAAAGCCTTGTGTGTGTCTGCGTGTCCAAAGCCATGACCATCCTTCTTAATCTTTCAGAGTGTTGTGTTGCTTTCTTAAGGCATTATTTCCGGTCGCGGGCCTCCCATCACCCCCCCCTTCAGCACGCTTGGATTTCTGCTGGCACACTTCCCGGCAGCAGCGATGGTCTGCGCGCTCCCCAGGCAGAAATGCACAAGCAAGCATCGGCGCGCCATCCCCGGCCCACTCAGGGGACGCATAACGCATCTGCCCCTTGACCTCTGGGGCTGCTGATGCCAGTTCTTTCCTGCCAGCCAGAGAGGGAAGTCTGCCGCCTCTCAGAGCCGCAGCGAGTCTTGGCACCGATCCTGGCTTGTGCACAGCGGTCGCCTCCCTGCCCCCGGCCCGGCCTCCCGGCCCCGCTGCATGCTCCTGACCCTTCCACTTTAATTAAGAGCGGCTAAATCGAGCACGTTAGCCACCTGGCATGCCGGCAGGTGAAGGGTCGGGCTGTCCTGTGGGCCCCGGAGATCGCTTGGAACATGCGGCGTTCAATTAAAAGGAACACTGAAAACTTGTTTTTTCTCATTAGGCGGCTTGTGGGTAACTAAGCAAAAGGCTCCCTGGCTCAGATTGCTTGCGGAAGAGGGCGGGATTGAGGGGGAACGGCAAGCAGAGACACGACCGGTAAAGGTTCTCGCAACTCGATGTGCTAAGAAGTCGTTGCATGCTGGATTTCTGCCTGCCAGGCTGCCATGAGACGTCACGGTAGCTGGTCTTGCGTACCCTGAGAATGAAAAAAGATGCTGTGTATTATTCAACGCTGGAGCCGGGCGGTTTTGGCGTTCCACTTTTGAGGACGCGGCGACTTGAAGTCGGCGGGGCCGTGAAGTGGATGCACAAGCGGCGAGGCGAGGGTTTTGTGAAGAGGAATTACGAGCATCTATATTTGGACTTGTCCTTGTCTGAAGAGTTTGACTTGGACTATTTCTGAAGGCGCATTAATAGGGCTGCTTTTGTCTTTGGACCATGTACTTTTGAGTTTCTGGCGACTACATTGTATCTTTGGAAAAAACTACTCTGCTTACATAGGTTTAGATTATCGTACTCATCGGCTGGTGGATATTTTTTGTGTGTGGTTATTTACGCATGGTTTCATCTTTTGTATCTTTTGTGTTTCTTACCCCCTTCCATGCATCCCTGCTGTTTGGACTTCTAGATTGTGGCTGGAGTTCTCCTGGAATCCCAACTGGTCTCCAGGCTGGACGACGGTGATCGGTTGCCCTGGAGCAAAATGGCCGCTTTGGAAGGGGGACTCCAAGGGCATTATACCTGATGAAGCCCCTCCCCTCTCCAACCCTCCCCACTCTGCTCAGGCTCCACCCCTCAAATCTCCAGGAATTTCCTAATCCTGTGTCACTCAATGCCATACATGTCCCAACAAAATCTATCCCCAAAATCAACTCAAATTTGGGTGCAAGGATAATGACATAAGGACATAAGAGGACGTAAGAGAGAAGCCAATGTTGGATCAGGCCAATGACCCATCTAGTCCAACACTCTGTCACACAGTGGCCAAAAATACCAGGTGCCATCAGGAGGTCCAGCAGTGGGGCCAGGACACTAAGAAGCCCTCCCACTGTTGCCCCCCTCCCAAGCACCAAGAATACAGAGCATCCCTTGCCCCAGACTGAGATTTCCTAGCTATACCTTGTGGCTAATAGGCACTGATGGACCTCTGCTCCATGTTTATCCAATTCCCTCTTGAAGCCATCCATGCTTGTAGCCGCCACCACCTCCTGTGGCAGTGAATTCTATGTGTTAATCACTCTTTGGGTGAAGAAGGACTTCCTTTTATCTGTTCTAACCTGACGGCTCAGCGATTTCATGGAGTACCCATGAGTTCTTGTATGGTGAGAAAGGGAGAAAAGGACTTCTTTCTCGACCTGCTCTATCCCATGCATAATCTTGTAAGACTCGATCATGTCACCTCTCAGCCGATGTTTCTGCAAGCTAAAGAGCCCCAAGCGCTTGAACCTTTCTTCATAGGGAAAGTGTTCCAACCCTTTGATCATTCCAGTTGCCCTTCTCTGCACTTTTCCCAGTTGCCTGCCTCTGCTGAGTCTTTCTTAAGGAAAGCCCCTTGCTGGGGTGGCCATGAGTTGGAAGCTCAGCAGGGTCTGTACTTGGAAGGGAGACCTCCAAGGAAGGCTGGGCAGAGGAAGGTGACAGCCAACCACCTCTGCCTCTCCCTTGCCTCAGAAGCCCCTTGCTGGGGTGGCCATAAGTTGGAAGCTCAGCAGGGCCGGTACTTGGAAGGGAGACCACCAAGGAAGGCTCTGCAGAGGAAGGCAAGGGCCAACCACCTCTGCTTCTCCCTTGCCTTGGAAGCCCCTTTCTGGGGTGGCCATAAGTTGGAAGCTCAGCAGGGTTGGTACTTGGAAGGGAGACCACCAAGGAAAGCTCTACGGAGGAAGGCAAGGGCCAACCACCTCTGCTTCTCCCTTGCCTCGGAAGACCTTTGCTGGGGTGGCCATAAGTTGGAAGCTCAGCAGGGTCTGTACTTGGAAGGGAGACCACCAAAGAAGGCTCTGCAGAGGAAGGCCAGGGCCAACCACCTCTGCTTCTCCCTTGCCTTGGAAGCCCCTTGCTGGGGTGGCCGTAAGTCAGAAGCTCAGCAGGGTCTGTACTTGGAAGGGAGACCACCAAGGAAGGCTCTAACCCTAACCCTAACCTCTGGGAGGTGGGCAGCATTGCCAATCTCCAGGTGGGGCCTGGGGATCACCCACAATCACAGCCGATCTCCAGTCCACCAAGACCACTCCCCTGGAAAAGAGAGCTGCCCTGGAGGGTCGACTCCTGGGCATTAATTCCCTCCCCGTGCCCCACCTTCCCCAGTCTCCATCACTGAAATCTCCAGAAATGTGTCCCCCCTCCCCGACTTAGCAGCCTTAGAGGTGAGGGCGCATCTTGAGTGTGCTTGAAGGCGAAGGTGCCACGAAAGGCACAACCTGCCCACTGGCACCCTGCGGCTCCAGTGCCAACCCCTGCACCGCCGAGAGCATCTTGTAGTACAATTAATGTTTTTCTACTAAAGCGGAGGAGCGAAGGCTGCCCGGGAAAGATGCCTTGGCTGAGTATCCGGATGCAGCACGGCAGGGGAAAGCCTTCAGCCAAGTGTGCCTGGCAGGGGTCTCCGTGGCTTTGGGAAGCAGGGCCCGGCTGGGGCGAGCGCATCCCTCTGTCGGCCTGCAACATCAGCTGGAGCAGAGTCCCCCGATTTTGAGGACAATCTAGTTTGGTGTTGTGGTTAAGTGCGCAGACTCTAATCTGGGAGAACCGGGTTTGATTCCCCCACTCCTCCACTTGTAGCTGCTGGATGACCTCGGGCAAGCCGTAGTTCTGATAAGAGCTGCCCTTGAAAAAGAGCAGTTTCTGTCAAGAGCTCTCTCAGCCCCACCTGCCTCACAGGGGGTGTCTGTTGTGGGGAGGGGAAAGGAAGGGAGTTTGTAAGCCGCTCTGAGACTCCTTTGGGCAGTGAAGGGCGGGGTATAGATCCAATCTCCTCCTTCTCTCCTTCTTCTTCTTCCTCTTCTTCTTCTTCCTCCTCCTCTTCTTCTTCTTCTTCTTCTTCTTCTTCTTCTTCTTCTTCTTCTTCTTCTTCTTCTTCTTCTTCTTCTTCTTCTTCTTCTTCTTCTTCTTCTTCTTCTTCTTCTTCTTCTTCTTCTTCCTCCCAGGGTGTCTGTGATGGGGAGGGGAAGGGAAAGGAGGTTGTAAGCCGCTCTGAGACTCCCTTGGGTAGTGAAGGGCGGGGTATAAATCCAATCTCCTCCTCTTCTTCTTCTTCTTCTTCTTCTTCTTCTTCTTCTTCTTCTTCTTCTTCTTCTTCTTCTTCTTCTTCTTCTTCTTCTTCTTCTTCTTCTTCTTCTTCCTCCTCCTCCTCCTCCTCCTCCTCCTCCTCCTCTTCTTCTTCTTCTTCTTCTTCTTCTTCTTCTTCTTCTTCTTCTTCTTCTTTTCTTCTTCTTCTTCTTCTTCTTCTTCTACCTCACAGGGTGTCTGTTGTGGGGAGGGAAAGGAAAGAAGGTTGTAAGCCGCTCTGAGACTCCCTTGGGTAGTGAAGGGTGGGGTATAAATCCAATCTCCTCCTCCTCCTCCTCTTCTTCTTCTTCTTCTTCTTCTTCTTCTTCTTCTTCTTCTTCTTCTTCTTCTTCTTCTTCTTCTTCTTCTTCTTCTTCTTCTTCTTCTTCTTCTTCTTCTTCTTCTCTCCCCAGTCCCATAGCCACCGCGGAGGCATTTCAGGGCCTGGCCCCCTGACTTCCTGCCAAGGCCCCTGACATCCATCCAGGCCCCAGCCCCCCTGCTCTCTGGGACACCTGGAGTACTCCCCATTGCCTCTCCTTCCCCAAGAATGGCTTGCTTTCCCATGTAGGCAAGCAGCGTGCAAACGCCACAAGACTGAGTATTTTTAAAAATATATTTTTTAATTTCATTTTCTATTTTGTGATGTCAGTGCCCCCTGACTTATTGAAAGGCCCCTGAGTGACAAAATCTAAGGCTACAAGCCTGATCCGCCCCCTCCCCCAAATTCGATAGCATGGTTCAGTCAGTGACAGGGGTCCGCCGGATGCTCTCCACCTGCCAAATCCGGAGGTCCCCCCCCCACCTCCCCTCCGGGCATCCGGGACATTGGCTGTGAGGGGGAGCCCAGGTGCGCCACTGAGTAGCAGTGTGCCTGATGCCCAGTTCCTTCCAGCTGATCCCGTTGGCAAACGCAGAACCACACGCGGGCACAAGCGCTGCGGCCGGGAAAGCCAGCTGTCTGCCTGAGTCTTACCTGTTCTCCAGGGGAGAAGGGGGGGGAGAGAGAGCCGTGCACTCTGCGGAGAACCATCTGCTGGTTGTCCCCAGCACGAAAGACGGTCGCCTAGCCCAGGGGCAGTGTTCCCTCTAAGCTGAGCCAGCGTGAGCTCGCTCACAGTTTTCTAGCCTCCGGCTCGCACATTTTTTTGTCTTTGCTCAGGAGCAGGTCTCCGGAGCAGACTCTTTTATGCAGCGGCCAGATTGCTCGCTCACCACTTTAATGCCAGTCGCTCACAAAAGTAGAATTTTTGCTCACAGGACTCCACAGCGTAGAGGGAGCCTTGCCCAGGGGTGGCCAAACTCGCTTAACATAAGAGCAACATAGAATAAACATCAGATGTTTGAGAGTCGAAGAAGAAGAAGAAAAGATAAGAGATTGGATTTCTACCCCGCCCTTCGCTACCGAAGGGAGTCTCAGAGTGGCTTACAACTCCCTTCCCTTCCCCTCCCCACAACAGACACCCTGTGAGGCAGGTGGTGCTGAGAGAGCTCTGACAGAAACTGCTCTTTTTCAAGAACAGCTCTTATCAGAACTGCGGCTTGCCCAAGGTCATCCAGCAGCTGCGAGTGGAGGAGGAGTGGGGAATCAAACCGGGCGGTGGACTAGATGGTCTGTCGGCCTGATCCAGCAAAGTTCTTCTGCTTTGTCGTGGCAGAAATAGAAGAAAAAGCTGTATTTACACCCCACCCTTCACTCAGCGTCTCAGAGTGGCTCACCATCTCCTTTCCCTCCCCCTCCCCACAACAGCTACCCTGGGATGTAGCTGGGGCTGAGAGAGCTCTCCCAAGGACTGCCCTTGAGAGAACAGCTCCGAGAGGACTCGTGACTGACCCAAGGTCACACCAGCAGCTGCGTGTGGAAGCGGAGTGGGGAATCAAACCTGGTTCTCTTCAGATTAGAGTCCGCCCTCTTAACCACTCACACCAAACCAGCTCTCTAAGCAAGGGCTTAGAATGCGTTCAAAAGGCTTCCAGGATAACACAAAGCCTACGACCACACGAATAACTCAGAGCATCAACATTTCGGCCAGAACAAAAAAGTTTGCAGGAAGGTGTAGGGTTGCCAACTCTGGGTTGGGAAATTCCGGGGGATTTGGAGGCTGAGCCTGTGGAGGGCGGGGTTTGGGGGAGGGGAGGGGTCTCAGCCACAGAGTCCAGCCTCCAAAGCAGGCAGGGAAACTGATCTCTGCAGCCTGGGAGATTACAGCTCCCTCCAAGCCCGACTTCAGTAGGGTAGAACGCCACAGATCTCACCGATCTCCAAAGCAGCCGCTTTCTGCAGGGGGACTGATCTCTGTCACCTGCAAATCAGTTGCAATTCCAGGACAATTCTGCAGCAGGCCCCACCTGGAGGTTGGCAAGCCTAGCTTTGCCCCTCTCCAAAAAGCTGACTGGTCAGCTCTCGCCTCGCCTCACTGCAAAGAATCCAAGAATCACAGAGTTGGAAGGGACCTCCAGGGTCACCTAGTCCAACCCCCTGCACAAGGCAGGAAATTCACAAATACACACACCCCCTCCACGCCCCCAGTGACCCCTACTCCACGCCCGGAAGATGACGAAAAAAACCCCTCCAGGATCTCCGGCCAAACCGGCCTGGAGAAAAATGGCTTCCGGACCCCAAAGTGGCAATTGGCATTTCCCTGGGTGTGTAAGAAAGGGCCACGAGGACTAAGCAGTGAGGCAACCCTTCCTGCCCTCCCTCTCATAGAACCATAGAATGTTAGAGTTGGAAGGGACCTTGCAGGTCATCTAGTCCAACCCCCTGCACTCTGCAGGAGCGCAGCCGAAAGACAGCCCTACAGCATACCTGAAAGATGGGCGTCCAGCCTCCACGTGAAAGCGTCCAGCAAAGGAGCTTCCACCACCTCCCGAGGCAGTCTGTCCCACCGATCAACCACTCCTACAGTTAGGAAGTTTCTCCTGATATCGAGTCGGTATCGACTCCCTTGTCATTTCCACCCATTCGATCCAGTCTTGCAATCCGGAGCAAGAGAGAATAGATCTGCTCCATCTTCTACGTGAGAGCCCTTCAAATATTTGAAGGGTAGACCATCAAAAGATACACAACTTTCACAAGTAAACAGTAGACATCAGTCTATTGCAATACAATGACAATATAGAGAATAGATCTGCTCCATCTCCTACATGACAGGCCTCCAGATATTTGAAGGTCTGCTTCAGTTCAGAGGTTGCCAAGTTCACCCACCTTCAGACAGACTCGGCCTTGGGATTGAGGCTGTAATTCCCAGTTCGTATCTGGTGGGTTGTATCTGGTTCTCAACTAGCGTGGGAGGAAGCTTGCTTTGGATTTCCACCCCCGCCCCCCGCTGGGGTCAGATCAGGGAAGGGGTTTAACTGCTTTCCCGGCTGCGGCGCTCCCCCCTTCCTCGGTTTGGGAATTAGTAGAGGTTGCTCGGGCTGTCTTTAAGAAAGAAAAGAAAGCTTTGCCTTCGGTTTAATGTGCTGAGACTAATCGGCTCCCCAGGCCTGGCTCCGGGAGGCGGGTGATGGAGAGGTGGAATTAACAGTTATTAAAGCCGCCCTGCTGAGCCGGGACCTCACTGGAAGGCCTTGGAGAGCAGCTCTTCCCGCCCCGGCCCTGGAAAGTGGGTTTGCAGGCAAGCTGGATCACTCTGGCTCCATGCCAAGAAAGACGGCCATCTGCCTATGCTCAGAGGCACTCTTCTCATCGGGGAGGGATGCCAATCTCCAGGTGGGACCTGGGGATCCCCCGGAATTACCACTCACCTCCAGACGACAACCAAGGCACAGATATAGAATGGAAGGGACTTGGCTTGACAGCAGCACATGTGAAAGGGATTTAGGTGCTGTGGTTGATCACAAGCTCAGCATGAGCCTGCAGTGTGATGTGGCTGCGAAGAAAGCTAATGCAATCTTAGGATGCATTGACAGAAGCATTGTGTCCAGATCACGGGAGGTGGTAGTTCCGCTCTGTTCTTCTATGGTCAGGCCTCACCTGGAGTCTTGTGTCCAGTTTTGGTCACCACATTTTAGGAAGGATGTTGACAAGCTTGAGCATGTCCAGAAGAGGGCAACCAGGATGGTGAGAGGGTTGGAATCCAAGTCTTACAAGGAAAGGCTGAAAGAGTTGGGTATGTTTAGCCTGGGAAAGAGAAGGCTTAGAGGGGACATGATTGCAGTCTTCAAGTATTTGAAGGGCTGTCCTGTAGAAGATAGAGCAGATCTATTCTCTCTTGCTCCAGATTGCAAGACTAGATCTAATGGGTGGAAATGACGAGGGAGTCTATACCGGCTAGATATCAGGAGAAACCTCCTAACTGTCAGAGTGGTTGAGCAGTGGAACAGTACTGCCTCGGGAGGTGGTGGATGCTCCTTCGCTGGACGTTTTCAAGCAGAGGCTGGATGACCATCTTTCGGGTATGTTGTGAAGGGCTATCTTTTGGCTCTGCTCCTGCAGAGTGCAGGGGTTGGACTAGATGACCTGCAAGATCCCTTCCAACTCTAACATTCTGTGATTCTATCTGTTCCCCTGGAGAAAATGGCTGCTTTGGAGGGCGGACTCAGCGACATTATAACCCTTGGAGTTCCCTCCCCTCCCAAACCCTGCCCTCCCCGAGCTCACCCCCTCCCAAATCTCCTGAGCTGGTAACCCTAGTCCGAGAGATGAAGTTGCCAACCTCCAGGCATGGCCTGGAGAATTCCTGGAATTACACCTGATCTCCAGGCAATGCAGATCAGTTCTGGCAGATGCTATAGTAGCCGAGCCGCGTCATCTGCATAAGTGAGCTGTGACTCACAGAAGCTCCTCCCCTAGTACAAATTTTGTTAGAACTGTGGAAGGTCAGTAGTTCAGCAGTTCGAGACCTGA
Organism: Gekko gecko; assembly: GCA_029375565.1. Lineage (NCBI taxonomy): Eukaryota > Metazoa > Chordata > Lepidosauria > Squamata > Gekkonidae > Gekko > Gekko gecko. Next base: position 234,825,789 of record JAPDNY010000005.1, read on the forward strand.
GAGTGCCGCATGACGGACTGAGCTCCCGTCTCTAGTTCCAGCTCCTGCCAACCTAGCAGTTCGAAAGCAAGAAATTGCAAGTAGATAAATAGGTACCACTTTGGTGGGAAGGGAACAGCGTTCCGTGCACCTTGGTGCCGGCCACATGACCACGGAAACATCTTCGGACAGCGCTGGCTCTTTGGGTTTGAAACGGAGATGAGCACCGCAACCCTAGAGTTGGATTTGACTGGTTTTCAAGTAAGGGAACCTTTACCTTTCCTAAGGTGCCACTCTTGCTCTTTTCTGGACCCACGCTGCTGTCCGACACAAAGTACTCAGTACATGGCTCCAGAGAAGCATGTAAAAGTCTATTTACATCATTACAGAGATTTATTTCACAGAGCGGACACAAAACGTTAAATACTAAGTGGGAAATCAGTTAGAGGTATTCACATATGACAAAGTATCAGTTCCAATAAATACACAATAAGCTGGTAATTAAAAAAAAATCCAACTTGGCGGTACTTTGCTGAGAAATGTTGCAAATCTTTATAGTAATCAGCAAAGAGAGATCGGTGGGACGGGGGTGCGGGCTCTACTCCCCTTTCGGAAGTCTTCTTCTTCGAGGCCAGCCTCTCACATTTCAATTGCAGCGCACCAAGAACTCCGCAAGATTCTTTAAAATCTATGGCGTTATAACCCTCGGAGGCCCCTCCCCAAGCTCCATCCCCAAAGTCTCCAGGAATTTCCCAACCTGGATCCGGCAACCATATCGGGATTCGGGAGGCGGACTGTTTCTACACCTCCTCGCAAGCCTGTGAAGAAGAAGAAGATGGGTGGAAATGACAAGGGAGTCGTTACCGGCTTAATATCAGGAGAAACTTCCTGACTGTAAGAGTGGTTGAGCAGTGGAACAGACTGCCTCGGGAGGTGGTGGATGCTCCTTCGCTGGACGTTTTCAAGAGGAGACTGGACGACCATCTTTTGGGTATGTTGTAGGTATGTAGGGGTTTCGGCTCTGCTCCCACAGAGTGCAGGGGGTTGGACTAGATGGCCTGCAAGGTCCCTTCCAACTCTAACATTCTATGATTCTATGATTGATTCTAAGATGAAGAAGGAGGAGGAGGAGGAGGAGGAGGAGGAGATGATTGGATTTATACCCCGCCCTTCACTTGGAGTCTCAGAGCAGCTTACAATTTCCTTTCCCTTCCCCTCCCCACAACAGACACCCCGTGTGGTAGGTGAGGCTGAGAGAGCTCTCTCGAGAACTGCTCCTGAGCGAATTGTGACTGATCCAAGCCGGCTGCATGTGGAGAAGTGGGGAATCAAACCCGCTTCTCCAGATTAGAGTCCACCACTCTTAATCACTACACCAACCTGTGCCCGCCAGGTGTTTTTAGGAAGTGGGTGGGGCCAGGGAGGGCTTTTGCCCAACACAGCTTCTGATTGGCCGTTGGAGATTTGTTGGGCTGTGCAGATTTTTTTAAAGGTTGCTTTGGCCGCAGCTGCCCCCAGAGCACAAGGGTCTGCAACCGTGTGGCTGAAGTGAAGCCGTGGCCACCACGTTGCGACTGACTCCGCCTCTTGCAGCAGCCATTTTGTGACAGCCGTTTTCGTGGTTGCGGCCACCACACTGTGCCAGAATTCCAGATGTGCCTCCAGGCTTGGAAAGGTTGGGGAACCCCGCCGTAGAGTCTTCGCTCCAGATCTGCCCTTTCCTCCAGGGGAACTGAGATCTGGAGGTTATAGAACAAGCACGGACCCAGTGTTCAAGATAAAGCAAAGGAAATAACACCACACCATAACAGAGACGGCAACCACAATAATGGTAGATACAAGGAGAGCAAATGTATTAATGATAGAACGAAGCGCAAACTGCCACAGAAATTGTTACGCATGCAACGAGCAAGAGATTGATGATATCTGTCACCACGTAGCATTACAGCTCGTAAGGTCCCTTATGGGCAAAGAAGAAAACGTCGCACAATTATTTTTAAGGGCAAGACTCAGGGAAGTCCTTTAAACGTAGAAACGAGAAACTCGCCAAAATATTTCGAGGGCAGGTTTCCACGGGAGTCCGGTAAACCGGTCCGTTTCGAAGAATCTCTGCCAGGAATCGCCCGCCGACAGATGAAATTTCGAAGAGGATCGACAGATGAAATCCCAGATTAAAGTCAAACAGCCCCGTAAAGATGTACGAAACAATGCAGTCCCAAATCCCCGTCTTACTACACCTGTGTGGATCATCCATAGATGAACACTTACCATTTCTCCATTATCACTAAAGCACATAGGCTTATCAGCTCGGAGCACATACCCTCACGATTCAAATTACCATCTTCATTTTCCAAAAATGAAGTTCTCGAAGAGTCAGAAAGGAACTCAATTAGTAAAGCTACTGTAGCTACTGACCTGCACAGGTGTTTTCGATCGTGCCCACAGTCATTGTGTTCTTAAAGTTACAGTAAATAAGAAATAAGATATAATAACACAGAGCCATACATGATATTCAGTAACATTTGTGCGCATTCCAGCTCAGGTTCAGAAATGTTTGGGACCCCTACCATAGAGTCTTCACTCGAAACCTGCCCGTTCCTCCACAGAAAATGAGGTCTGTAAAAAATGAGAAAGGGGGAGGGGACTCAACCCAAGATATGGCTGAGATATATGAGGGTCAAGCTATCAAAATAAGTTATTATATGAATACAAATATTCAGGGCTCTTTTTGTAGCAGGAACTCCTTTGCATATTAGGTGACACACACACTAATGTAGCCAATCCTCCAAGAGCTTACGGAAGCCCCCGGAAGAAGAGCTCTGTAAGCTCTTGGAGGACTGGCTACATTAGGGATGTGTCGCCTAACATGCAGAGCAGTTCCTGCTACAAAAAAAGCCCTGCAAACATTTATTATGGTGTACATGTTAGTAAAAGATAAAAAAGGTTAAAAGGAATGATCCAAATGTCAGACTCTTCAAACTTTCTATGTACAGAGCTGTTAGTTTCACATATACAATTGATGGGTATATCTTATGAAGAAGAAGAAGGAGAAGAAAAAGGAGAAGAAGGAGGAGAAGGAGGAGGAGGAGGAGGAGGAGGAGGAGGAGGAGGAGGAGGAGGAGGAGGAGGAGGAGGAGGAGGAGGAGGAGGAGAAGAAGAAGAAGAAGAAGAAGAAGAAGAAGAAGAAGAAGAAGAAGAAGAAGAAGAAGAAATTCTATTTATACCCTGCCCTTCACTTGGAGTCTCAGGGCGACTTACAATCTCCTTCCCTTCCCCTCCCCACAACAGACACCCTGTGAGGTAGGTGGGGCTGAGAGAGCTCTGTCGAGAACTGCCCTTGAGAGAACAGCTCTGAGAGAACTTGTGACTGACCCAAGCCAGTTTGCTGTAGTGGTTAAGTGTGCGGACTCCAATCTGGGAGAACCAGGTTTGATTCTCCACTCCTCCACTTGCAGCTGCTGGGTGACCTTGGGCAAGCAATAGTTCTGTCAGAGTGGTTCTCTCAAGAGCAGTCCCCGAGAGAGCTCTCTCAGCCCCACCTACCTCATCAGGTGTCTGTTGCGGGGAGGGGAAGGGAAAAGGAGTTTGTAAGCTGCTCTGAGACTCCGAGGGAAGGGCGGGGTATAAATCCAATCTCTCCTCTTCTTCTTCTTCAAGGTCACACCAGCAGCTCCATGCGGAGGAGTGGAGAATCAAACCTGGTTCTCCCAGAGTAAAGACCGCCACTCTTAACCACTACATCAAACTGGCCAATAGACCATATGCATTTCAGCCCCCTAATGGCCTTCCTCGGTGCCCAATATTACTATTAAGAAACAACACACGCCCAGAAATAAACACATGATAAAAAGCTTTTCTTTAAAGCCAGGTGTTGTTTTCCCATACGATGTGCAATTGCCAAAAATTGACGCAGTAGGCCATGGATATTCTCTCAGGGTAGCTGCACATGCTTTCCAAATAATCGTTCTGGCTTTAAAGAAAATCTCCTTCCCCCCCCCAAATATTTATTTCTGGATGTGTGCCGTTTTATAATAGTAATATCGAACTGAGGTCTGTAGTCTGCCAATCGCTTGCAATTCCCGGATATCTCCAGGCCCCACCTGGAGGTTGGCAACTCCAAGTGGGAGCACTCGCCCCGAAAGCCGGGCCTGTCTGAAGCAGGCCGCCTGGCTTCGTTTCGCTCCCTTTCAACGGTGTCGCGTTTGAATTATTGGATCAGTCACTGATGCCGACGAGCGCCATCAATAAAAATGGCCTTTTCTCCCTCCCTCCTCTCTCCCTGTCTTGCTTCCTTTCCCCTTCCTGGTCCTGGTTAGCGCTTGAGAGATAGGAGCCCACATGGCCGACGCTTTCATCTCCCCATTCATAAACATAAGCGGGTATCTCTGCCCGCCCGCCTGCCAGCCATTCTGTTTCTCAGCGGCTCATGCATATGCATGATTTCTCGAAAGGCCCTTTCCTCTCTCCGCAACCTGCTCTCCCCATTAGCTGGCAGGAGAAAGCACCCACACAGGAAACCCCTCGCGCACGGCTTGTCTTACACGGGAATCTCAGCCGGAGCGGAAAAAAGATCAGTCTCGTACGGAGGAAGGATTTAATTTGTCTTTCGAGGCGGGGGCGCGACTCGCCATTCGCCCGGCCTGGCCGACGGGACGGGATCCTTGCACGAGCCCGGCTTTCAGAGCCAGATTTATCCATTCCTTTGCGTTATTTATAGGCCTCCTTTCGCACCCGGAACCAAGGCGGGTTAGGCAGAGTGTCATTTCCGCCCACCCTCGAAAACAATACAACAACAATGCATACAAGACCAGTCCTAGAATCCCCCCAAATCAGGATTCTTTCTGGAGTGTGGTGGTGGGAAGGGCTGACAGATGATTTATGGTGACCCTGTAGGGTTCCCAAGGCAAGAGACATTTCAGAGGTGGTCTGCCGTTGCCTGCCTCTGTGTACCAACCCTGGATAACCCTGGAGGTCTCCCATCCAAGTTCGAACCAGGGTTGACTGGCTCTGCTTAGCTTCTGTGATCTGACGTAGACCTGGCTAGGCTGGGCCATCCAGACCGAGGAAGGAAACAAACAGGTGGTCAGCCATTGCCTGCCTCTGCGTAGCAGCCCTGGATAACCCCGGAGGTCTCCCATCCAAGTTCTAACCAGGGTTGACTGGCTCTGCTCAGCTTCTGTGATGAAACCGGGGGTAGCTTGGGCCATCCAGACCGAGGAAGGAGACAAACAGAGGTGGTCAGCCATTGCCTGCCTCTGCGTAGCAACCCTGGATAACCCTGGAGGTCTCCCATCCAAGTTCGAACCAGGGATGACTGGCTCTTCTTAGCTTCTGTGATCTGACGAGACCTGGCTAGGCTGGGTCATTCAAACTGAGGAAGGAGACAAACAGAGGTGGTCTGCCATTGTCTGCCTCTGCGTAGCAACCCTGGATAACCCTGGAGGTCTCCCATCCAAGTTCTAACCAGGGTTGACTGGCTCCGCTTAGCTTCTGTGATCTGACGAGACCTGGCTAGGCTGGGCCATCCAAACCAAGGAAGGAGACAAACAGAGGTGGTCTGCCATTGTCTGCCTCTGCGTAGCAACCCTGGATAACCCCGGAGGTCTCCCATCCAAGTTCTAACCAGGGTTGACTGGCTCTGCTCAGCTTCTGTGATGAAACCGGGGGTAGCTTGGGCCATCCAGACCGAGGAAGGAGACAAACAGAGGTGGTCAGCCATTGCCTGCCTCTGCGTAGCAACCCTGGATAACCCTGGAGGTCTCCCATCCAAGTTCGAACCAGGCATGACTGGCTCTTCTTAGCTTCTGTGATCTGACGAGACCTGGCTAGGCTGGGTCATTCAAACTGAGGAAGGAGACAAACGGAGGTGGTCTGCCATTGTCTGCCTCTGCGTAGCAACCCTGGATAACCCTGGAGGTCTCCCATCCAAGTTCTAACCAGGGTTGACTGGCTCCGCTTAGCTTCTGTGATCTGACGAGACCTGGCTAGGCTGGGCCATCCAAACCAAGGAAGGCCCCACTGCTGGACCTCCGGATGGCACCTGGTATATTTTGGCCGCTGTGTGACAGAGTGTTGGACTAGATGGGCCATTGGCCTGATTCAACATTGGCTTCTCTTATGTTCTTATGTTCTTAAGGAGACAAACAGAGGTGGTCAGCCATTGCCTGCCTCTGCGTAGCAACCCTGGATAACCCTGAAGGTCTCCCATCCAAGTTCGAACCAGGGTTGACTGGCTCCGCTTAGCTTCTGTGATCTGATGAGACCTGGCTAGGCTGGGCCATCCAGACCGAGGAAGGAGACAAACAGGTGGTCAGCCATTGCCTGCCTCTGCGTAGCAACCCTGGATAACCTGGAGGTCTCCCATCCAAGTTGGAACCAGGGTTGACTGGCTCTGCTTAGCTTCTGTGATCTGATGAGACCTGGCTAGGCTGGGCCATTCAAACCGAGGAAGGAGGCAAACAGAGGTGGTCTGCCATTGTCTGCCTCTGCGTAGCAACCCTGGATAACCCTGGAGGTCTCCCATCCAAGTTCGAACAAGGGTTGACTGGCTCTGCTCAGCTTCTGTGATGAGACTGGGGGTAGCTTGGGCCATCCAAACCGAGGAAGGAGACAAACAGAGGTGGTCAGCCATTGCCTGCCTCTGCGTAGCAACCCTGGATAACCCTGGAGGTCTCCCATCCAAGTTCGAACCAGGGTTGACTGGCTCCGCTTAGCTTCTGTGATCTGACGAGACCTGGCTAGGCTGGGCCATCCAAACCAAGGAAGGAGACAAACAGAGGTGGTCAGCCATTGCCTGCCTCTGCGTAGCAACCCTGGATAACCCTGAAGGTCTCCCATCCAAGTTCGAACCAGGGTTGACTGGCTCCGCTTAGCTTCTGTGATGAGACCGGGGGTAGCTTGGGCCATCCAGACCGAAGAAGGAGACAAACAGGTGGTCAGCCATTGCCTGCCTCTGCGTAACAACCCTGGATAACCCTGGAGGTCTCCCATCCAAGTTCAAACCAGGGTTGACTGGCTCTGCTTAGCTTCTGTGATCTGACAAGACCTGGCTAGGCTGGGCCATCCAGACCGAGGAAGGAAACAAACAGGTGGTCAGCCATTGCCTGCCTCTGCGTAGCAACCCTGGATAACCCTGGAGGTCTCCCATCCAAGTTCGAACCAGGCATGACTGGCTCTTCTTAGCTTCTGTGATCTGACGAGACCTGGCTAGGCTGGGTCATTCAAACTGAGGAAGGAGACAAACGGAGGTGGTCTGCCATTGTCTGCCTCTGCGTAGCAACCCTGGATAACCCTGGAGGTCTCCCATCCAAGTTCTAACCAGGGTTGACTGGCTCCGCTTAGCTTCTGTGATCTGACGAGACCTGGCTAGGCTGGGCCATCCAAACCAAGGAAGGCCCCACTGCTGGACCTCCGGATGGCACCTGGTATATTTTGGCCGCTGTGTGACAGAGTGTTGGACTAGATGGGCCATTGGCCTGATTCAACATTGGCTTCTCTTATGTTCTTATGTTCTTAAGGAGACAAACAGAGGTGGTCAGCCATTGCCTGCCTCTGCGTAGCAACCCTGGATAACCCTGAAGGTCTCCCATCCAAGTTCGAACCAGGGTTGACTGGCTCCGCTTAGCTTCTGTGATCTGATGAGACCTGGCTAGGCTGGGCCATCCAGACCGAGGAAGGAGACAAAGAGGTGGTCAGCCATTGCCTGCCTCTGCGTAGCAACCCTGGATAACCCTGGAGGTCTCCCATCCAAGTTGGAACCAGGGTTGACTGGCTCTGCTTAGCTTCTGTGATCTGATGAGACCTGGCTAGGCTGGGCCATTCAAACCAAGGAAGAAGACAAACAGAGGTGGTCTGCCATTGTCTGCCTCTGCGTAGCAACCCTGGATAACCCTGGAGGTCTCCCATCCAAGTTCGAACAAGGGTTGACTGGCTCTGCTCAGCTTCTGTGATGAGACCGGGGGTAGCTTGGGCCATCCAGACCGAGGAAGGAGACAAACAGAGGTGGTCAGCCATTGCCTGCCTCTGCGTAGCAACCCTGGATAACCCTGGAGGTCTCCCATCCAAGTTCGAACCAGGGTTGACTGGGTCCGCTTAGCTTCTGTGATCTGATGAGACCTGGCTAGGCTGGGCCATCCAAACCAAGGAAGGAGACAAACAGAGGTGGTCTGCCTCTGCGTAGCAACCCTGGATAACCCTGGAGGTCTCCCATCCAAGTTCTAACCAGGGTTGACTGGCTCTGCTCAGCTTCTGTGATGAGACCGGGGGTAGCTTGGGCCATCCAGACCGAAGAAGGAGACAAACAGGTGGTCAGCCATTGCCTGCCTCTGCGTAACAACCCTGGATAACCCTGGAGGTCTCCCATCCAAGTTCAAACCAGGGTTGACTGGCTCTGCTTAGCTTCTGTGATCTGACAAGACCTGGCTAGGCTGGGCCATCCAGACCGAGGAAGGAAACAAACAGGTGGTCAGCCATTGCCTGCCTCTGCGTAGCAACCCTGGATAACCCTGGAGGTCTCCCATCCAAGTTCGAACCAGGGTTGACTGGCTCCGCTTTGCTTCTGTGATCTGATGAGACCTGGCTAGGCTGGGCCATCCAAACCAAGGAAGGAGACAAACAGAGGTGGTCTGCCTCTGCGTAGCAACCCTGGATAACCCCGGAGGTCTCCCATCCAAGTTCTAACCAGGGTTGACTGGCTCTGCTCAGCTTCTGTGATGAGACCGGGGGTAGCTTGGGCCATCCAGACCGAGGAAGGAGACAAACAGAGGTGGTCAGCCATTGCCTGCCTCTGCGTAGCAACCCTGGATAACCCTGGAGGTCTCCCATCCAAGTTCGAACCAGGGTTGACTGGCTCTACTTAGCTTCTGTGATCTGACGAGACCTGGCTAGGTTGGGCCATTCAAACCGAGGAAGGAGACAAACAGAGGTGGTCTGCCATTGTCTGCCTCTGCGTAGCAACCCTGGATAACCCTGGAGGTCTCCCATCCAAGTTCGAACCAGGGTTGACTGACTCCGCTTAGCTTCTGTGATCTGATGAGACCTGGCTAGGCTGGGCCATCCAGACCGAGGAAGGAGACAAACAGGTGGTCAGCCATTGCCTGCCTCTGCGTAGCAACCCTGGATAACCCTGGAGGTCTCCCATCCAAGTTCGAACCAGGGTTGACTGGCTCTGCTCAGCTTCTGTGATGAGACCGGGGGTAGCTTGGGCCATCCAGACCGAGGAAGGAGACAAACAGGTGGTCAGCCATTGCCTGCCTCTGCGTAGCAACCCTGGATAACCCCGGAGGTCTCCCATCCAAGTTCCAACCAGGGTTGACTGGCTCTGCTCAGCTTCTGTGATGAGACCGGGGGTAGCTTGGGCCATCCAGACCGAGGAAGGAGACAAACAGGTGGTCAGCCATTGCCTGCCTCTGTGTAACAACCCTGGATAACCCTGGAGGTCTCCCATCCAAGTTCAAACCAGGGTTGACTGGCTCTGCTTAGCTTCTGTGATCTGACAAGACCTGGCTAGGCTGGGCCATCCAGACCGAGGAAGGAAACAAAGAGGTGGTCAGCCATTGCCTGCCTCTGCGTAGCAACCCTGGATAACCCTGGAGGTCTCCCATCCAAGTTCGAACCAGGGTTGACTGGCTCTACTTAGCTTCTATGATCTGACGAGACCTGGCTAGGCTGGGCCATTCAAACCGAGGAAGGAGACAAACAGAGGTGGTCTGCCATTGTCTGCCTCTGCGTAGCAACCCTGGATAACCCTGGAGGTCTCCCATCCAAGTTCGAACCGGGGTTGACTGGCTCTGCTTAGCTTCTGTGATCTGACGAGACCTGGCTAGGCTGGGCCATCCAAACCGAGGAAGGAGACAAACAGAGGTGGTCTGCCATTGCCTGCCTCTGCGTAGCAACCCTGGATAACCCTGGAGGTCTCCCATCCAAGTTCGAACCAGGGTTGACTGGCTCTGCTTAGCTTCTGTGATCTGACGAGACCTGGCTAGGCTGGGCCATCCAGACCGAGGAAGGAGACAAACAGAGGTGGTCTGCCGTTGCCTGATTCTGTGTAACAACACCGGGCTTCCTTGACGATTTGCCCACTCATTATGCTAACCAGGACCGATCCTGCTTTGCTCCTGAGATCCGGTGAGCCTGAGCTATCCAGATCAGGCCCTGAGAAGTCATGATTGACTTATGGGAAGCCCCAGAAGGCTTTCGAGGCAAGAGGTGCTCCGAGGCGGTTTTGCCCTTGCCTGCCTCTGTGGAGTGACCCCGGGCTTCCTTGGTGGTCTCCTGATCTGTTCAGGAGCAGCTGCGGCATGCTAGGAGTAGGGTTGCCAGTTCCAGGTGGGGAGATCCCTGGAGATTTGGGGGTGGAGCCCAGGGAGGGCAAGCTTTGGGGATGGGAGGGAGGTGAGTGGGGGATGTAACACAGAACCCGCCCTCCAAAGCCACTGTTTTCTCTGGGGGGATTGGTATCTGTAGTCTGGAGACGGGCCGTAAATCTAGAAGTCCAGGCCTCACCTGGCGGTTTATTATTTCTTCCATTCATTCATTTATACCCCTCCAACGGGGACCCAAAGCAAGTTAAGACCCAAAAAAAACCTGTTCAGAAGGACGCTAAGAATAGAACAGAATAATAAAACAATTTACTAATGAAGGACAACAGTGTAACTAGTAGTAATTCAACTAGGAAAACTACATGTGTAGTATGTACAAAAATCCAACAGGTAAATCCACATTTTTATCAATAACCCAACAGGGAAGTCTGCAACAATCCAACAGGTAAGTCTACAATATCAATAATACAACAGGTGAACCTAGTAGTAACTCTACATATGCAGTGTTTACAAAAATCCCACAGGTAAGTCCACTGTTTTAACGGGTAACTTTTCAACAGTCCAACAGGAAAAATCTGCAATATTGTTAATCCAACAGGTAAGGCTACAGTAGACGACGAAGACTCCAGATTTCAGAACCTCGTTTCAAATAGTCTTCCTCCGTAGAGGCTGATTAAGGAACTCTGTAAGGACTCATCAACTGTTTCCAAGGTAAACATCAGCAAAACAGCTTTCCAATTTGTAATGAAAAATATTAATAGGGCAGCCAGTCAATATTCATAGGTGGAAATCTCCAGCAACATAACACTTTGGGGACCTTGGAAACAATTGTGTATTTTTGTAAATACTACACATGTCATATTCCCAGTTGAATTACTACCAGTTGTGTTATGTTATATGATTGTTACTCATTAGTAAAATTGTTTTATTATTCTCTTCTGTTCTTAGCATCCTTCTTCTTCTTCTTCTTCTCTTCTTCTTCTTCTTCTTCTTCTTCTTCTTCTTCTTCTTCTTCTTCTTCTTCTTCTTCTTCTTCTTCTTCTTCTTCTTCTTCTTCTTCTTCTTCCTAAAGTGTGGTGCCCCAAACTGGACACAGGATGACTCCAGGTGAGGCCTGCCCATAGCAGAACAGAGCGGGACTACCACCTCCCGTGATCTGGACACAAGGCTTCCGTGAAGGCATCCTAAGATTGCATTAGCTTTCAGTCACTCTTGAGGGCGGCTCTCGACCTAGGCAATTGCCTCCCATAGTCTACCCACCTGTTGGCTGACTTAAGTCCTGGAGACTCACGTCTTCTGCTCCCGCCTTGCTTCTGTAGCTAATGCCACTTCCGCGCTGTCATTTTGTCACTCGTTCGTCCTTATTGCTTTGGGTCAGGACCCCCCCTTCCACATGTGTTTTGCTCCCTCTGAGACTACTAGAGAGAGCAAAACACATTGGAGCAGAACAGAGCGGAACGACCACCTCCCGTGATCTGGACACGATGCCAGAACCCGTCTCTTCCCCGTCTCCTCGAGTCCCCCTCCAAGGCGGCACCTCCTAATCCGCCTCAAGGCCCCACTGCAATTGGCGCTCGGACGCTGGGGCAATGTGCAGCCTGCCAGCCGCTGCCCGTCTCGCCCAGGCCGGCTGCCGGGCCTCCCTGCCAACAAAGGCGGTGGTGGCGGGACTCCAGGCTTCCTCTCGCGCCGTACCACGCCGACATTTGAATAAATAGATGAATCATATCGAAAACAATCCGTCCGCCTCCTCCGGGGAGGGGGGGAGTGTTTCTGCCACGAGCCGAACCGGGGATATTGCCGCAATCTAGGTCAGGCGCTCGTTGCCAGGAAATGTTTGGGAAGCCGCCGTTTCCTTCCCTGGGAATATCGTGCGTCGGGCTGGTCCCAGAATGAAAAGTGGCACGATGCAAACAACGCGCGTTGGGCTCGAAGCCGGAGCCGGCTCCCAGAATGTCAGAGGCAGGGAACGGCTGCAGGGTGGTGGAGGAAGGGGAGCGTCTGTGGGTGCCAGCCTCCAGGTGGGGCCTGGGGAGGTCCCAGAAGCACAGCTGTTCTCCCGACTACACAGAGCAGTTCCCCTGGAGAATACGGTTGCTTTGGAGGGTGGATGGCATAGGATTGTCAGCTCTGGGTGGAGAAATATCTGGAGATTTTGAGGGCAAAGCCCAAAGAAGGTGGTTTTTGGGAGGAGAGGGACCTTGGCAGGGCACAAGGCCATATGGCCCACCTGCCCCCGCAGCTGCTCCCTCCAGGTGAACTGATCTCTGCCCTCTGGAAATCAAGAAGAAGGAGAAGAAGAGATTGGATTTATCCCCCGCCCTTCACTTCCCGAAGGAGTCTCAGAGCGGCTTACAGTCTCCTTTCCCTTCCCCTCCCCACGACAGACACCCCGGGAGGTAGGCGGGGCCGAGAGAGCTCTTTCGAGAACTGCTCCTGAGAGAACAGCTCTGAGAGAACTTGTGACCGACCCCAGGTCACACCGGCAGCTGCACGTGGAGGAGCGGTGTTGGGATTCTTAGTGCAAATTGTGTTTAAGCAGAGTAAAAATCGTTAAGAGTCGGCAGAGCAAGTATTTTTTTTAAAAACAAACAAACAAACAAAAAACAAACATGTGACTTCCTGTTTACCAATACTAACAACATTAACCCTGTAAATACTGAAGTGTTTTAAACTTGTTCTACCCAACAAGTGGGGAATCGAACCCGGTTCTCCCAGATTAGAGTCCGCGCTCCTAACTGCAACACCAAACTGGTTCCCCCGTTGTAATTCTGGGAGATCTCCAGTCACCGTCTGGAGGCTGTAGCAAACCGAGCTGCAGTGTTAGGAGAGTCAAGTAACGAATGAATTATACACTGCAAGAAACTTTTGTAAATTAACGTGTTTCTGTTTATAACGATCCTTCTATAAAATGCATTGAGTGCCATTATAACATCCTAGTCAGGTCTATATAGTCACTACATTCAATACAGCAATAACATTCAGCTCGTTCAATTTCACAACTACCAGTCAATTCTGCATCAGTGTTTTAAAAGTCAAGCCCCAACAGGAGTTTCCAGAATTACCCGCCCGCTTCTACTTCCACGAAATCTTCCGAAAAGGGGGAAAGCTTTCATTGATAGTTGTGTTCAGGGCTTTTTTTGTAGAAGAAGCCCAGCAGGGACTCATTAGCATAATAGGCCACACCCAACAGCAGAAACTTATTAGCATATTAGGCCACACCCCCATGTTACCAGAAATGTGGTCATCCAGCCACACCCACCTTTTGCTTCTTATTCTGTTTACCTTGTTTGTTGTCAAAACCCAGGGCTTTTTTTTGGAGCAGGAACTCCTTTGCATGTTAAGCCACACACCTCTAGTATAGCCAATCCTAATGAGTTTCTGCTGTTGGGTGTGGCCTATTATGTTAATAAGTTCCTGCTGGGTGTGGCCAACTTGGGAGCCAGCCGGAACACCGTTCCTGTGCGTTCCTGCCCAAAAATGGCCCTGGTTTTGTTGATACTTATTGCCAGTCCTACAAAAGACACATTGTACCGCTAAGATTCATGGACGGAGTGCTTTACAGCCTTGAGAATGACAGGTGTGCTCCATCCATGAATCTTAGCGGCACAATGTGTCTTTTGTAGGAACGGCAATAAGCATGATAGTTATAAACAGAACACGGTAATTTATAAACGTTTCTTGCAGTGTACATTTATTCGTTAGTCGACCCACCTGGAGGCTGGCAAACCCAGGTCTCTCCACTCCGCAACCCCTGTGGCTCCCTGGGTTCCACCCCAAAAACTCTAGGAATTTCCCCACTTGGAATTGGCAGCCCCCACTGGGCCAGAATTTGGGGTGGAGATCCAGGGCCCAGCTGTGCTACCAAACATGTGCAGAGGGCCTCTTACTCTCCGGGAGACACCAGCAACCCTCTGCAGCTATGGCGAAGGGCTTCCAAATGAGTATAGGGTTACCAAGTCCCCCTGGCCCCCCAGCGGGAGATGGGGAATAGGGTTGCCAAATCGAGGTTGGGGGACCCCTGGAGATTTGGAGGTAGAGCCGGGTGATGATGGGGACCTCAATGGGGCACAATGCCCCAGAATCCACCCTCCAAAGCTTCCATTTTTCTCCAGGGGAAGTGATCTCTGATGCCAGGAGATGGCAGTCGTCATCCCACGAGGTCCCAACCGCCACCTGGAGGTCAAACAAAAAAGAGAGAAGGTCACAAGAGAAAAGGTACAGCGACAAAACCACCCCGGGGGATCGTGACCCAGTTGCTAACATAAATTTTGAATATGCCCGCTGTAGCAGTTATAGGTGCGTTTGGTGTGGCGGTTAAGTGCGCTTGGTGTAGTGCGTGGGCTCTAATCTGGGAGAACCAGGTCTGATTCCCCACACTTCCACTTGCAGCTGCTGAATGACCTTGGGTAAGCCACAGTTCTCTCAGAGCTGTGCTCTCAGGAGCAGTCCTCAAGAGAGCTCTCTCGGCCCCACCTACCTCGCAGGGTGTCTTTTGTGGAGAGGGGGAGGGAAAGGAGATCGTAAGCCGCTCTGAGACTCCAAGAGAAGGGCAGGGTAGAAATCCAAACTCCTCCTCCTCCTCCTCCTCCTCTTCTTCTACATAATTCTTATATACATAAATTGTATCCTCAGTAACGTCGTAAGACAAATTCTCAAGGCACCGTAGAAGTCACCCCATAAGTCCCATTTCAAAAATGTATTGACGCAAAATGGGAGTTCTTAAATAATATCCAGTCTTTCCCAAACGTTGAGAAATGATTTTTTTTTAAAAAGTTCTCAGACGATAGTTCAAACATCCATCATTCCTACGGTAGAAAGATAAAGGGTCCTGGTGACAAGCGGTCGACTGGCAGGGCCCATTTCACTCCTGCTTTCCTCAAGGTCTACTTATATGGTGCCTTAAGAATTTGTCTTAGGACTTTATTGAGGAGACGATTTGTGTCTATAAGAATTACGTATCTGAAGATTAATGAACACATTCGGGATTGATGTTAGCAACTGAACCACGACCAGTGTTCCCTCTAAGCTGACTTAGTGTGAGCTAGCTCGCAGTTTTTTAGCCTCCGGCTCACAGATTTTTGTCTTAGCTCAGGAAGGGACGGCTCCAGAGCAAACTGGTTTATGCAGTAGCCAAATCGCGCGTGCACCACTTTAATGCCAGGAGCTCACACAAAGTAGGATTTTTCCTCACAGAACTCCACAGCCTAGAGGGAGTAGAGGTCACGATTACCTGTGTGGTTTTGTTCCTGCACCTGAAGGCTGGCAACTCTACTAGAGGCCGGCCACACCTGCCCCCTTCCCTCCTCCAAGCCGGAAGTCCCCCTCTAGCTCTGCCCAGGTCTCATACTGGCTGAAGTAGAAGAGGAGGAGGAGCAGAAGAGATTGGATTCATACCCCGCCCTTCACTACTCGGAGGAGTCTCAGAGCGGCTTACAAACTCCTTTCCCTTCCCCTCCCCACAACACACACACCCTGTGAGGTAGGTAGCGCTGAGAGAGCTCTGACAGAGACAGTTCTTTTTCAAGAACAGCTGTGCCAGAACTATGGCTTGCCCAAGGTCATTGAGCAGGTGCAAGTGGAGGTGTGGGAATCAAACCCGGTTCTCCCAAATTAGAGTCCGCGCACTTAACCACTACACCAAACTGGCTCTCAAGAAGAAGAAGAAGAAGAAGAAGAAGAAGAAGAAGAAGAAGAAGAAGAAGAAGAAGAAGAAGAAGAAGAAGAAGAAGAAGAAGAAGAAGAAGAAGAAGAGGAGGAGGAGGAGGAGGAGGAGGAGGAGGAGGAGGAGGAGGAGGAGGAGGATTTGGATTTATACCCCACCCTTCACTTGGAGTCTCTCAGAGCAGCTTACAATTTCCTTTCCCTTCCAGACAGAGCTCAAATTTGCCTCCTGCTGAGGAGACTGGATTTCTACCCCTCCCTTCGCTACCCGAAGGAGTCTCAGAGTGGCTTGCAACAATCTCCTTCCCCTTCCCCTCCCCACAGCAGACACCCGGTGAGCAATGCTGCCTCTAAGCTGTGGACTCTTCTGAGCAAAAATTCTACTTTGTGGGCTACTGGCAATAAAGTTGTGAGCCAGCGATTTGCTCTGGAGGTCTCCCTCCCTGAGTTAAGACAAGAACGTGTGAGCTGGAGGCTCAAAAACTGTGAGCTAGCTCACTCTAATTCACCTTAGAGAGAACGCTGCCTGTGATGGAGGCGGGGCTGAGAGAGCTCTTCCGAGGACTGCCCTTGAGAGAACAGCTCTGAGAGAACTTGTGACTGACCCAAGGTCCCACCAGCAGCTGCGTGTGGAGGACTGGGGACTCAAACCCGGTCTTTCCAGATGAGAGTCCGCGCTCCTCACCACTACACCCAACTGGCTCTCAGCAAGATACCCGAGCAACAAAATCCACCAGGCAGTGGGGCCTGTAGAGAACTGTATCTATGTGCTTCCCCGTTCCAGCCTGGGACCGCCCGGACAAAGGCCAGGGATGCCAGCCTGCAGGCCCAGCTCGAGAGCATCTCCGTGTGGAGGGAGGCCTGCAGGCTGGCTCCGATGGGCAAAAGGCAGAGTCCTCATTGGGCGCTTGATGGCTCGTGCCGGGGCCCCCTTGCTTGGGCGATGGCGGTTCATTCCGAAGTACAAATCATTCCACCGTCCTGTTTTGCCTCCTCCTTTTCCCCCTGAGCTGCGGTGGCTCAAGTGGTTAAGACGCTGAACTGCAGGCTGTGGAAGGTCGGTAGTTCAGCAGTTCGAGACTCGAGTGACGCATGACGGAGTGAGCTCCCGTCTCTAGTTCCAGCTCCTGCCAACCTAGCAGTTCGAAAGCAAGAAATTGCAAGTAGATAAATAGGTACCTCTTCGGTGGGAAGGGAACAGCGTTCCGTGCGCCTTGGGGTTTAGTCATGCTGGCCACGTGACCACGGAAACGTCTTCGGACAGCGCTGGCTCTTCAGCTTGGAAACGGAGATGAGCACCGCAGCCCTAGAGTCGGATACAACTGGCTTTCGAGCAAGGGAACCTTTACTTTTTCCCACTGAATGGATATGCAGAGACCGAAGGGGGAACAGCCACACAGATTGTCAAGTTTTAGCCTAGGGTCCCTGGATGGGATTCTCCTCTCCACCTGGGCACGGCGAGCGGTGCTTTCTTTCTCGGTTGTTGGCTTCTTCCCAAATGCATCTCCTCTCCCCTTCCTACCCACCCCGCCTCCAAGCTTAAAGGCAAGATGCAGACTTGTGGTACTTTCCACTATTCTGATGAGGGGAGCTTTGACTCTGGGAAGCTCACACAAGCACATGAAACTGGCTTCTACTGAATCGGACCCTGGGTCCATCAAGCTCAGCATTGCCTACTCAGCCTGGCAGCCGCTTTCTAGGGTCACAGGCAGAGAAGGTCTTTCTACCTGGTCGTTTTTAACTGGAGATGCTGGGGATTGAACCTGGGACCTTCTGCGTGTCAAGCAGAGGCTCTGCCACTGAGCCATGGCCTTTCTTCACCGCTCTCCAGGGTCTCAGGCGGAGTTCTTTCCCATCACCTCCTGCCTGGTCCTTTTGAACTGGAGATGCCGGGGACTGAACCTGGGACTTTCTGCACGCCAAGCAGAGGCTCTGCCACTGAGCCACGGCCCTTTTTTACAGCTCTCCAGAGTCTCAGGCTGAGGTCTTTCCCATCACCTCCTGCCTGGTCCTTCTTAAGTGGAGATGCCGGGGATTGAACCTGGGACCTTCTGCATGCCAAGCAGAGGCTCTGCCACTGAGTCACAGCCCCTCTTTACAGCTCTCCAGGGTCTCAGGCGGAGGTCTTTCCAATCACCTCCTGGTACTTTTTAAAACAAGAAAAAAGAACGCAAAAGCTGTAATAAATGTGCTATACATGTAATTCCTTAGAAAGCATAGAAACAGTACAAAGTCCAGGTTATTCAGCTTAGAAAAGTAGAAAATGACTTGAATTCATAGACGTTTCAACGAGCATTGAAGGGGTTAACGTCATTTTCCACATTTTCTCTGGAGCCCTCCTTCCTGAGCTAAGGCAAGAATGTGTGAGCCGGAGGCTTAAAAAACTGTGAGCTGGCTCACACTAACTCAGCTTAGAGGGAACACTCTCCAGCCAAGAAGTCACGGCCAGTCCTCGGGGTGGCTCGGGGAGGCTGGTGCGGACACCCCACAGCGGCGTGGCTCACTTCCAGCCCTCAGCAGCCCAGGAGGAGGGACTGGCCTCCCCCCTCCCCTTTGCTCACGGGGCCGCTGGCTGGGTCTTGCGCATCGTATCGACATGAGTGAGCACACGAAACGAGCTTACGCCAAGCCTGCCCACTGGCTCATCCGTCTCCATATGGACTCCTCTGACTGGGCCTGTCTTTCCTCGGCAGAAAATAGCTTTTCCTGGCAGCTGCTGCTACCCTTTCGCAGGTGATGCCAGGAAATGTACCAGGGACTGTAGAAGCAATTTGATTCGATCCCAGGTTTTCTTGCTGATCAGGCATAGAAAGACAGAGCTGGATGGGACCCCAGGGATCATCTAGTCTGGTCCCGGCACAATGCAGGAAATTCACAGCTCCCCCTCTACTCACCTGGTGACCACTGCTCTATGCCCGGAGGAAGGGGGGGAGACCACTATCTAGCTGCTATCTTTAATTGAATCAGCCAGTATCATAATGCCCCTGTATAAATCGATGGTGCTACCTCATTTGGAGTACTGTGTACAGTTCTGGTCACCACACCTCAAAAAGGATATCATAGCTTTGGGGAAAGTGCAGAAAAGGACAACTAGAATGATCAAAGGGTTGGAACACTTTCCTTATGAAGAAAGGTTAAAGCACTTGGGGCTCTTTAGCTTGGAGAAAAGATGGCTGAGGGGTGACATGATCGAGGTTTGCAAGGTTATGCATGGGATAGAGCAGGTGGAGAAAGAGGTCCTTTTCTCCCTTCCTCACAAGACAAGAACTCGTGGACACTCAATGAAATTGCTGAGTAGTTGGGTTAGAACAGATAAAAGGAAGTCCGTCTTCACCCAAAGAGTGATTGACATGTGGAATTCACTGCCACAGGAGGCGGTGGCAGCTACAAGCATGGACAGCTTCAAGGAGGAACTGGATAAACATCTGGAGCAGAGGTCCATCAGTGGCTATTAGCCACAAGGTAGAGTTAGGGACTCTCAGTCTGGGGCAAGGGATGCTCTATATTCTTGGTGCCTGGGGGGAGGCAGCAGTGGAAGGGCTTCTGGCGTCCTGGCCCCACTGCTGGACCTCCTGAGGGCCCCTGGTCTTTTTGGCCACTGTGTGACACAGAGTGTTGGACCGGATGGGCCATTGGCCTGATCCAATGTTGGCTTCTCTTATGTTCTTAAACCCAGGGTCCCTGGGCCAGTCTGGCCTGGAGGAAAATTCCTTCCTGTCCTCAAAGTAGCAACCGGCATTACCCTGGCCATATAAGTAGATCAAGACGGTGTCTGAAGAAGTGAGCCAGTGACTCGCCAAAGCTCCTACCATGCCACGATTTATTTTAGTCCTCAAGGGTGTTCCTGGACTCTTGCTCTTCTCTGGGCCACGAGAGGCGAGCCGTGGCTCATCGATCCCTGCCCTCCTGTTCTCACAATCTGCCTAAATTCACAGAATCGGCATTGCCCTCGGAGCAAATTTAGACACCAGTGGCACTTTTAAGACCAACAAAGTTTTATTCAAGGTGTGAGCTTCCGGGTTGCATGCGCGTTTTTCCAGACACATTGGGATGGTCGGTAAGGCGCAGACTTATAGGCAGGGTCTGAACTGCAAATTAACAGGTGACACAATGCTCCCTCTAAGCTGCGGAGTCTCGTGAGCAAAAACTCTACTTTTGTGAGTGACTGGCATTAAAGCTGTGAGCAAGCGATCTGGCTACTGCATGAATTAGTTTGCTCTGGAGCCCTCCCTTCCTGAGCTAAGACAAAAATGTGTGAGCCGGAGGCTAAAAAACTGTGAGCTAGATTCACACTACCTCAGCTTAGAGGGAACATTGGACACGATGAAGATGTGCAAAGGCAAGACTAAGCTTATAAGGTCAACAGTTGCAAAGCGATAAGTATGTAGAAATAGCAGATCAATGTGTAAAGGTGTCTGTTCTACTTGCGGGAAGTAAACGGAGACTCTCCATTCTCTCCTCTCAGGCTCTGCGCTCAGACTGCCATGTTTTCCCGTAGTGTGAGTTCACATCAGGTCCCTCTCCAGTTCAATCTAATTGCGTAAGGTACATTTCCTGGAACCCTAAAAGCAGTTTTAGGACAATAACCTGAAGGGTGATGTTCTTTCAATTTTACTAAGATGTTTGAGGAATGTGAGGAGATCAGAATCACTTGGGCATTTGCCTTTTCCCGCTCTCTATAGGGTTAATTTTCACATGCTCGTGTTTTGTAACGTCTTGTCTGACAAAGAGAACTATTTCTTTCGTCAATAAAAGATGAAAAACTCTCCGAAGGTTTTCTGTCGGGTTTTCCGGTCTGAGTTCAAAAGAACAGAACTCACAATTAATTCATTTGTATGATCAAAAATTTAAGGTTGCAAACAACTCTTAAAGCTGATAAGTCCTGGAGATATTTGGAGCATGCTGTTTTTAAAAATTAATCCTTAGGAAGCCAATTAGACCAGATTCTCTGTTTGCTAGAGTAAACCGTCTGGTTGCGCGACCATGTGTATGCCAACCTCTTTCTACCCCTTTATAAGAACATGAGAAGAACCCTGCAGGATCAGATCTGTGGTCCATCTAGTCCAGCATCCCGTCTCACACAGTGGCCAACCAGTACCTCTGGAGGACCAACAACAGGGCAGAGAGGCCGAGGCCTTCCCCTGATAAGAGCTTCAGAAAAGCCCTGCTGGATCAGACTGGTGAAGGTCCATCTAGTCCAGCATCCCATCTCACACAGTGGCCAACCAGTTCCTCTGGAGGTCCAACAACAGGGCAGAGAGGCCAAGGCCTTCCCCTGATAAGAGCTTCAGAAAAGCCCTGCTGGATCAGACTGGTGAAGGTCCATCTAGTCCAGCATCCCGTCTCACACAGTGGCCAACCAGTACCTCTGGAGGACCAACAACAGGGCAGAGAGGCCAAGGCCTTCCCCTGATAAGAGCTTCAGAAAAGCCCTGCTGGATCAGACTGGTGAAGGTCCATCTAGTCCAGCATCCCATCTCACACAGTGGCCAACCAGTTCCTCTGGAGGTCCAACAACAGGGCAGAGAGGCCAAGGCCTTCCCCTGATAAGAGCTTCAGAAAAGCCCTGCTGGATCAGACTGGTGAAGGTCCATCTAGTCCAGCATCCTGTCTCACACAGTGGCCAACCAGTACCTCTGGAGGACCAACAATAGGGCAGAGAGGCCAAGGCCTTCCCCTGATAAGAGCTTCAGAAAAGCCCTGCTGGATCAGACTGGTGAAGGTCCATCTAGTCCAGCATCCCATCTCACACAGTGGCCAACCAGTACCTCTGGAGGACCAACAACAGGGCAGAGAGGCCAAGGCCTTCCCATGATAAGAACTTCGGGAAAGCCCTGCTGGATCAGACCGGTGAAGGTCCATCTAGTCCAGCCTCCCGTCTCACACAGCGGTCAACCAGTTCCTCTGGAGGTCCAACAACAGGGCATGGAAAGGCCAAGGCCTTCCCCTGATGTTGCCTCCTGGCTCTGGGATTCAGAGGTCAACTGCCTCTGGATGTGGAGGTTCCCCTGAAGTCACCATGGTTAGTAGCCATGAGTCTTTAGAATCCCCTTTGAAAGCTGTTTATTCCTGCAGCCATCACTACATCCTCTGGCAGCAAATTCCATATGTGAATCACTCATCATCTGACGAGTGTGCCTTGCACACAAAAGCTCATGCCCCGAATAAAACTTTGTTGGTCCTAAAAATGCCACTGGACTCGAACTTTGTTCTATTGCTCCAGACCGACATGGCTGCCCACCTTGATCTATTCTCTGTGTAAAGTGGTATTTCCTTTTGCCCGTCCGGAACCTACTGCCCATCAGCTTCATTGGATGCCTTTGAGTTCTACTATTTTGGGAGAGGGAGAAAACAGTGCTCTTGGTCAACTCTCTGTACCCCGTGGATAATTATAATTATTCTCCACCACTGAGTTATGGGTCCCCAAGCTGACTCCACGTCAGACCACGGGTCCTTTGAGTGGAGTCTTTTCTTCTCTTCCTGGCAATGGCTGTCCAGGTTCTCAGGCAGAGGAGGGGCTTTCTGACCCTCAGGGAACTTAATAATCCATTAGCTGGAGATGAAGAAGAAGAAGAGAAGAGATTGGCTCTATACCCCACCCTTCACCACTCAAAGGAGTCTCAGAGCGGCTGACAAACTCCTTTCCCTTCCCCTCCCCACAACAGACACCCGGTGGGGCTGAGAGAGCTCTGACAGAAACTGCTCTTTTTCATGGACAGCTGTGCCAGAACTATGACTTGCTCAAGTTCATCCAGCAGCTGCAAGTGGAGGAGTGGGGAATCGAACCCGGTTCTCCCAGATCAGAGTCCGCGGTCCTAACCACTACACCAAACTGTTCCCAGAGTTTGGACCAGGGACTTTCTGCAAGCAAACAGCAGCTCTGTCACTCAGCCAGGACCCTAACCCTCCCCTCCGGGCAATAGCAAAAACCATTTTGGGGGGAGGAGAAATCCGTTATCTGAGAAACATCCGTATGTTTAGCATTTACTAGATAACGCTGCACTTCGATGCTACAATTCACTCTTCGGAATGATAATCTGACAGTCAAATCGAAGGTTGCGTTCTTTTCTCTTTTTTTAAGCAAGGGGTTTTTGCCCTGTTTGGCTGACTGAAAAGCATGTTTTATTGACCGGGAGAATTTATTACTCATGTTAATTCTCAGAGCGAGGAAGAGCATTTCAACAATGGAAAATACAATCAGGACTCAGTGGGGGGAAAAATCGGCCGGTAATTAGCCTCGGGACCGATTTCCTGCTCCCGCCTGTCTTCTGTCGGATATTGACAGACGCGTGTCAGACGCTGTCAAATGTGGACGGAGCCTCCGAAATTCGTCGGGTGCCAAATGTTGATTCGGGGCATCGAGCGTTTGAAAGCAACAAGCGTCTCCCTGCCGTGCGGGATAGGGGTGTGGCCGGCAGTGGGGAACTATTTATCGCCATCCCGATTGGCTCTGGTTTCATGTTTATTATTTCTGATTTTAATTATATATCAACTATAGTTTTAACTGTTCATAGTGTTGTGAATCGCCCAGGGCCTGCTCTGCAGGGTGTCCCCAATATACAAATCCCACTAGTAGAAAAAACCATCAGAGATTGCCAGAACAATATATGAAACAATTATAAAGTTGGTGGTGTCACAAGAACAACAACATGAATGCATACTGTAACTATAAATAAAGGCATAAGATACTAACATTTCCTCCTTGGAAGACAAGACATAAATCCATGTAGTCAGTGTAACTCGATAGGAGGAGTCCACGTAGTCATAACATTTTCCAAACAGCTTTTGCAAAAGACGCCCGTTCTAGATACTTGGGAAGATGCCTTTCCTTCGACTTCTTCAGTTTGCCGGCTGTGTCAAGTGGAACCTGATTTCAGCAATTTCAAGAGACCACAAGGTTCAGAGTGTAAGAAGCGAATCATAGGTTGGGCGATTCATAAGTTTAAATAAATAGATAAATAAATAAGGTCTGTGCTTTATTTGGGAGTTTGGGGAGGGATGCCAATTCGTTTCCACTGCAGCACCTGGATACAGATGCCGCCACCTCCCCCTACTTCTTTCCAGAAGGCTGAAGGTGCCCTCTGATGCCAGCTGCATGCAGGAGCACTTGATCCGTTGAAGCCCGCCTGGCATTTGGCACAGGGCGCAGGGAAGAGGCCCCAAGATCTGGGCCCAAACTTTCTCTCCACCCCCGCTCTTCCTCCCTTGCCCTCAGTTTTTAACATCCAACCTGATGAAGTGTTCTGGAGAACTTGGAAACATGCACACCGTTTTGGTGTTGGGGGAGAGTTCTACGGTTACCGTGGACCTGCCCAAAGGACAAATCAGCAGCTCCTAGACCCAATCAAGCCTGACTTCTCCCTAGAAGCTAAAAATGACTAAACTGGGGCTGTTGTATTTTGGTCACATGACGGGTAAAAGCGATTTACATGGCTTTTGTTTTTGGCTTTCGCTTTACAGCAAGACAGGTTTCCGCTGCTTGGGTGTGGACTGTCGATGGCAGTCGACAGCAGACAGGGACACCGAGACGACCACGGAGCAAGCGGAGTGACGTTTATTTATTTAATTTGTTTGTTTGTTCATTTATACTTTTATTTTATGGATTGCCCAGTCCCCAGATACGCAGAGAGCTGGGCGATGTACAATAGGAGTTAAAAACAGCAAACATTTATTAATTTTAATAAATATGCCCTTCCAGGGGTCGTTTAATAGAAAAAGAGGTTCAGGAGCTCATTAGCACAACTCATTAGCATAACTTATTTGCATATGTCACACCCCTTCACATCACCGGAAGTGTGTCAGAAGGCAACATCCACCACTCAGGCTCCACCCCCTAGGGACTGTCTTTCCACTCCAGTCCCAGAGTAGCCTATCTGGGCCCAGGGGGAACGCTACATGTGCTGCTTTGCGCTCCTGCTGGGAGCTGGGGGCGGGGCTTGCTGCTGCCTGTGCTTCTAACTGCCGGAGCTCCGCTCCTGGGCGCTCCTGCTCCAAATGACCCCTGCGTCATTCCTTAGATTCTTAAAATAATCTCCTGATGGAGTCACTAATTTGATCTCAAGCCCATTGCAGGCTCTGTTGCTGCCTCACGGGCAGGGTAAGGGGGAGGCAGATATGAAAAAAAAAGATGGGAGAAAAGGGGAGGCGGCCAGCTATGATAGAAAACCATTGCTGGCCTCCACCAAAAGCCTGGCGGAACACCTCTGCCTTACAGGGCCTGCGGAATTGCATTAAGACCCGCAGGGCTCTGGTGGTATTTGGCAGAGATTTCCACCAGGACTGAAAAGGCCCTGACTGTAGTTGAGGACAGACGGATATCTTGGGCCCCGGGGGTCACCAATCGATTGCTCTCAGCGGAACCCCAGAGGGCACTGAGGTCCACAAACCAACATCTTTTGGTGGTCCCTGGCCACAGGGATGTCCGATTAGCCTCGACCACCTGGTGGAATGAGCTCCCCGGTGAGATCAGGGCCCTGCGGGACTTACTGCACTTCTGCAGGGCCTGCGAGATGAAGCTCTTCCACTGGGCATTCGGTTGAGGCAGCGAATGTCTCCCCACCCCCAGCTTTTTTGGCCAATCATCCGTCAGTGGGCTGGTCCTGGGTGGACATCTGATTAGATATCGGATTGCCTTAAGATCTGACCTCTTTGTTTACATGGTATTTTATGATATGATATTGTGACTTGTGATGTGCAAATTGTTATTTTAACATTATTTTAATTGTATTGGACTCCAATCTGGGAGAACCAGGGCTTGATCCCCCACACCTCCATATGCAGCTGCTGGGGTGACCTTGGGCCAGTCACAAGTTCTCTCAGCGCTGTTCTCTCAGGAGCAGTCCTCAAAAGGGTTCTCTCAGCCCCAGCTTCCTCACAGGGTGTCTTGCTGTGGGGAGAACATAAGAGCATAAGAGAAGCCAATGTTGAATCAGGCCAATGGCCCATCTAGTCCAACACTCTGTCACACAGCGGCCATCAGGAGGTCCATCAGCGGGGCCAGGACACTAGAAGCCCTCCCACTACTGCCCTCTCCAGCATCAAGAATAGAGTGCATCACCTGCCCCAGACTGAGAGTTCCCATCTATACCCTGTGGCTAATAGCCACTGATGGACTTCTGCTCCATATGTTTATCTAATTCCCTCTTGAAGCCGTCCATGCTTGTAGCTGCCACCACCTCCTGTGGCAGTGAATTCCATATGTTAATCACTCTTTGGGTGAAGAAGTACCCTCTGAGACTCCTCCGGTAGTGAAGGCGTATCCAATCCTCTCTCATCTTCCACATGTTAGTGCCAGTATTTCCAGAGAGAAGGTCCTCTTCCTTCTCTACACCCTGCATAATTTTATCAGTCTCTTTCGGGTTCCGCCTCCCTTTTCCCGAGACGGAACTCATTGGTCGACCTGCTCTGATGTCATCGCAGGGTCTGTGTTGCCAAGGGGTTTACGGCCCTTCTGGCTGCTGTTGGTGTTTGAGAATTCCAGGGCAGGGCTGTGGTGGGTGGCTAAACAGGTGCTGGGGATGCTGGGAGCGGGGTGGGCTTCTGCAGGGGGCCGGCACTGCAAGACCCCTAAGCTGTTTCATCTGGATCGGAACCCACACAGTGCCAGCTCAGCAATGACATCTTGCAGGTGGGCCTCGGCCGAGTGATTTCGCAGCCCGCCGATGAAAACAGACAAGCGACACTTGCTTGCCGATGTAGGCGACACCGCTCTCTGTCCTTCCCGAGAGCTGGAGGGGTTTCTTCCAAATGCCACCTGCCTTCATCTGAAGTCTCTCACGACTGCAAGCGAGGTCGCCTCAGCTGAGGGGCAGCCAATGAACAGGGATTCGAACCTGGGCCTCCCGTGCCCACGCTCAACACTCGGTCCCCCTGGCCTCCAGCAGTCTGACTCGAGGGGGGGCTCCATGGAGGGTTGGGAGCAATTTGGAACGTCCTCGCCTCTGGGTGGTGGCCGCGAGAAACCCTGTTGCCTTGAAAGGTAAGTGGCAGAGCAGATGAATGAACAGGCAACGCCGGTTGCCTGCTGGGGAAAGGAGGGCAAAGCATTCGGCGGCTTGCCCAGGGCGAGCCAGGGAGATTTTCAAGCCAAGAGGAAGACGCTGGCAAGGATTGAGAGGGTGTCCAGGTTGGCGGTGGTTGCAAAAGCACCGTCTGCCACTAAGGGACATGGGTTGACCCTACGATCCCCACCCGGCCCTGCCTTTTGTCCCCAGAAATCCCCAGAAAGGTTCTCGACGGGGTTTCTCCAGGCACAGGCTGCGCTGGGAGCTGCAAAGGTAACGTGCCTGTCACTGCGGTTTAGATCCGGATGCCGGAGGAAGCCACCTGGAAAACCAGGAGCTGCGAATGGAGGGGGGGGCGGCCTCCGGGCTTTTCTCATCAACAGCCTCGCTCCTGCGCCGCTTCTCTGGATTTTGCAAATCCCTCTCCAAAAAAGAGGGAGGGAGGGAGGGAGGGAGGGAGGAAGAAGGAAGGAAGGAAGGAAGGAAGGAAGGAGGAAGGAAGGAAGGAAGGAAGGAAGGAAGGAAGGAAGGAGGAAGGAAGGAAGGAAGGAAGGAAGGAAGGAAGGAAGGAAGGAAGGAAGGAAGGAAGGAAGGAAGGAAGGAAGGAAGGAAGGAAGGAAGGAAGGAAGGAAGGAAGGAAGGAAGGAAGGAAGGAAGGAAGGAGATCTGGGCCAGCAGCATATAAGCCAGCCTGGAAAGCGAGTGGCCCGTTGTTCTAGCAAGGCCCATAGTGAGGCCTGGATGAAGCTTTGGCCTTCGGGGCCAGGAACTTCCCCAGTGCTTTGGTGGTGGAAATTGCTGTCGAGTTGCAGCTACCTTATGGTGACCCAGCAGGGTTTTTAAGGCAGGAGAACAGAGGCGGGTTGGCCCTTGCCTGCCTCTGCATAGCAACCCTGGCCTTCCTTGGAGGTCTCCCATCCCAATACTAACCAAGGCCAATCCTGTTCCGCATCTAAGTTCTGATGGGATTAGTCTAGCCTGGCCCAGCCGGGTCAGGGCTCCCCGATGCTTTATTTCCCTGTAAATGTATGACAGGTAGATCCAGTGTGTGCAATAGCGATTGTTGTGCCGGACTAAGGAGCTGGGAGAGGCGGGTTCAAGTCCCCGCTCTCCCATGAAAGGCGGGGTCAGCTGAGGCTTTCTGGTAGAGCATCCCAAGTTCAGTCCCACATCTACACAGAGTTAGAAATGCACACTCAACATAAAAATGTCGGTTAGGAATGAGGCATATCACAGGGAATTCCAACCCCCCCCCAAAATTTCGTCACCTGCTGATGGAAGAAGGCAATCGAATGGGTCAGATGTATCTCCCCAGGGAGGAAGTTTCAGAGTTCCGGAGCCACGACGAAGAAGGCCCTCTCCTGGAATAATAAAGGTAAAGGTTTCCCTTGCTCGAAAGCCAGTCGAATCCGACTCTAGGGGTGCGGTGCTCATCTCCGTTTCCAAGCCGGAGAGCCAGCGCTGTCCGAAGACGTTTCTGTGGTCATGTAGCCGGCATGAGTAAACGCCAAGGCGCACAAAATGCTGTTACCTTCCCAATGAAGCGGTACCTATTTATCTACTTGCAATTTCTTGCTTTTGAACTGCAAGGTTGGCAGGAGCTTGGGCCAGAGACAGGAACTCACTCCGTCATGTGGCACTCGGGTCTCGAACTGCTGAACTACCGACCTTCCAGCCTGCAGTTCAGCATCTTACCACCTGTCTAATCTCAGAAGTTGCGGGGAGGCTCTCCGAAGATGTCCGTACTAGTCAGGAAGGCTGGATTAGACAAATTGAACTCAGTCTGATCCTGAAGGGCTCTGCTTAGCTCTTCTTATTGGGCTAATTCTGATGGAGGCCGAACTTCGGTGAGCTCACCAGCCAGGTTTTTGCAAAGTAGTCTTAGGCTGTGGTCACACGGCAAGCGTACCACAATTTATTCCCGCTGTAGATTTGATCGGGGGTATTTTTAAGCGGCTTCAGATGATCACACATCCCTTGCCCAACCACTTGGGCGACAATGCTCCAGGCACTGCCCGAACAGCCATGCCACCCAAGTGGCGGCATGACACAATTCTTAAAAAAAAAAAATTCTATGCGCATGCGCACAATGATGAACATCGCAAAAAAAACCCCAAAAAACATCCTACCGGAAGAAGGACGTTTAGACGGCCTAATCACAATAATTGTGAGAGATGGCTGTCCAGATAGGCAAATGGCAGATTCAAAGCGCACGTACCCAGAAAGTAGTTGATTCTCCCGGTGTCGGAAAACTCGCTAGGGAATCCAGAGGATCACACGAGTGAGCCCACTTCAGTGCAGGAGACAGATGTGTGGGTCTGGTCAGCAGTTGTAAATGTGAGAGGGAACAGCAGTGAAACCCGATCAAAATGACTGTGTGACCACAGCCTAAGAGGGCAGAGTAACACAGAGTGACATTCTAATCAAACGGGGATTCGGCACATATTCTGCAAGCAAACTAGGGGTAGTGCAGGGAGCTGTCTGAAGGGCACTGTTTCACCTGGAAGGGCTGCCTCGGGTTTAGCTGGTACCTGTAGTCCACAAAGAGGAACCAGGTGAGCTCTCCGGTCCAGGCAAAGAGGGCTCCCTGTCTTCCAAACTAGCATTTGAATTGCGTTTCTGCTCTGCCCTCTCCGGGCATGCAAAGTTGGGTCCGTCTTCAAGTGAGCTCCAGCTTAGCTTTGATGATTGCCAGGGGAAAATATATATATATATTTTTTCAGAGAGATATGAGCCAGGTGCATTTGCATGCAAGGTTTGTTCCCCAGAAAAAGAGAAGGAAAAAAACCTCTTCCTGGCTCTAATTTGAGGATTCCACCCTTTGCGATGGGCAGGCGTCGTCGTGGGGCACGGCGGGCAGGGAGGGGCACTCGTGAGGAGCGGCGTGGCTTGGGCCGATGAACCGAACGACGGGCTCAGCCTCAGCTGCAGTTTCCTGTAATGCGCCTGTTTTCGAGCAAAGCCAAAGGATCAAGCGGCTGGAAACCGTTAACATCAATGTCAGTTTGAAACAAATCAGATTAATTGAGGACCAAAGATCAGGCGAAACATTTTCAAACTGTTAAATCCATCGTGAAGTGTGTGTGTGTGTGTGGGAGGGAGGGAGAGAGAGACCGGCCAACCTCTGTATTTCCCTCTCGGTCTGGTTGCAACCGATCGGAGGGGAAGTGAGTCGCCGGGCCGCCTTACTCTGGTTGCAACCGATCGGAGGGGAAGTGAGTCGCCGGGCCGCCTTACTCCCGGTGCTGACGTCTCTGCCTGGGTTTGATCTCTTGGCGTCAAAGGTGAGCAGTCTTAGGCCTCGGGATACGAAATTCCGTGACTGCACGTCAGCAGTTGAACACCGTTCGATATCAGAGTCAAATAGCACGTTTCAAAATCGTTGGATGTGAAATTACAGGGCGGCTGGGCCCTGTCCTGTGTGGAAAGGCGTGAGCGGGCCGGAATGTACAGCCGGGCATCCAGGGTTCCTTCTCTACCCGACGTACCAAGCCCTGCTGCTGGAGCTCAGCACGCTTCCATTGTGTAAGAACATAACAACATCAGAGAAGCCAATGCTGGATCAGGCCAGTGGCCCATCCAGTCCAACACTCTGAGTCACACAGTGGCCAGAAATACCAGGTGCCCTCAGGAGGTCCACCAGCGGGGCCAGAACTCCAGAAGCCCTCCCATTGTTGTTTCCCCCAAGCACCAAGAAGACAGAGCGTCACTGCCCCAGACATAAGAATGTAAGAGAAGCCATGTTGGATCAGGCCAGTGGCCCATCCAGTCCAACACTCTGTATCACGCAGTGACCAAAAATGCCAGGTGCCCTCAGGAGGTCCAGCACTGGAGCTTGGACACTAGAAGCCCCTCCCACTGTTGCCCCCACCCCCAAGCCCCAAGAATACAGAGCATCCCTTGCCCCAGACCGAGAGTTCCTATCTATACCTCGTGGCTAACAGCCACTGATGGACCTCTGCTCCATATGTTGATCCAATTCATAAGAACATAAGAGAAGCCAATGTTGGATCAGGCCAATGGCCCCTCCAGTCCAACACTCTGTGTCACACAGTGGTCAGAAACACCAGGGGTCATCAGGAGGTCCAGCAGTGGGGCCAGAACTCCAGAAGCCCTCCCACTGTTGACCCCCCCCAAGCACCAAGAATACAGAGCCTCCCTTGACCCCAGACTGAGAGTCCCTATCCTACCTTGTGGCTCAATTGGTACCAAATGTGCTAGCAGACTTACAAAGTTACACAGAGCCAGTTGTCGGCTTCAAAATAAAAAAAAGCGTGCTTTATGATATGGAACTCCATTCTCGACAGTATAGATGAGAGACGGAATCTACTCTAACTACCCAGGATCAACATTCCCTCTAAGCTGTGGAGACTTGTGAGAGCAGAAGTCCATCAGTGGCTATGAGCCACAGGGTATAGATGGGAACTCTCAGTCTGGGGCAGGTGATGCCCTCTATTCTTGGTGCTGGAGGGGGCAGCAGTGGGAGGGCTTCTGGTGTCCTGGCCCCACTGATGGACCTCCTGATGGCATGTGATATATTTTGGCCGCTGTGTGACAGAGTGTTGGACTAGATGGGCCATTGGCCTGATTCAACATTATTGGCTTCTCTCTTATGTTCTTATGTTCTTATGTACTTGGTGAGCGACTGGCCTTAAAAGTTGTGCAGTGAGCGATTGGGGTCCTGCATAAATCAGTCTTCTCTGGAGCCCCATCCTTCCTGGGCGGAGACAAAAAATCTGTGAGCAGCAGGCTAAAAAACTGTGAGCCAGCTCACACTAACTCAGACTTAGAGGGAACACTGCCTAGGATAGGTATGGATGCAGGGAGGAGGTATGGATGCAGGGAGGATGTTGTTGTTGCAGGGAGGATGTTGTTGAAAGATGGAGAGAGAAACCCTCCCCTTCTTTGCGGTCGAATCTGCGTTTGCATTTTCAGATCAGTTTCATGCTGTCTGAATCTGCATTTGCCTTTCCCACCGGCGCCCCCGCCTTTTGACTCCCTCTTCAAAACAGCTGTCCACATTTGGGTGTCGGTTTCACACCTCAACAGTGCTAGCATACTTTTGCACATCCACAAATGTTTATTGCCCTATTGTGGCGGCTCCACGGTCGTTGCGCCTCCGCACTGCTTTAAAAAGAATCTTCTCCAAACAGCATTCAGACGAGCAGAGAGAAAGACGGCGTCACAGCAGGATGCAGCCGATTTAAAAAATGCAGATGCAGATTCGACCAAAGTTAACATAAGAACATAAGAACATAAGAGAAGCCAATGTTGAATCAGGCCAATGGCCCATCTAGTCCAACACTCTGTCACACAGCAGCCAAAATATACCAGGGGCTATCAGGAGGTCCAGCAGTGGGGCCAGGACACTAGAAGCCCTCCCACTGCTGCCCCCTCCAGCACCAAGAATAGAGTGCATCACCTGCCCCAGACGGAGAGTTCCCATCTATACCCTGTGGCTAATAGCCACTGATGGACTTCTGCTCCAGATGTTTATCTAATTCCCTCTTGAAACTGTCCATGCTTGTAGCTGCCACCACCTTCTGTGGCAGTGAATTCCATCTGTGAATCACTCTTTGGGTGAAGCAGTACTTCCTTTTATCTGTTCTAACCCGACTGCTCAGCAATTTCATGGAGTGCGCACGAGTTCTCGTATGGTGAGAAAGGGAGAAAAGGACTTCTTTCTCAACCTGCTCAATCCCATTCATAATCTTATAAACCTCGATCATGTCACCCCTCAGCCGTCGTTTCTCCAAGCTAAAGAGCCCCAAGTGTTTTAACCTTTCTTCATAGGGATGATTCTTTTTAAAGAAGATTTGGAGAAGATTCTTTTTAAAGCAGTGCGGAGGCGCAACGACCGTGGAGCCGCCCCGAGAGGACGATAAACATATGTGGACATACGAAAGTATGCTAGCACTGTTGGGGTGTGAAAACGACACCAAATGCGGCAGCCTTTTTGAAGAGGGAGTCAAAAGGCGGGGGCACTATTGGGAAAGACAAATGCAGATTCGGCCTGTGTGTGTGAGAGGGAGCGTGTGCGAGAGACAGAGGCGTCAAGCCGGAAGGAAGGAAGCTCACCCGTAAGATCAGCGCTCTGCTTCAAAGGGGATAGGAACAGATAGCAGGAAAGGGAAGGAAGGTGTGTGTATCTGACTAAAGCGATGGTGACCTGCTGTAGACCGAGTCAAAAGGACGGCGCCAAATCCTTCTCTCCCATCTCCCCCTCTTGATGTCCGTTGACTCGGTTTTCACAAGACTGATCTTCTTCCTTAGACCTTTGGAACGTTCTCTTAAGAAGTGCGCCGGTGAGAGCCGTCTGCAATCATTTCTCCTCTTGGACGGTAGGTCAGATGGATAGTGTTCTCTTTCGGGGGGGTTTCTCACCCAGTGACGCTTTATCAATGTGCTTGGCGTTCTTCTTTCAGATCTTCTTGTTTAGACGGACGGATGCAGCCGTGGTTATCTCCACGCACCTGTTACCGGTATGCCCAGGCCTAGATCTTTCAGGAGCTGATACAGCCACACTGCATCTCTCGATAACCTTGTGCAGCAGACGCGCCGCGGCAGATTAACCGTCAAGCAGACTAAGCACGTGCTTAGGGCACCAGGGCCAAAGGGGGCGCCACAACGTTGGGTGAAAAAATGTAGAAAAATGCCTCTCGGGTCCAGAACAATGCAGGTTGCAGCAATACAAAAATTTATCCATACGATAACACGATATACTGAACAAACTAAGCCAAGCTTTGGCGACATAAAGTTCTCCAAAGATGCAAGGCAACATCTGTTTTAATATTTCAC
Organism: Gekko gecko; assembly: GCA_029375565.1. Lineage (NCBI taxonomy): Eukaryota > Metazoa > Chordata > Lepidosauria > Squamata > Gekkonidae > Gekko > Gekko gecko. The sequence continues at coordinate 234,859,552 of JAPDNY010000005.1, forward strand.
AAGTTAAATGTATCAAGGTTCCAATATTCATGACCTGAAAGGCGTTTTTCTACATTTTTTCGCCCTTTTCCCAACTTTATGGTGCCCCCTTTTTGGCCCTGGCCCCACTGCTGGACCTCCTGATGGCACCTGGTATATTTTGGCCGCTGTGTGACAGAGTGTTGGACTGGATGGGCCATTGGCCTGATTCAGCATTGGCTTCTCTTATGTTCTTATTTTCTTATGTTCACATGCTTCGTCTGCTGAATGGTGAATCTGCCACTGCCACGGCCACACAACCCGGAAAATCTACAGCAGCTAATTCCTACGTAAGGTTTGGCAGCGTCCGACTTCCAACTCAGTAACAGCATCATTGAAGCTTAAATTCTGCCTCGTCTCCAGCTACGTAACGACGTGCAAGAAACTTCCGGGCAGACTCAGAAAGAGAGCCGCCCGTTTCCCCTCCTGGTCTAGCGTCTCCCCGGAGCCTCCCGATGCTGAAAAGAGACCTGTCATTTTTCTGACCTGAGTTCTGAAGGATTCCCCTCCTTTTTATCTCACAGCATTTAACTTTCGATGTACTGCATATCTGGATGGCCAGCCTTTCTTTTGGTGCACAGAAATTAAAGATTCATACTTGCCCCCCCCCCGTGCTGAATTCTTTTATGTGAGACAAATAATCTGAATTTAACTGAAGAGGTCAAAAGCACCTGGGCTTTGCGATCCTTCTTCCTCCATGTCTTTTTCATATTCTCATCTGAAGAAGGAGAAGGAGAAGGAGAAGGAGGAGGAGGAGGAGGAGGAGGAGGAGGAGGAGAGAGGAGGAGGAGGAGGAGGAGAAGAAGAAGAAGAAGAAGAAGAAGAAGAAGAAGAGGAGGAGGAGGAGGAGGAGGAGGAGGAGGAGGAGGAGACTGGATTTGTACCCCGCCCTTCACTTCCCAAGGGAGTCTCAGAGTGGTTTAAAAACTCCTTTCCCTTCCCCCCCCCACAACAGACTCTCTGTGGTGGTAGGTGGGGCTGAGAGAGCTCTTTTGAGGACTGCTCCTGAGAGAACTGCTCTGAGAGAACTTGTGACTGACCTAAGGTCACACCGGCAGCTGCATGTGGAGGAGTGGGGAATTGAACCCAGTTCTCCCAGATTAGCGTCCACGCTCCTAACCACGACACACCAAACGGGCTCTCTGCTCGATCATCGGTAGGCGTCTGCTTCAGACAATCATAGGCTGAGGACAGACTGGCAGTTTGCAGCGGGAGCCAGTTGTGGCAAAAAAGCCTCGGAATAAACTGTTCTGGGTTTTCCCGGTCACACGGAGCTGATGAAAGCGGGAGCATACCGGGAGGAGGCGCGTGGGAGCGTTCCGACTGCTGGCCCGGAGGCGCGGCTGTCAACAGCTTTTCCCCATTAATTCGGCTGTATGTGTATGGGTGTATGTGCGCATGAACACTCATGTGCTCATGTGCATCCGGCCGATTGGGGGAGGGCCCCACGGCGCCAGCACCGCATTGGGCGGTGGAGCGGAGCACACCCAATCATATCGCTGCTGCCTTATCCACAATGCAGGTTGCTCCCGGCTTTTCTGCATAGCGTTCACACTGCCGGGAAGCGGACAAACGTGGGATAAAGGCACTCTTTGGGGATTTGCTACCACTTTTATGAGGTATCTATTAAATGCAGGAGTGAAGCGGAACAGCGCGGGTCGCCTACGGGTGGGGAACGCCAGGCAGATGTGCCTGTGTGAACGCCCCCTTTAATCTGCTTTTAAAACGTCGCTGAAACAGGGCTATAGTGGCACAAATTGCCAGTCTGAACACAGCCATATAGATCCTCCGACAGCAAGTTTAACTCTTTCTGGGCCAAAAATAATCCGGGCCCGAAACCTGTTGGATTCTCTGGTCTTACTAGAGCCAAAAATCGCTATTAATGTAGCAGAGGGCATGAGGAGATGCTGGGGACTGAACCTGGGACCATCTGCATGCCAAGCACAGGCTCTGCCACTGAGCCACAGCCCCTCTTTACAGCTCTCCAGGGTCTCAGCGGAGTCTTTCCCATCCCCTGCTTCCTGGCTCTTTTCTAACTGGAGATGCCGGGGACTGAACCTGGGACCTTCTGCATGCCGAGCAGAGGCTCTGCCACTGAGCCACGGCCCCTCTTTACAGCTCTCCAGGGTCTCAGGTGGAGGTCTTTCCCATCACCTCCTGCCTGGTCCTTTTAACTGGAGATGCCAGGGATTGAACCTGGTACCTTCTGCATGCCAAGCAGAGGCTCTGCCACTGAGCCACGGCCCCTCTTTACAGCTCTCCAGGGTCTCAGGCGGAGGCCTTTCCCATCCCCTCCTGCCTGGTCCTTTTAACTGGAGATGCTGGGGATTGAACCTGGGACCTTCTGAGTGCCAAGCAGAGCCTCCGCCACTGAGCCACAGCCTGTCTCCAGACATGAAGACACATACAGCTGCTTTGTACTGGATCAGGCCATCAAGGTCAGTATTGCCCGCTCAGACTGGCAGTGTCTTAAGACAGGGGTCTTTCATATCGCCAACTGCTAGGTCCTTTGGAGATCGAAGCTGGGACCTTCTGCACACCAAGCAGATGCCCTCCCTCTAAGCCATCCCTCCTCCCCGGCAGTTCTGGAGAGGAATTAGCCCCCTGGAAGCTTACTTACTCCTAGATTAGTAAAGGTAAAGGTTTCCCTTGCTCGAAAGCCAGTCGAATCTGACTCTAGGGTTGCGGTGCTCTGCTCATCTCCATTTCCAAGCCGAAGAGCCAGCACTGTCCAAAGACGTTCCTGTGGTCATGTGGCCAGCATGACTAAATGCCGAGGTGTACGGAACACTGTTACTTTGCCCACGAAGTGGTACCTATTTATCTACTTGCAATTTCTTGCTTTCGAACTGCAAGGTTGGCAGGAGCTGGGGCCAGAGACGGGAGCTCACTCCGTCCTGCGGCACTACTCGGGTCTCGAACTGCCGAACTACTGACCTTCCACACCCTGCAGTTCAGCGACTTAACCACTGAGCACCCCCCCCAAAAAAAAAATTAAAAATGTGCCAGATGTACCTAGGAGACCCAGGGAAAACTTTGGCGCCTGGCAGCAAGACTGCTTCCATCTCTCCACGGAAGGAGTTAAGAGCAGCGTTCCCTCTAAGCCGAGTCGGTGTGAGCCAGCTCACAGTTTTTCTAGCCTCCGGCTCATCGATTTTTGCCTCCGCTCGGGAAGGAGGGCTCCGGAGCAAACTGGCTTACGCAGTCGCCAAATCGCTCGCTCACCGCTCTAACGCCAGCGGCCCACAAAGCAGAATTTTTGCTCACAGGACTCCACAGCTTAGAAGGAACATTGGTTAAGAGTGGCTGTGGTTTTTTTCTTTAAAGAGGAAATACCCCTCTGCCCCCTTCCGGCTCTCCATTGTCCCCAGGGTGAATGTCTTGCTCTGGGGGGGGGCCTACGCTGGCGCAGCACCATGAATGCCAGGAGGGACAGACCCACCCCCTGGATCTGCACTGAAAGGCCCCGGGAATGGCACTCCGCTCCCAGCCTCGTTAGCGGCTCATTAGCACCCAGCGGGGGGCGGGGGGACACCTCTGGAACAGCCGGCTGGGCGGCCCGATGGGTTGCAAATCCGCAGAATCGCAGAGCCCAGGAAAGCGCTCTCCCTCTCCTTCTCTCTCCCTCTCCCCGCCCCGCCACTTAGTCGGAGCACGTCAGAGGAGGGTCTCGTTTAGCAGCCAGAGAGGGAACCGTTGGAGGCGGGAGAGAGGCTAGCAGCCCCCCCAGATAACAAGGGCCTGATAACAAGCCATCCAGGAAGATGGGAGAGGGGAGGGCGAGGCAGTTACTAGGGATGCACAATTGGCTTGCCATGTCTGGGTTGGGGGAAACCTGGAGATTTGGGGGGGAGAGCCAGGGGAGGAGGTGGTGGAGGAGGAGGAGATTGGCTTCATACCCCGCCCATCACTCAGAGTCTCAGAGCGGCTTACAGACTCCTTTCCCTTTCCCTCCCCACAACAGGGAGGTAGGTGGGGCTGAGAGAGCTCTGGCAGAAACTGATCTTTTTCAAGGACAGCTCTGACAGGACTATGGCTTGCCCGAGGTCATCCAGCAGGTGCAAGTGGAGGAGTGGGGGAATCAATCCCGGTTCTCCCTGATTAGAGTCCGCGCTCCTTAACCATGATACCAGACTGGAATCAACAAAGAAGAAGAAGAAGAAGAAGAAGAAGAAGAAGAAGAAGAAGAAGAAGAAGAAGAAGAAGAAGAAGAAGAAGAAGAAGAAGAAGAAGAAGAAGAAGAAGAGGAGGAGGAGGAGGAGGAGGAGGAGGAGGAGGAGGAGGAGGAGGAGGAGGAGATTGGATGTATACCCCGCCCTTCACTCAGAGTCTCAGAGTGGCTTACAAACTCCTTTCCCTTCCCCTCCCCACAACAGACACCCCGTGAGGCAGGTGGGGCTGAGAGAGCTCTTTCGAGGACTGCCCTTGAGAGAACAGCTCTGACAGAACTATGGCTTGCCCAAGGTCATGCCAGCAGCTGCAAGTGGAGGAGTAGGGGAATCAAACCCAGTTCTCCCCAATTAGAGTCTGCGCTCCTTAACCACGACACCAGACCGGAACCAACCAAGAAGGAGAAGAAGGAGAAAAGAAGAAGAATTTGGCTTTATACCCCGCCCTTCACTACCCGAAGGAGTCTCAGAGCGGCTTACGATCTCCTTCCCCTTCCCCTCCCCACAACAGACACCCTGTGAGAGTAGGCAGGGCTGAGAGAGCTCTCCCGAGGACTGCCCTTGAGAGAACAGCTCCGAGAAAACTTGTGACTGACCCAAGGTCACACCAGCAGCTGCATGTGGCGACGTGGGGAATCAAACCTGGTTCTCCCAGATTAGTGTCTGCGCTCTTAACCACTACACCAAACGGGCTCTCAGTCTCCAAAGTTTGTAGTCTGGATTCTTTGAGGAAAGGGGCAGTTGTCAGTTTCCCCGGGATGAATCCACCACGCAGAGGGAAGAGGACAGGCGAGGGAGAGTCGGGGACTGTGGATCAGTGGGCAGGGGTGGGCAGAGATGGAAGTTTCCTTGGTAAAATGGAGACCCTGACGGGCTGCCATGCCTTTCTGCAGAAGGGGATTTATTTTTTCATGACAGTGCCGGGATTGGGCCAAGATTCAGCCTGTGAGGGAGGGATTTCATGTGCTCCATTTCCTGCCCGTCTCCTCCGATAGGACTCAAGGCGATTGGCCGAGAGGGGCCCCCAGATGGCAATCCCCCCACTGCCCCCAGACCTATGGGTTGGGCCCAAGCCAAACACAAGAATATCAGGACAAAGGAGGGAACGGAGAAGACCCAGAGTCATTTCCTGTATTTACATCCTGCCTCTCTCCCTGCTGGGGACCCACTAGTAGCTGACAACGCTCTCCTCTGTTTTATCCTCGCAACAACCCTGCGAGGTGGGTCAGGCTGAGAGTGTGCGACCAGCCCGAGGTCGCCCAGCGAGCTTCCCGGGCCCGTGTGGGGACTCGAACCTGGCTCTCCCAGACCCTCGTCTGTCACTCTTCACCACTGCGCCACGCTGGCTCTCCGATCGGGGTCAGACCTTCCGCGGGGCCGAGAGACACGGTTATCCGAAAGGCTTCCTTCCCGGCCGAGTTCTCCCCCTTCCTGGCACGCAGAAAGCCTTTTTTGCCTGACGCTCACCTATTCCCTCGAACAACATGAAAATAAAATATGTCAAGAGAGATGACCTCGATTGCTAATTGCAGCCCAAAGGCTGGGCTTGGACGCTGATTGGCTCCCTCCCCGACGAAGCTTCCAGCGAACAGAAATATCCCGGCCGCTCGGCCCCGAGGAGGGAGATGCCGATTTCAGGCCCCCTCTCTGAGCCACGGTCTGCTTGCCTCTGCGCACACTTGCTCTACCGCAGGCCCATAGTCAGGATTTTTTAAATCGTGGGGCCTTTAAATAAATCAGGGGGCACCCCTTACACACACCCTTACAAACCCCCAAGGGAGTGCCACAAATAAAAAAATTGGATGTCCAGGGGGGGCACTTGGCAGTAAATCAGGGGGCCCAGCCCCAAGATGCCCCATTGTAGCTATGGGCCTGCTCTATCGACGCCCAGTGCTGTCTGGGTGATGCGGGGCAATACAGAAGGGCCCTTTCCTCAAGAGCCGGGGGTAGGGTTGCCAGCCTCCAGGTGGGGCCTGGGGATCTCCCGCTTTTACAATTGACAGAAATCAGCTCTCCTGGAGAAAATGGCTGCCCTGAAGGGTGGTCTCTGTGGCATTGGACCATGCTGAGGCCCCTCCCTCCTCCCCAAACCCCGCCCTCTCCTGGGACCACCCCCAAAGTCCCCAGGTGTTTTCCAACCCAGACCTGGGAACCCTAGCAGGGGGTGAAGCAGAGGCTCTCCCACTGAGCCACAGCCCCTCCCAGTCATCTTAGACCACGTGTTGCAGAATATTTGCTTGTTCCCCTCAGAATGGTCTCTGTCGCTTCTCCGATCCGAGCCAAGGAGTCACCACTGGAGGGAGGGGTGAGCGCTTCCCTCTCCTGCCGCTCTGACAGCCGCTCTTGGATGAGTCTGTGCCTTTCAGGGATATCCACAAGGGAGGGGGAGACACCTCAGCCAGCCAGGAGATGCAAATCAACAGCTGAGAGCATCAGCTCTTCTCCCCGCTCCCCCTCCCGCAACTTACATACACTCTTGGCTTGGCCCCGATGAAGTCAGAGACACCCGTTACCTTCCAGCTGGCATTGCGCCTGGCACTGCTTGGAAGCAGGGGGCGGTTCCTTGGCGCCTCCCAAAGCAGATGGAGTGGGTGCCCATGGGGAGAGGTTGGCATCAGGCGGCTGGACCCCAGCCCGGCGTTCTGCTCCATTCCTCATGGCGTAGCACCGTACCATGTGGCTTCCCTGAACGCGGAGCTCCTTTCAGGGTGCGGAGCTCACCAGGGGAATTTTTCCAACATACATTTGGAGCCGCCTTATACTGAATCAGACCCTTGGGGTCCACCAAGGTCAGTCTTGTCAACTCAGACTGGCAGAAGCTCTCCAGGGTCTCAGGCGGAGGTCTTTTCCATCGCCTCCTGCCTGGTCCTTTTTAACTGGAGGTGCCGGGGATTCAACCTGGGACCTTCTGCATGCCAAGCAGAGGCTCTCCCACTGAGCCACGGCCCCTCTTTACAGCTCTCCAGGGTCTCAGGCAAAAAAGATCTTTCCCATCACCTCCTGCGTGGTCCTTTTCAACTGGAGATGCCGGGGATTGAACCTGGGGCCTTCTGCATGCCAAGCAGAGGCTCTGCCACTGAGCCACAGCCCCTCTTTACAGCTCTCCAGGGTCTCAGGCAGATGGGTCTTTCCCATCACCTCCCACCTGGTCCTTTTGAATGGAGATGCCGGGGATTGAACCTGGGCCCTTCTGCATGCCAAGCAGAGGCTCCTCCACTGGGCCACAGCCCCTCTTTACAGCTCTCCAGGGTCTCAGGCAGATGGGTCTTTCCCATCACCTCCTGCCTGGTCCTTTTAACTGGAGATGCCGGGGATTGAACCTGGGACCTTCTGCATGCCAAGCAGAGGCTCTGCCACTGAGCCACAGCCCCTCTTGACAGCTCTCCAGGGTCTCAGGCGGAGGTCTTTCCCATCACCTCCCACCTGGTCCTTTTGAATGGAGATGCCAGGGATTGAACCTGGGACCTTCTGCATGCCAAGCTCAGATCCTGCAGAACCCTGGTGGTATTAGGCAGAGACAGGTTGGGGCCAGGACCAAAAAGGCCCTGTCCCTGGTCAAGGACAGCCAGATGTCTTTGGGGCCAGGGATCACCAGCTGGTTGTTATCTGCAGAGCTCTCCCGGGGACATCCCGGAGGAGACAGTCCCACAGATACGTTGGTCCCAGACCACTCAAGACCTTAAACTACAGGTGTCAAATATGTTGCCCGGGGGCCTGATCAAGCCCCCGGAGGGCTCCTATCAGGCCTGCAGTGGAACTGGCTGTCTCCTGCTTCGTCTTCCAGTTCTGCTGCTGCTGCGTCATCGTAGGTTTGCCACTGACAGAGACACATCTGAAGAGCAGCCTCAGGATTCCAACAGCACAGACATTTTGATGCAGTAATTCAGTGCAAGAGGTGTCCGTTATCAGACCCTATTAAATAAGCAAAATATTGCAAGAGGGCTGATGTTTGAAGCATGTTTTTATTTTAAGTAAAAAAAAAAACCCTTTGTGTCGGTGTCCTTGTTATATAGTGGGTTAGACGCATAATGAAACCACAGGCAACGATGTAGTGATCGGCATGGTTCGCTATTATACAACACAAGACAAAATACCTGGCCAGGTGGCCAACTGTATACATGCTAAGGGGAACGCCCCCTGGTGCCATTGGCGGGTTTGAATTCCCGCCGCTGTTCCTATTGGTTCCCCAAAGCAGGAGCTTGGAGCCCCAGTCCCATTGTGCTCCGGGACACAAGCTCAGGCTCCTTTGCTGACTGCCTGCAGTGGTCAGCGGACACAATAGTCCTTTATAAAGTTTATATCTCCGCTACCTGGCATTAGATTTTATGACACACACGTGCCCGGCCCAATGAGGTCTGATTTATATCAGATCCGGCCCTCATAACAAATGAGTTCGACACCCTGCCTTAAACCTTGAACCCGACTCAGTATCCCACCGGAAGCCAGGGTAGCTGGCGCAGAACACCTTGAAGATGTGCCACCCGCGGCATTCCCGTCAGGACTTGCACCGTCCCCTCTAAGCCTTCTCTTTCCCAGGCTAAACATACCCAACTCTTTCAGCCTTTCCTCCTAAGACTTGAATTCCAACCCTCTCACCCTCCTGGTCGCCCTCCTCTGGACACGCTCGAGCTTGTCGACATCCTTCCTAAAGTGTGGTGCCCAAAACTGGACACAGGATGACTCCAGGTGAGGCCTGACCATAGCAGAATGGAGTGGAACGACCACCTCCCGTGATCTGGACACAAGGCTTCTGTTCATGCATCCTAAGATTGCATCAGCTTTGCATGAGAAATACACCACAGAACATACCGTGTAGTGACCCTAATGTAGAATGAATCTGGCTTGTTTGCAGGGTGATCCCTGAGCCCCATCTTAAAAAATGGGCCAATAGCTACAGCAGAGGTGTTAAACTGTGTACAGTTCTGGTCATCACATCTCAAAAAGGATATTATAGCATTGGAGAAAGTGCAGAGAAGGGCAACCAGAATGATCAAAGGGGTGGAACACCTTCCCTATGAAGAAAGGTTAAAACGCTTGGGGCTCTTTAGCTTGGGGAAACGACGGCTGAGGGGTGACATGATCGAGGTTTAGAAGATTATGAATGGGATTGAGCAGGCTGAGAAAGAAGTCCTTTTCTCCCTTTCTCACAATGCAAGAACTCGTGGGCACTCCATGAAATTGCTGAGCAGTCGGGTTAGAACAGATAAAAGGAAGTCCTTCTTCACCCAAAGAGTGATTAACACATGGAATTCACTGCCACAGGAGGTGGTGGCAGCTACAAGCATGGACAGTTTCAAGAGGGAATTAGGTAAACATCTGGAGCAGAAGTCCATCAGTGGCTATTAGCCACAGGGTATAGATGGGAATTCTCAGTCTGGGGCAGGTGATGCCCTCTATCCTTGGTGCTGGAGGGGGCAGCAGTGGGAGGGCATCTCGTGTCCTGGCCCCACTGCTGGACCTCCTGATGGCACCTGGTATATTTTGGCCACTGTGTGACAGAGTGTTGGACTGGATGGGCCATTGGCCTGATCCAACATTGGCTTCTCTTATGTTCTTATGTTCTTAAACATGTGGCCCCATAGGGCTTCTATCAGGCCCACAGTGGGGCTGGACCTCTCCTGCTTCCAGTTCTGCTGCTGCTGCTGTGGCATCATCGCTTGCTTCCCCAGACTCTCTCGATCGCTCAGCCATTTCATGTTTTAACCCGGGTCCTGGACTCAGAACTCTGAGCATGAGATTTCTGTGGTGAATGTCAATAAATCAAAAGTAGGTTTGCAGCCTACAGATACACACCTGAACAGCAGACTCAAGACTGCGACAGCACAGACGTTTTGAGGCAATAATTCGGAACCAGAAGCGTCGGTTCTCAGACACTGTTAAATAAACAGAATATTGCAAGAGCGCTGATGTTTTCAGCACGTTTTTATTTTAAGTAAAAAAAAAAAAATCTTTGTGTTTGCGTCCTTTATAAAATTTATATCTCCGCTTCCTGACTTTACATTTTATGACACACACGCGGCCCGGCCCAACAAGGTCTCATTTATGTCAGATCCGGCCCTCGTAACAAATGAGTTCGACACCCCTGAGCTAAAGGAACAAACCCAGTGGTCCCTGGTTTTGATTGCATCTTGCTGCCTCCCTAAACTTACTAAGGTGGCCTGAAGTTAAATATGAGCAGCCAGTGTAATGCGGCGACAAAAAAGGCCAATGCGATCTTGGGGTGTATCAACAGAGGCATAACATCCAGATTGCAAGATGTGATAGTCCCTCTGGACACGGCATTGGTCAGGCCGCACCTGGAGTCTTGTGTGCCGTTCCGGAGGCCTCACTTCGGAAAGGATGTGGACAGAGGGGAGTGGGTGCAGAGGGGAGCGACGGGGATGATCGGGGGCCTGGAGACCAAGAAGCCCCGTGAGGAAAGGCTGAGGGACTTGGAGATGTTCAGTCTGGAGAAGAGGAGGTTGAGGGGGGACAGGATTGCGGTCTTGAAGGGCTGTCTCTTAGAGGAGGGCAGGGAGCTGTTCCTGTTGGCAGCAGAGGAGAGGACTTGGCAGCAGAGGAGAGGACATGGCAGCAGAGGAGAGGCCTGGCAATCATGGGTTTAAATTAAGGGCGGGAAGGGACCGGATGGATCTTAGGAAAAACTTTTCAACAGTCAGCATTGTGCATCAGTGAAATCAGCTGCTTGGGGAGGTGGTGAGCTCCCCCTCCCTGGCCGTCTTTAAGCAGCGGCTGGGCATACACTTGTCAGGGGTGCTCTAGGTTGATCCTGCATCGAGCAGGGGGGTTGGACTAGATGACCTCTATGGTCCCCTTCCGACTCTGCGTGGTTCTGTGATTCTAAGTGAGGCCCCCTCTGTCTCAGCCTTGGTTCCCTTGTCTGCCATAGGGAGGCAACAGTGTCGGTCGACCTCACAGGGCTGTTGTAAGGACTCCCAGAAAAATAAATGTAAAATGCTTGGAATGCTGACAGCCGTGTGCATCTGCAAAGCCTTTTGATAGGGTTTGGATCCACAGGTTCTGTTAATGGTGTCGCCTTCCTCATGCGCACAAAGACTTTCCACAGCGGGATGCGGTTCTTCCGCCAGGTCCCCCGACTCATCGCGTGGAAGTTTCCACCACCTGGAGAACAGAAGTTTTTGAAGCCAGCCCTTGTGCCTTGAAAGGCTGCAAACATGTTTATTTCTTAGAGAACTGCTAGGTCATTTGCATGGAATAAGACGTCTAATTTGAAGGTTTCACATCTTTTGTAAATATACGGAGGAGTGCAAACAGGGTTATTTGCTTGGTTTGAATTCGCGGTATAGATTAGCAAAAATTTCAGGGTTGCTGCAAAGGCAATTTCCCATGAGCTTCTCGAGGACGCGTCGTAAATAAAAGATATTTCGTCTTCCCCTGCCTGGCGGCCGCCGTGTTTTAATCTTTCCTTGTTGCCAATTCTTCGGATTGTGAAGTTTTCCACACATACACACACACACACACAAACACACGCCATTTCCCTTCTTAGCATGGGCCGTGCCTCCCGTTTGCTCGTTGTGTTTGATTTGTGATGTCTGCTATCATAACCTACAATACCTCGGGGACTTCCCTCTATTGTCTGTGCTAATACTTGATATTTGGGGGAGTTTGCCTGCTCGACACCAACGGGCCCGTTCCATTCCGCAAGCTGGCACATAAATCCGGAAGTCTCGGGGTCACGCGAGCGAACCCTGGCAGTTTCTCCCGAGCAGTTAATGAGAAACATGCCGGCGATCGATAATTTTACGGATAGAACGCGAGGCTCTAACAGCAGCAAGTGATGGGGACAAATGGTACTCTCGGAGGGAGAACCTGTCCAGACAGAAGGGGAAGGGGAAGGGGGGGGCAGGATAGAGACGCCATTAAGCCCCAGAGAAAATCCTCCTCCCCACGCAAGGCTCAGGTAGGGTTGCTAACTTTCGGTTGGGGAATACCTGGAGATTTGGAGGGCGGGGTGGAGGCTGGGGAAGGTGGGGTTTGGGGAGAGAAGGGACCTCTGAGCCTTGAAAAAGAGCAGTTCCTGTCAAGAGCTCTCTCGGCCCCACCTACCTCACAGGGTGTCTGTTGTGGGGAGGGGAAGGCAAAGGAGTTTGTGAGCCGCTCTGAGACACCTTTGGGTAGAGAAGGGCGGGGTATAAATCCAATCTCCTCCTCCTCCTCCTCCTCCTCCTCCTCCTCCTCCTCCTCCTCTTCTTCTTCTTCTTCTTCTTCTTCTTCTTCTTCTTCTTCTTCTTCTTCTTCTTCTTCTTCTTCTTCTTCTTCTTCTTCTTCTTCTTCTTCTTCTTCTTCTTCTTCTTCTTCTTCTTCTTCTTCTTCTTCTTCTTCTATAATGCCATAGAGTCCGCCCTCTGTTGCTTGACCTTCCAGAGCAATTGGTTGGCTGCTGCGTGAGACAGGATACTGGACTAGAAGGGCCGCTGGTAGGTTCCACCAGGGCGCTTCTGATGTTCCTCAGGCAGGGCATTCCAGAGAGAAAGCGGTTTGGGAGACAAGCCCTGCAAGGAAAGGTTGAAAGTCTAGCCATGGTGACTGAAGGGAACCTCGACATTGAGAGGCAGTCAGCCTCTTAATCCCAGAGCCGGGATGCAGAGTTAGGGGAAGGCCTCGGCCTCTCTGCCCTGTCGTTGGCCCTCCAGAGGAACTGGCTGGCCACTGTGTGAGACGGGAGGCTGGACCGGATGGACCGCTGCTGGGTCTGATCCAGCAGGGCTCTTCTGATGTCCTTCTCAGGGGAAGGCCTCGCCCTCTGTGTTCTGTTGTTGGCTCTCCAGAGGGACTGCTTGGCTGCTGTGTGAGAGAGGAGGCTGGACTAGATGGACCCTCACTGGTCTGACCCAGGAGGGCTCTTCCAATGTTCTTATGAAGGCCTCGGCCTCTGTGTTCTGTTGTTGGCCCTCCAGAGGAACTGTTTGGCCACTGTGTGAGACAGGATGCTGGACTAGATGGACCTTCACTGCTCTGATCCAGCAGGGCTCCTCTGATGTTCTTACAAAGCCTTCAGCCTCTCTGCCATTCTGTTGGCCCTCTAGAACAGGGATGTCAAACATGTGGCCCCTGGGCCGGATCAGGCACCTGGAGGGCTTCTACCAGGCCCGCAGTGGAACTGGCCGTCTCCTGCTTCTTCTTCCAGTTCTGCTGCTGCTGTGTCATCGTAGGTTTGCAGCTTACAGATACACACCTGAACAGCATGCTCAAGACTGCAACAGCACAGACATTTCGATGCAATAATTCAGAGCAAGAGGCGTCAGTGGTCAGACACTGTTAAATAAACAAAATATTGCAAGAGCGCTGTTTTTTTATTATTTTAAGTTAAAAAAAACACCCTTTGTGTTTGTGTCCTTTATAAAGTTTATATCTCCGCTACCTGGCATTACTTTTTTTTGACACAAGCATGGCCAACAAGGGCTCATTTATCTCAGATCCGGGCCTCACAACCAACGAGTTCGACACCCCTGTTCTAGAAGACCTGGTTGGCCACCGTGTGAGACACGATGCTGGACTAGATGGACCACCAGTCTGATCCAGCAGGGTGCTTATTTTGGGCATGTTTTCGGGCTGCCAACCTCCAGGTGGTGGTGGGGGGATGGAGGTCTCCCTCTATTACAACTGGTCTCCAGGCAACAGGGTTCAGTTCTGCTGAAGAAAATGGCCGCTTGGGAAGTTGGACTCTATGGCATTAGCCCCCAAAGCCCACCCCTCCTCAAGCTCCACTGCCATAAGATTATGAATGGGGTTGAGCAGGTTGAGAAAGAAGTCCTTTTCTCCCTTTCTCACAAGACAAGAACTCTGTGGGCACTCCATGAAATTGCTGAGCAGTCGGGTTAGAACAGATAAAAGGAAGTCTTTCTTCACCCAAAGAGTGATTGACACATGGAATTCACTGCCACAGGAGGTGGTGGCAGCTACAAGCATGGACAGTTTCAAGAGGGAATTAGGTAAACATCTGGAGCAGAAGTCCATCAGTGGCTATTAGCCACAGGGTATAGATGGGAACTCTCAGTCTGGGGCAGGTGATGCCCTCTATTCTTGGTGCTGGAGGGGGCAGCAGTGGGAGGCCTTCTGGTGTCCTGGCCCCACTGCTGGACCTCCTGATGGCACCTGGTATATTTTGGCCACTGTGTGACAGAGTGTTGGACTAGATGGGCCATTGGCCTGATTCAACATTGGCTTCTCTTATGTTCTTATTAAAATCTCCAGGTATTTCCCGACACAGCCGGTACCCTAGCAGGTTCATCCTGGAATAGAGACAGGAGCTTGGAGACAGGAGACACGTTCAAGCTCTTCAAATGCCAGAAGAAGAAGAAGAAGAAGAAGAAGAAGAAGAAGAAGAAGAAGAAGAAGAAGAAGAAGAAGAAGAAGAAGAAGAAGAAGAAGAAGAAGAAGAAGAAGAAGAAGAGGAGGAGGAGGAGGAGGAGGAGGAGAAGGAGGAAGAAAAGGAGGAGGAGGAGGAGGAGATTGGATTTATACCCCGCCCTTCACTGCCCAAAGGCGTCTCAGAGTGGCTGACAAACTCCTTTCCCTTCCCCTCCCCACAACAGACACCCTGTGAGGTAGGCTGAGAGAATTCTGACAGAAACTGTCCTTGACAGAACAGCTGTGCCAGAGCTTGTGACTGACCCAAGGTCACATCAGCAGGTGCAAGTGGAGGAGTGGGGGAATCAAACCCGGTTCTCCCAGATAAGAGTCCGCGCACTTAACCACTACACCAAACTGGCTCTCAGTTGGAAGGCCCAAGGTCTTGTTCTCCGCTGCCCTAGAAGTGAAATTATATTTAACAGTGTGAAGTTACGGGGAAAGGGAGGTCTATTGGGGTTGGCCTTCTGATAGTAGAAGCCGTCGGACAATAGAACCAATTACCTGTTGTGGGGAGGGGAAGGGGAAGGAGATTGTAAGCCGCTCTGAGACTCCTTCGGGTAGTGAAGGGCGGGGTATAAATCCAATCTCTTCTTCCTCTTCTACCTCCCAGGGTGTCTGTTGTGGGGAGGGGAAGGGAAAGGAGTTTGTAAGCCGCTCTGAGACTCCTTCGGGTAGTGAAGGGCGGGGTATAAATCCAATCTCTTCTTCCTCTTCTACCTCCCAGGGTGTCTGTTGTGGGGAGGGGAAGGGAAAGGAGTTTGTGAGCCGCTCTGAGACTCCTTTGGGTAGTGAAGGGCGGGGTATAAATCCAATCTCTTCTTCCTCTTCTACCTCCCAGGGTGTCTGTTGTGGGGAGGGGAAGGGAAAGGAGTTTGTAAGCCGCTCTGAGACTCCTTCGGGTAGTGAAGGGCGGGGTATAAATCCAATCTCTTCTTCCTCTTCTACCTCCCAGGGTGTCTGTTGTGGGGAGGGGAAGGGAAAGGAGTTTGTGAGCCGCTCTGAGACTCCTTTGGGTAGTGAAGGGCGGGGTATAAATCCAATCTCTTCTTCCTCTTCTACCTCCCAGAGTGTCTGTTGTGGGGAGGGGAAGGGAAAGGAGTTTGTCAGCTGCTCTGAGACTCCTTTGGGTAGTGAAGGGCGGGGTATAAATCCAATCTCTTCTTCCTCTTCTACCTCCCAGGGTGTCTGTTGTGGGGAGGGGAAGGGAAAGGAGATTGTAAGCCGCTCTGAGACTCCTTTGGGTAGTGAAGGGCGGGGTATAAATCCAATCTCTTCTTCCTCTTCTACCTCCCAGGGTGTCTGTTGTGGGGGAGGGGAAGGGAAAGGAGTTTGTCAGCCGCTCTGAGACTCCTTTGGGTAGTGAAGGGCGGGGTATAAATCCAATCTCTTCTTCCTCTTCTACCTCCCAGGGTGTCTGTTGTGGGGAGGGGAAGGGAAAGGAGTTTGTGAGCCGCTCTGAGACTCCTTTGGGTAGTGAAGGGCGGGGTATAAATCCAATCTCTTCTTCCTCTTCTACCTCCCAGGGTGTCTGTTGTGGGGAGGGGAAGGGAAAGGAGTTTGTCAGCTGCTCTGAGACTCCTTTGGGTAGTGAAGGGCGGGGTATAAATCCAATCTCTTCTTCCTCTTCTACCTCCCAGGGTGTCTGTTGTGGAGAGGGGAAGGGAAAGGAGTTTGTCAGCTGCTCTGAGACTCCTTTGGGTAGTGAAGGGCGGGGTATAAATCCAATCTCTTCTTCCTCTTCTACCTCCCAGGGTGTCTGTTGTGGGGAGGGGAAGGGAAAGGAGTTTGTCAGCTGCTCTGAGACTCCTTTGGGTAGTGAAGGGCGGGGTATAAATCCAATCTCTTCTTCCTCTTCTACCTCCCAGGGTGTCTGTTGTGGGGAGGGGAAGGGAAAGGAGTTTGTAAGCCGCTCTGAGACTCCTTCGGGTAGTGAAGGGCGGGGTATAAATCCAATCTCTTCTTCCTCTTCTACCTCCCAGGGTGTCTGTTGTGGGGAGGGGAAGGAAAGGAGTTTGTCAGCTGCTCTGAGACTCCTTCGGATAGTGAAGGGCGGGGTATAAATCCAATCTCTTCTTCCTCTTCTACCTCCCAGGGTGTCTGTTGTGGGGAGGGGAAGGGAAAGGAATTTGTCAGCCACTCTGAGACTCCTTCGGGTAGTGAAGGGCGGGGTATAAATCCAATCTCTTCTTCCTCTTCTACCTCCCAGAGTGTCTGTTGTGGGGAGGGGAAGGGAAAGGAGTTTGTAAGCTGCTCTGAGACTCCCTTGGGTAGTGAAGGGCAGGGTATCGATCCAATCTCTTCTTCTCTTCTTCTACCTCACAGGGTGCCTGTTGTGGGGAGGGGAAGGGAAAGGAGTTTGTAAGCCGCTCTGAGACTCCTTCGGGTAGTGAAGGGCAGGGGTATAAATCCAATCTCTTCTTCCTCTTCTACCTCCCAGGGTGTCTGTTGTGGAGAGGGGAAGGGAAAGGAGTTTGTCAGCTGCTCTGAGACTCCTTTGGGTAGTGAAGGGCGGGGTATAAATCCAATCTCTTCTTCCTCTTCTACCTCCCAGGGTGTCTGTTGTGGGGAGGGGAAGGGAAAGGAGTTTGTCAGCTGCTCTGAGACTCCTTCGGGTAGTGAAGGGCGGGGTATAAATCCAATCTCTTCTTCCTCTTCTACCTCCCAGGGTGTCTGTTGTGGGGAGGGGAAGGGAAAGGAGTTTGTAAGCCGCTCTGAGACTCCTTCGGGTAGTGAAGGGCGGGGTATAAATCCAATCTCTTCTTCCTCTTCTACCTCCCAGGGTGTCTGTTGTGGGGAGGGAAGGGAAAGGAGTTTGTAAGCTGCTCTGAGACTCCCTTGGGTAGTGAAGGGCAGGGTATCGATCCAATCTCTTCTTCTCTTCTTCTACCTCACAGGGTGCCTGTTGTGGGGAGGGGAAGGGAAAGGAGTTTGTAAGCCGCTCTGAGACTCCTTCGGGTAGTGAAGGGCGGGGTATAAATCCAATCTCTTCTTCCTCTTCTACCTCCCAGGGTGTCTGTTGTGGGAAGGGGAAGGGAAAGGAGTTTGTAAGCTGCTCTGAGACTCCCTTGGGTAGTGAAGGGCAGGGTATCGATCCAATCTCTTCTTCTCTTCTTCTACCTCACAGGGTGCCTGTTGTGGGGAGGGGAAGGGAAAGGAGTTTGTAAGCCGCTCTGAGACTCCTTCGGGTAGTGAAGGGCGGGGTATAAATCCAATCTCTTCTTCCTCTTCTACCTCCCAGGGTGTCTGTTGTGGGGAGGGAAGGGAAAGGGTTTGTCAGCTGCTCTGAGACTCCTTCGGGTAGTGAAGGGCGGGGTATAAATCCAATCTCTTCTTCCTCTTCTACCTCCCAGGGTGTCTGTTGTGGGGAGGGGAAGGGAAAGGAGTTTGTAAGCCGCTCTGAGACTCCTTCGGGTAGTGAAGGGCGGGGTATAAATCCAATCTCTTCTTCCTCTTCTACCTCCCAGGGTGTCTGTTGTGGGGAGGGGAAGGGAAAGGAGTTTGTAAGCTGCTCTGAGACTCCCTTGGGTAGTGAAGGGCAGAGGTATCGATCCAATCTCTTCTTCTCTTCTTCTACCTCACAGGGTGCCTGTTGTGGGGAGGGGAAGGGAAAGGAGTTTGTAAGCCGCTCTGAGACTCCTTCGGGTAGTGAAGGGCGGGGTATAAATCCAATCTCTTCTTCCTCTTCTACCTCCCAGGGTGTCTGTTGTGGGAAGGGGAAGGGAAAGGAGTTTGTAAGCTGCTCTGAGACTCCCTTGGGTAGTGAAGGGCAGGGTATCGATCCAATCTCTTCTTCTCTTCTTCTACCTCACAGGGTGCCTGTTGTGGGGAGGGGAAGGGAAAGGAGTTTGTAAGCCGCTCTGAGACTCCTTCGGGTAGTGAAGGGCGGGGTATAAATCCAATCTCTTCTTCCTCTTCTACCTCCCAGGGTGTCTGTTGTGGGAAGGGGAAGGGAAAGGAGTTTGTAAGCTGCTCTGAGACTCCCTTGGGTAGTGAAGGGCAGGGTATCGATCCAATCTCTTCTTCTCTTCTTCTACCTCACAGGGTGCCTGTTGTGGGGAGGGGAAGGGAAAGGAGTTTGTAAGCCGCTCTGAGACTCCTTCGGGTAGTGAAGGGCGGGGTATAAATCCAATCTCTTCTTCCTCTTCTACCTCCCAGGGTGTCTGTTGTGGGGAGGGGAAGGGAAAGGAGTTTGTAAGCCGCTCTGAGACTCCTTCGGGTAGTGAAGGGCGGGGGTATAAATCCAATCTCTTCTTCCTCTTCTACCTCCCAGGGTGTCTGTTGTGGGGAGGGGAAGGGAAGGAGTTTGTAAGCTGCTCTGAGACTCCTTGGGTAGTGAAGGGCAGGGTATCGATCCAATCTCTTCTTCTCTTCTTCTACCTCACAGGGTGCCTGTTGTGGGGAGGGGAAGGGAAAGGAGTTTGTAAGCCGCTCTGAGACTCCTTCGGGTAGTGAAGGGCGGGGTATAAATCCAATCTCTTCTTCCTCTTCTACCTCCCAGGGTGTCTGTTGTGGGAAGGGGAAGGGAAAGGAGTTTGTAAGCTGCTCTGAGACTCCCTTGGGTAGTGAAGGGCAGGGTATCGATCCAATCTCTTCTTCTCTTCTTCTACCTCACAGGGTGCCTGTTGTGGGGAGGGGAAGGGAAAGGAGTTTGTAAGCCGCTCTGAGACTCCTTCGGGTAGTGAAGGGCGGGGTATAAATCCAATCTCTTCTTCCTCTTCTACCTCCCAGGGTGTCTGTTGTGGGGAGGGGAAGGGAAAGGAGTTTGTAAGCCGCTCTGAGACTCCTTCGGGTAGTGAAGGGCGGGGTATAAATCCAATCTCTTCTTCCTCTTCTACCTCCCAGGGTGTCTGTTGTGGGGAGGGGAAGGGAAAGGAGTTTGTAAGCTGCTCTGAGACTCCCTTGGGTAGTGAAGGGCAGGGTATCGATCCAATCTCTTCTTCTCTTCTTCTACCTCACAGGGTGCCTGTTGTGGGGAGGGGAAGGGAAAGGAGTTTGTAAGCCGCTCTGAGACTCCTTCGGGTAGTGAAGGGCGGGGTATAAATCCAATCTCTTCTTCCTCTTCTACCTCCCAGGGTGTCTGTTGTGGGAAGGGAAGGGAAAGGAGTTTGTAAGCTGCTCTGAGACTCCCTTGGGTAGTGAAGGGCAGGGTATCGATCCAATCTCTTCTTCTCTTCTTCTACCTCACAGGGTGCCTGTTGTGGGGAGGGGAAGGGAAAGGAGTTTGTAAGCCGCTCTGAGACTCCTTCGGGTAGTGAAGGGCGGGGTATAAATCCAATCTCTTCTTCCTCTTCTACCTCCCAGGGTGTCTGTTGTGGGAGAGGGAAGGGAAAGGAGTTTGTCAGCTGCTCTGAGACTCCTTCGGGTAGTGAAGGGCGGGGTATAAATCCAATCTCTTCTTCCTCTTCTACCTCCCAGGGTGTCTGTTGTGGGGAGGGGAAGGGAAAGGAGTTTGTAAGCCGCTCTGAGACTCCTTCGGGTAGTGAAGGGCGGGGTATAAATCCAATCTCTTCTTCCTCTTCTACCTCCCAGGGTGTCTGTTGTGGGGAGGGGAAGGGAAAGGAGTTTGTAAGCTGCTCTGAGACTCCCTTGGGTAGTGAAGGGCAGGGTATCGATCCAATCTCTTCTTCTCTTCTTCTACCTCACAGGGTGCCTGTTGTGGGGAGGGGAAGGAAAGGAGTTTGTAAGCCGCTCTGAGACTCCTTCGGGTAGTGAAGGGCGGGGTATAAATCAATCTCTTCTTCCTCTTCTACCTCCCAGGGTGTCTGTTGTGGGAAGGGGAAGGGAAAGGAGTTTGTAAGCTGCTCTGAGACTCCCTTGGGTAGTGAAGGGCAGGGTATCGATCAATCTCTTCTTCTCTTCTTCTACCTCACAGGGTGCCTGTTGTGGGGAGGGGAAGGGAAAGGAGTTTGTAAGCCGCTTCTGAGACTCCTTCGGGTAGTGAAGGGCCATGGGGTATCGATCCAATCTCTTCTTCTCTTCTTCTTCTTCTTACCTGGCCGAGGTGGATGGTTACCTGCCAAGGATGCCTTCAGTGTAGGTTTCTCACACTGGGTGGGGGGTAAGGAGTTCCCATGAGCACATGAAGTCAACTGACACTGAACGGGACCCTCGGTCCATCAAGATCAGTCTTGTCTACTCAGAGTGGCAGCGGCTCGTCAGGGTCTCGGGCAGAGGTCTTCCACACCACCCCCTACCTGCTCCTTTTAACCGAAGATGTCAAAGACCGAACCATGGACCTTCTGCATGCCAAGCAGATGGTCAATCACTGAGCCACGGCCTGTCCCTAAGTAGACGACCTGAAGCCCCCTTTCCAATTCGGGACTTCTGACTTCATTAGGCTGGGTAGGACTGAGCCTGTCCGAAACACACAAGAACATAAGAACATCAGAGAAGCCCATGTTGAATCAGGCCAATGGCCCACCCAGTCCAACACTCTGAGTCACACAGTGGCCAAAAATACCAGAGGCGCCATCAGGAGGTCCAGCAGTGGGGGCCAGGACACGAGAAGCCTCCCACTGTTGCCCCCCCCAAGCACCAAGAATACAGAGCATCCCCTTGCCCCAGACCGAGAGTTCCTATCTAGACCTTGGGGCTAATAGCCACTGATGGACTCCTGCTCCGTATAAGAACATAAGAGAAGTCAATGTTGGATCAGGCCAATGGCCCACCCAGTCCAACACTCTGAGTCACACAATGGCCAAAAATACCAGGCGCCATCAGGAGGTCCAGCAGTGGGGCCAGGACACCAGAAGCCCTCCCACTGTTGACCCCCTCCCCAAGCACCAAGAATACAGAGCATCCCTGCTCCAGACCGAGAGTTCCTATCTAGACCTTGGGGCTAATAGCCACTGATGGACTCCTGCTCCGTATAAGAACATAAGAGAAGTCAATGTTGGATCAGGCCAATGGCCCACCCAGTCCAACACTCTGAGTCACACAATGGCCAAAAATACCAGGTGCCATCAGGAGGTCCAGCAGCGGGGCCAGGACACGAGAAGCCCTCCCACTGTTGAACCCCCAAGCACCAAGAATACAGAGCATCCCTTGCCCCAGACCGAGAGTTCCTATCTAGACCTTGGGGCTAATAGCCACTGATGGACTCCTGCTCCATATAAGAACATAAGAGAAGTCAATGTTGGATCAGGCCAATGGCCCACCCAGTCCAACACTCTGAGTCACACAATGGCCAAAAATACCAGGCACCATTAGGAGGTCCAGCAGTGGGGCCAGGACACTAGAAGCCCTCCCACTGCTGCCCCTCCAGCACCAAGAATACAGAGCATCCCTTGCCCCAGACCGAGAGTTCCTATCTAGACCTTGGGGCTAATAGCCACTGATGGACTCCTGCTCCATATAAGAACATAAAGAGAAGTCAATGTTGGATCAGGCCAATGGCCCATCCAGTCCAACACTCTGAGTCACACAATGGCCAAAAATACCAGGCGCCATCAGGAGGTCCAGCAGTGGGGCCAGGACACGAGAAGCCCTCCCACTGTTGCCCCCCAAGCACCAAGAATACAGAGCATCCCTTGCCCCAGACCGAGAGTTCCTATCTAGACCTTGGGGCTAATAGCCACTGATGGACTCCTGCTCCATATAAGAACATAAGAGAAGTCAATGTTGGATCAGGCCAATGGCCCATCCAGTCCAACACTCTGAGTCACACAATGGCCAAAAATACCAGGCGCCATCAGGAGGTCCAGCAGTGGGGCCAGGACACGAGAAGCCCTCCCACTGTTGCCCCCCCAAGCACCAAGAATACAGAGCATCCCTTGCCCCAGACCGAGAGTTCCTATCTAGACCTTGGGGCTAATAGCCACTGATGGACTCCTGCTCCGTATAAGAACATAAGAGAAACCAGTGTTGAATCAGGCCAATGGCCCATCCAGTCCAACACTCTGAGTCACACAATGGCCAAAAATACCAGGTGCCATCAGGAGGTCCAGCAGTGGGGCCAGGACATGAGAAGCCCTCCCAATGTTGCCCCCCCAAGCACCAAGAATAGAGTGCATCACCTGCCCCAGACCGAGAGTTCCTATCTAGACCTTGGGGCTAATAGCCACTGATGGACTCCTGCTCCATATAAGAACATAAGAGAAGTCAATGCTGGATCAGGCCAATGGCCCATCTAGTCCAACACTCTGTCACACAGTGGCCAAAAATACCAGGGGCCATCAGGAGGTCCAGCAGTGGGGCCAGGACACCAGAAGCCCTCCCACTGCTGCCCCCTCCAGCAACGGAACACACTGTGAACAAGAAGAGGGCAAGAGAGCCAGTTTGGTGTAGTGGTTAAGTGTGTGGACTCTAATCTGGGAGAACTGGGTTTGGTTCCCCGCTCCTCCACTTGCACCTGCTGGTGTGACCTCGGGTCAGTCACAAGCTCTGGCACAGCTGTTCTGTCAAGGACAGTTTCTGTCAGAGTTCTCTCAGCCCCACCTACCTCACAGGGTGTCTGTTGTGGGGAGGGGAAGGGGAAAGGAGTTTGTAAGCCACTCTGAGACTCCAAGTGAAGGGCGGGGTATAAATCCAATCTCTTCTTCTTCTTCTTCTTCTTCTTCTTCTTCTTCTTCTTCTTCATCAAGAGGCAGCCCAATGGATCCTAGATGTTTAGAGTCAGGGGGCTCTCTAAAGTCTCAGCCTGAGCATGTTCCTGGATCAGAGCTTTGGGCTTCCTGCAGGGGTGTTCAAAGTGTTACAGCTCCTTCTCTGATTCTCAGAACTGCAGTTTGGCGTAGTGGTTAAGTGTGCAGACTCTAATCTGGGAGAACCGGGTTTGATTCCCCGCTCCTCCACTTGCATCTGCTGGTGCGACCTTGGGTCAGTCCCAAGTTCTCTCAGAGCTGTTCTCTCAAGAGCAGTCCTCGAAAGAGCTCTCTCAGCCTCCACCTACCTCACAGTGTTTCTGTTGTGGGGAGGGGAAGGGAAAGGAGATGGTAAGCCGCTCTGAGACTCCCTTGGGTAGCGAAGGGCCAATTTCTTCTTCTCTTCGTCTCCTTCAGTCTCCACTGATATCTGGCAGTTGGAGTTAAGCCGGTCAGGACGGGCATTGGCGCCAGGTGTGTTGCTTACCGTTCTCTGGCAGAAGGTTTCCCCCCTTTTTCTTTTTGGTATTCAATATTTTAATACTCTGTTAGCAACAGGGAATCTTCAGGGCTTGGGAACATCCAAATAAACGTTTCCGCTTTGTGGAGGGGGGGGGGAAGCGTGCGGAAGGGCAGCCCATCTGGCGCCGGCCTGCTCACCCAGAGCAGTTTCCTAAACACGAGAAGCCAGACTCCTGCTCTCGCGCCGTAAAAACGGCTTTTCATGGGTACCTGAGGGGCTGTGAGCGGCAGCCTTTACAACGGAAGCGCCAGACGTGTGGGCCTGCAAATCAGACGCTAATGGCAGCCGGCGGAGAGGAGGGGGGGGCACCGTTCCTGGTCTACCCGCTTTCGTCGCTCATAAATCCTCAGTGCTAATGAGGTGGCAGGACGCCGGCGCTGGCATCTTCGAGGCAGGCGGCCCTACTGGGAGATGGGGAAGCGGATTTGGGAGAGCCGGGAGACAACAGGGATCCGTCGGGATCGTCTCCTGCGCAGGCCCTCTCTCTAGCCATCCGGGGTGTAGGGAGCCTCCTTGGTAACTCGGGGGTGCTCGGTGCAGTTTAGGGTTGCCAGCCTCCAGGGGGGACCTGGAGATCTCCGGCTTTTGACGGCTGACCTCCAGCTGCCAGAGATCGGCTCCCCTCCCCAGGAGAAAATGGCTGCCTTGAAGGGTGGGCTCTGTGGCCTTGTATACCCTGCCGAAGCCCCTCCCTCCTCCCCAAAACCCGCCCTCTCCAGGATCCACACCCGAAGTCTCCAGCGGGGGCGGATGGAGGCTCCCTGGGGCCCTAAGCAGCACTGACCCATCTTGGTGCCCCCCCTCCTTTCCACACTGACCCCCGTCCATTTTAGTGGTTGACCCGTCTGACCAGATAGACCATGCAGGTTGCAGCGATACAAAACATTTATTCATAGGATTACACAATATACTGTACAAACTAAGCCAAGCTTTGGCGACATAAAGTTCTAGTTTTATCAATTTTTTTAATTTTTTTACAAATCTTCATTCATGTTTTTTTCTTTTTCTTTTCACCCTTTTCCCAACTTTGTGGTGTTCCCTTTGGCCCTGGTGCCCTAAGCACCTGCTTGATCTGTCTAATGGTTAATCTGCCAGTGGTCTCCAGGTATTTCCCAACCCAGACCTGGCAACCCTAGCTGTGGCAAACGAGCAGGTCTACCACTGAGCCACAGCCCCTCTTTACAGCTCTCCAGGGTCTCAGGCTGAGGTCTTTCCCATCACCCCCTGCCTGGTCCTTTTTAACTGGAGGTGCCGGGGATTGAACCTGGGTCCTTCTGCATGCCAACCAGAGGCTCTGCCACTGAGCCACGGCCCCTCTTTACAGCTCTCCAGGGTCTCAGGGGGAGGTCTTTCCCATTACCTACTGCCTGGTCCTTTTTAACTGGAGATGCCGGGGATTGAACCTGGACCTCCTGTGTGCCAAGCAGAGGCTCTGCCACTGAGCCACGGCCCCTCTTGACAGCTCTCCAGGGTCTCAGGCGGAGGTCTTTTCCATCCCCTCCTGCCTGGTCCTTGTAACTGGAGATGCCGGGGATTGAACTTGGGACCTTCTGCATGCCAAGCAGAGGCTCTTCCACTGAGCCACAGGCCCTCCACAAACACACAAGAGGCTCCCTTCTACTGAACCAGGCCTTTGGGCCATCATGGTCAGAATTGTCTACTCAGATTGGCAGCAGCTCTCCAGGGTCTCAAGACAGAGGTCTTTCCCGTTGCCTACTGCCAGGTCCTTTCAAAGGGAGATGCCGCAGATTGAATCTTGGACCTTCTGCATGCCAAGCAGAGGCTCTGTCACTGAGACACAGCCCCTCCCTCTACACAAGGAGCAATTAAAATGAGATATTGGTTGCCAGATAATGTAATGATGGCTGCAGGCACAGACACAGGTCTATCAGCAGATAACTAGCCATGGTGACTAAAGGGAACCTCCATGTTCAGAGGCAGTCAGCCTCGGAATTTCAGTTCCATGAGGCAACATCAGGGGAAGGCCTCAGCCTCTCTTGCCTTGTTGTTTGATCTTCAGAGGAACTGGTTGGCCAATGTGTGAAACGGTGCTGGACTAGGTGGACCCTCACTGGTCCGACCCAGCAGGGCTCTTCTGATGCTCTCATATGAAGGCCTCCAGAGAAACTGTTCTGGGGCCTCCAGAGAAACTGGTTGGCCACTATATGAAACAGAGCGCTGGACTAATTTGACCACTGGTCTGATCCAGCAGGGATCTTCCTATGTTCTTATAGAGGCCTCAGCCTCTCTGCCCTGTTGTTGGCCCTCCAGAGGAACTGGCTGGCCCCTGTGTGAGACAGGATGCTGGACTAGATGGACCCTCCCTGGCCTGATCCAGCAGGGCTCTTCCAATGTTCATATCAGGGGAAGGCCTCGGCCTCTCTGCCCTATTGTTGGACCGCCAGTGGAACTGGCTGGCCCCTGTGTGAGACAGGATGCTGGACTAGATGGACCTTCACTGCTCTGATCCAGCAGGGCTTTTCGGAGGTTCTTATCAGGGGAAGGCCACGGCCTCACTGCCCTGTTGTTGGCCCTCCAGAGGGACTGGCTGGCCCTTGTGTGAGAGACTGGACAGACCCTGTGTAAGAGACAGGAGGCAGGACTGGAGGGACCCTCCCTGGTCTGATCCAGCAGGGCTCTTCCGATGTTCTTGTCAGGGGAAGGCCTCGGCCTCTCTGCCCTGTTGTTGGCCATCCAGAGGGACTGGCTGGCCCTTGTGTGAGAGACTGGACAGACCCTGTGTAAGAGACAGGAGGCTGGACTGGAGGGACCCTCCCTGGTCTGATCCAGCAGGGCTCTTCCGATGTTCTTGTCAGGGGAAGGCCTCGGCCTCTCTGCCCTGTTGTTGGCCATCCAGAGGGACTGGCTGGCCCTTGTGTGAGAGACTGGACAGACCCTGTGTAAGAGACAGGAGGCTGGACTGGAGGGACCCTCCCTGGTCTGATCCAGCAGGGCTCTTCCGATGTTCTTGTCAGGGGAAGCCCTGTTGTTGGCCATCCAGAGGAGCTGGCTGGCCATTGTGTGAGACAGGAGGCTGGACTGGATGGACCTTCACTGGTCTGACCCAGCAGGGCTCTTTCATATTGTACAGTTTATTTCCTTGGTGAGGGAAGAGGTCCACCCCGTAGCTGTTGCCCATCGAGTGCATTGAGCTTCTGAGGATGCCTCAGATTCGGCGGTGGGGCCGGGGGGGGGGGGCACGGCTCAGCCGAAAGTACCTCACGAGCATCTGCGAGCACTGCTTAGCTTGTCCATTTTCCCCTCCGATGCTCCGGACTGAACTCGCAGATGGATTGATGGGGCTGACAGGCACAGATGGTCCATGAGTGGGGAGGATGGATGGATGCGTTCCCGGCTCCCTCCCTGTCAAGACCTGGGCAGCCGTTGCAGGATCGTTTTCCTTTGAAGCAAGGTATCATCCTGTGCTCTGGGGGAGGGGGCTGCTAATTAGCGCTGAGCTGTGATTCTGGCAATGCCCCCCCCCCTTCTGATCTGGAGGGTCCATGACACAGAACTGAAATGTTTTTTCCCATTCGGAATTCTGTCGGGACGGTTTCCAAACCCTCTTCTCTCCCGTCTCACCTGAAAATCCCCATTTCCGTGTTGCGGTTCCATTGTTGATTTGCTTCATGGACTCCATTGATATAAGAACATAAGAACATAAGAGAAGCCGATGTTGGATCAGGCCAGTGGCCCATCCAGTCCAACACTCTGTGTCACATAGTGGGCAAAAAACACCAGGGGCCATCGGGAGGTCCAGCAGTGGGGCCAGGACACCAGAAGCCCTCCCACTGTTGACCCCCCCAAACTCCAAGAGTACAGAGCATCCCTTGCCCCAGACCGAGAGTCCCCATCTATACCTTGGGGCTAACAGCCACGGATGGACCTCTGCTCCATATGCTTATCCAATTCCCTCTTGAAGCCGCCCATGCTTGTAGCTGCCACCACCTCCTGTTTCAGTGAGTTCTGTGTGTTAAACACCCTTTGGGTGAAGAAGGACTTCCTTTGATCCGTTCTAACCCGACCACTCAGCAACTTCATGGCGTGCCCACGAGTTCTTGTCTTGTGAGAAAGGGAGAAAAGTACCAGTTTCTCCACCTGCCCTATCCCAGGCATAATCTTATAAACCTCGATCATGTCACCCCTCAGCCCCCGTTTCTCCAAGATATCCCACCCAAAGCCCCTCACATCATTCTCCTTTCCATTTTATCTTCACAACAGCCCCCGTGAGGTCACTTAGACCAAGAGTGGTGCGTGCAGTGGGCGCCCACGGCAGATCAGGGATTCGAACCTGGGTTTCCCAGACCCTATTCCGACGTGTCAAATGCTTCCGCCTCCTGCCTCGCCGCCTTGTTCCTCGCGCAAATCAAACCCACGGTTCTTCGTCTGCCGCACCGTTTTCTGTTCCTCTGCGCCGATCTCCCCTCCCCTTCCTGTTTTTCGAACAAGAGACGCCTGCCGTCCAAAGGAACCGACAAATCCACATGGAAACTGTAGATGAGAAACGGTCTGTTAGCATATAAACAAGAAATGAAAACCGGAGCCTGTCTGCTCTTCCTGACCCGGAGGGCGGAGAAGCGTCGCCTCCGGCCTTGGTTTCGTGGTGTGATCCTGGACTCTAATGAGACCGGCTACGGCGTGTTCCGGGACAGATCACATAGTCCACGAGAAGGACAGCTGTCTTCTCTTTCTCTCTTTTTTAAAGAACAGACAGCCGAGAGAAGTACTGGGTGCGCAAAAGGGAATGACAGGGTACCAAGGAGAGCTGTTTTGCTGGCTTTTCAGAGAATATTTGGGCCTCTCCGGGGGAGGGGGGGGAAAGACACAGTCCCTCTGTTTGCAATTCATAGGCTTGCCACCTCCGGTTTGAGGAATTCCTGGAGATTTGGGGGTGGAGCCTGAAGAGGGCGGAGTTTAAGGAAGGGAGGGACTTCAACGGGGTCTAATGCCACAGAATCCACCTTCCAGAGTGGCCGTTTTCTCCAGGGGAACTGACCTCTGTCCCCCGGAGGCCAGTTATGATTCTGGGAGATCTCCAGCCACTACCTGGAGGTTGGCAACTCTGTTTGTAGATGTCCCAGTGGACCAGGAATGGAAGGGTCAGCAAGAACAAACACATGGCCCTTCTCAGTCCCAAAGTAAGAACATAAGAACATCAGAGAAGCCCATGTTGAATCAGGCCAACGGCTCATCCAGTCCAACACTCTGTGTCACACGGTGGCCAGAAATACCAGGTGCCATCAGGAGGTCCAGCAATGGGGCCAGGACACCAGAAGCCCTCCCACTGTTGCCCCCCGCAAGCACCAAGCTCCAGGAATACAGAGCCCCACTTGCCCCAGAGTCCCTCTCTATACCTCGTGGCTCGTAGCCACTGATGGACCTCTGCTCCAGATGTTTATCCAATTCCCTCTTGAAGCCGCCCATGCTTGTAGCCACCACCACCTCCTGTGGCCATGAATTCCATGTGTTAATCACTCCTTGGGTGAAGAAGGACTTCCTTTTATCCGTTCTAACCCGACCGCTCAGCAATTTCACGGAGTGCCCATGGGTTCTTGTCTTGTGAGAAAGGGAGAAAAGTACCTCTTTCTCCACCTGCTCAATCCCATGCATAATCTTATAAACCTCGATCATGTCCAGGACTATTTTTGGGCAGGAACACACAGGCTCCCAAGTTGGCCACGCCCAGCAGGAACTCATTAGCATAACAGGCCACACCCAGCAGCAGAAACTCTTTAGAATTGGCTACATTAGGGGTGTGTGGCCTAACATGCAAAGGAGTTCCTGCTACCAAAAAAGCCCTGGGGTTTTGACAACAAACAAGGTAAAGAGAATAAGAAGCAAAAGGTGGGTGTAGCTGGATGACCACACTTCTGGTAACATGGGGGTGTGGCCTAACATGCTAATGAGTTCCTGCTGTCGGGTGTGGTGTATTATGCTAATGAGTTCCTGCTGGGCTTTTTCTAGTTGCCCTTTTCTACAGTTTTTCCAAAGCTATGATATCCTTTTTGAGGAGTGATGACCAGAACTGTACACAGTACTCCAAAGGAGGTCACACCATCAATTTATACAGGGGCATGATGATACTGGCTGATCTGTTTTCAATTCCCTTCCTAATAATCCCCAGCGTAGCGTTGGCCTTTCTTATTGCAGTTGCACACTGTCTCGACATTTTCACTGAGTTATCTACGACTCCCAGATCTCTCTCTTGGTCAGTCTCTGCCAGTTCGGACCCCATCAACGTGTATCTATAGTTAGGATTTTCGGCTCCGATGTGCATCACTTTGCACTTGGCCACATCGAGCCCCATTTGCCACGTTGATGCCCACTCGCCCATCCTCGACAGATCCCTTTGGAGTGCCTCACAATCCTCCCTGGTTCTCACTACCCTGACCATTTTCGTACTATCTGCAAATTTAGCCACTTCACTGCCTGTTTTCCCTCCAAAGCAGTGGTTCTTGCTCTCTCCGGCTCACAGAGTGCCATGCTCACAATCACCATCAGCTGAAAGAACCACACTGACTTCCACCCCTGGCCTGGGTCCTTCAGCTTGCTGCTTCCCTGTTACCTGTAAGAACCAAAAAAATCTTTCATCTGTTCTAACTTCTAGCCTGACTGCTCAGCGATTTCATGGACTGCCCACGAGTTCTTGTCTTGTGAGAAAGGGAGAAAAGTACTTCTTTCTCTACCTGCTCTGTCCCATGCATAGTCTTGTAAACGTCTTATCACGTCACCCCTCAGTCATTGTTTCGCAAAGCTAAGATCCCCAAACGTGATAACCTTTCTTCATAGGGAAAGTGTCCTCCTCTTATCATTGCAGTTGGTCTGTTCTGGAGTGTGCCACTTGTTCCCATGGCAAACAAGCACCTCCCGAGACAGTTCACTTTCCCTGAGATTCTCTGGGAGCGTCTGACTGCTGGGTGGCTGCCTGCTTGCCTGCCTTAAGTGCTGCCGGCTGGGTTTCCCCACTGGAAGCAATGGAGGTAATGGGGGTAACCTGTTTGGGTGCCTGTAGAATTGGGCCCACTGGTCCAATTGCTTTGGGACACGGGGATTTATGTGGGGAGAGGCTCCCAAAGCTACCCTGAAAATTTGGAGCCTCTCCCTCAAACCGCCTCCCCTCCAGAGCCACTAACAGCACTGTGGGAAACAAATAACTTTTTCCCCCACCATAGAGAACAATGGAGGGGATGGGGGCAACCTGTTTGGGGGTTGTAGAATTGGACCCCCTGGTCCAATGTTCTTGAAACTTGGTGGGTATCTTGGGGAGAGGCTCCAGCAGCTACCCTGCGAGTTTGGAGCCTCTCCCTCAAACCCCCTCCCCCCAGGCCCCAGAATATGTCCTATGTTTTCACCATTGACTTCAATGGCCCATTGGATATAATGGAGCCGAATTGCCACCAAAATTCGGCAGCAATTCAGCGGCAAGCCGATTCAGATCAGAGAATCTGAATTGGCCCTCAGCAGCCCGAAAGGGTGCATTCAGGGGTGCATTCCTTTCACATGTGCTGCTATCAAGCCAAGTCCATCCCATTCTGTACCTGTGCCTATGATTTTTTTATCCCTAAGTGTAGAACTTTGCACTTATCGCTACTGAAAGTCATTTTATTTGTCTCAGCCCACTTGGCATTACCCTGGCCAGAACCTTGAGCTATGAACACCGTCTTACCAATGTAACAGCAAAAATACACACGTGAAATAAGAGTCTCCAAAAATTATGTGGTACAACTTGGGGTGCATCTGCTACAGCACCTAAATGCTCAGCGTTGGTGTTGGTGTGTGGTACTGTGGAATATGGCGCTTGAGTGTGGCTCAACAGCCCCCACGTCCACAAACCTGATGTCCAACTCAATGCAACTGTGAGAACCATCAGCAGATATATTAAACCCACTCCGACCTATTGTCTACCCATGTTGTGTCACATCGCTCCCCCGGATCTCCAAAGACAAGATGCTCTTCTTTGTGAATACAGAAAGATAATTGAAAACAAAGACATAGCCGATGCGGGCCTCTTCAGGCTAAGATCCGGACACCCAGCAAGAAGATCTGCACAAATCCTGCAGTCACAAAATTTCGATCCAGGGAGTAACCAGATAAGCACCAACGAGAGGCCCGTAGGATTTGATTTGCCATGTAAAGTATGGAAGATGGCTAATAGAATACAATCAGGATTTGGCAATTCTGCAGACCTCTTGTTCAAATGGGGGACCCATTTGTGGTGCAGCCCGCCAAACTATTTCCCGTCCATCACAGGAATGTGAGCATCGTGCTTTCCAGGGAGATGTGGCAGAGCTCTCTGAACTCTCCCCAGATGCAATTGAGCGGACTGAAAAATGAGATATTAGTATTTAGGGGGGTTGCCCAATCAGTCCGCATACCTGTTGTATCTACTTGGTTACGTATTTGTGTGTAACTCTGCCATATGATAAATAAATACATAAATAGAACATGAGAAAATACATAAATAGAACATGAGAAAACCATCTGGTCCAATACTATGTGTCACAAAGTAGCCAAAACCCAGGGGCCATCAAGAGGTCCACCAGTGGGGCTAGAACTCCAGAAGCCCTCCCACTGTTGCCCCCCCCCAAGCTCCAAGAAGACAGAGCGTCCCTGCCCCGATTTAATAACAATCATGGCAATGCATTCCTTTGTACGTAGCATATGTGGACCCTTTGGGGAGAGTCCTTTCTCTCTCTCACACACACACAACATTCCTGCAAGGTAAGCCAGTGTAATAATACCCATTTTACAGACGGGAATACCGAGGCCGAGAAAGTGAACCGAGGCAAGGCAGACAAGAAGCCCAAGGCTGTGCTGAGGTTTGGCCCGGGGTGGAGGGCGGGGTGGCTTCCATCCCAGCCCCTCGCTCACACTTTCAACCCCGGCAGCATCTTTCTGTCCTGTTCTCCAGTGACGCTGATGAAGACGTCGAGAAGACGGATGCCCGGGAGCATCGGTTCAT
Source organism: Gekko gecko (assembly GCA_029375565.1). NCBI lineage: Eukaryota > Metazoa > Chordata > Lepidosauria > Squamata > Gekkonidae > Gekko > Gekko gecko. The sequence continues at coordinate 234,892,180 of JAPDNY010000005.1, forward strand.
GGCCAAGAATGAGCGCTGGAGGATGAAAAGCTGGCATGTGCATTATGATGTGGCTGAAGAGGAGGGATGCAGAGAGACAGCGACGAAGGGAGATTTCCTGGCACGGAACTGGATGGATGATAGGGGGACAGAGAGGAGGAGGCACCATGGAGAAGTGCGGTCAAGGGTCAGGTCCAGGTGCCGCTGCCTTTCCGCCACGCCAGCCTGGCCTCGGCTTGGGCTGCGTCTAAGAGCCGCCACCAAGTGTCACGGCGGCTGTCATCCGAACCTCGTTTCATCTGTTATCGATCTGTTGTTCTCCCACCGACAGCTGGCTGTATCCTGTCTGGTTTTCGTGGGAGGGGGCCGTGGGAGGTGCTTTATTTCATGGCTGGGTCTATTTTAACGGACGCGCACGGTCGTCAGAGGCCTGGAGGGTCCACTGATGCTGAAAAACAGGGCAAAAAAACCTTTTTTCTTAAAAAAAACCCCAATAAGACTGTCTACTAAGGAATCAGACCTTTAGGGAGGAGGGGCTGTGGCTCAGAGGCAGAGCCTCTGCTTGGCATGCAGAAGGTCCTGGGTTTGATCCCTGGCATCTCCAGTTGAAAAGGACCAGGCAGGAGGTGATGGGAAAGGCCTCTGCCTGAGACCCCGGAGAGCGGTAAAGAGGGGCTGTGGCTCAGTGGCAGAGCCTCTGCTTGGCATGCAGAAGGTCCCCGGTTCAATCCCTGGCATCTCCAGTTAAAAGGACTGGGCAGGAGGGGAAGGGAAAGACCTCTGCCTGAGACCTTGGAGAGCTGTAAAGAGGAGCTATGGCTCAGTGGCAGAGCCTCTGCTTGGCATGCAGAAGGTCCCAGGTTCAATCCCCGGCATCTCCAGCTAAAAAGGACCAGGCAGGAGGTGATGGGAAAGGCCTCTGCCTGAGACCCCGGAGAGCAGTAAAGAGGGGCTGTGGCTCAGTGGCAGAGCCTCTGCTTGGCACACAGAAGGTCCCAGGTTCAATCCCCCAGCATCTCCAGTTAAAACGGACCAGGCAGGAGGTGATGGGAAAGACCTCTGCCTGAGACCCTGGAGAGCGGTAAAGAGGGGCCGTGGCTCAGTGGCAGAACCGCTGCTTGGCATGCAGAGGGTCCCAGGTTCAATCCCTGGCATCTCCAGTTATAAGAACTGGGCAGGAGGGGAAGGGAAAGACCTCTGCCTGAGACCTTGGAGAGCTGTAAAGAGGGGCTGTGGCTCAGTGGCAGAGCCTCTGCTTGGCACACAGAAGGTCCCAGGTTCAATCCCCGACATCTCCAGTTAAAAAGGACCAGGCAGGAGGTGATGGGAAAGACCTCCGCCTGAGATCCTGGAGAGCTGTAAAGAGGGGCTGTGGCTCAGTGGCAGAGCCTCTACTTGGCATGCAGAAGGTCCCAGGTTCAATCCCCGGCATCTCCAGTTGAAAGGACCAGGCAGGAGGTGATGGGAGAGACCTCCACCTGAGACCCTGGAGAGCCGCTGCTTGTGCTGACCTTGACGGATCAACGCTGTGGTTCAGTCTTAGGCAAATTCCGTGTGGTTCAAATCGCCCAGGCTGGCCGCTGTTCCCCAAGGTCTTGAGCAAAGAAAGGCCTTCCCCCACATCTGGTGCCTGAGAGCCTTTCACTTGTGGGGCTGGGGGATTCAGTCTGGGGTCTTGGGCATGCAGAATGGGGGGCCCATACACAGTCCACATGCCAAAGGTCCCTGATCTAATCGAAGCCAAGCATATGGAATGAAACCGACAGACAGAAGAAGCCGCCTTCGGCACACACATCTGCCCTGGGCAGGGTCATTTGCACCTAGTTCCATGTTGTCTGCCATGACCAGTGGTGGATCACTGCATTAGCTGCGCGGGATCCTTTCGCTGACAAGGCCGGAGAGTCAACTTGGGACCTTTCACATGCCTAGCTTCCGAGGCTTCCGGGGTTATTTAAGTCGCACCCTATTCCTCCACCGATGGTGAAACCAGTCTGGAATACAGCCTAACATGAAATATTGCAGAAAATGTTAAAATGTTCTATACCCTTTGGACCAGAGATATTCTTGTTAAATACTCTACCTGAAAGTTGTTAAGAAAAATGATTCTTATTTGGTTCTGTATGTCGTTACTTCTGCCAGGATTTTATATGCAAAGTATTGGAGAAGAGTGGAAACCCCTGCCGAAGAAGAGATTATAAACAAAATGTTGGAAACAGCAGAAATGGATACACTGACTTTATTAATGGGAAACCATCCAGAAAAAAAAAACATTTGAGAATACATGGGCAAGATTCTACACTTGGTTGGAGAAAGTACAATAATATAAAGTTATGTCAATAAAACACTTGTGAGGATAGAGATGAGAGTTCATTGTTGTCATGATCTGTGTAGACCTCTGGAGATCTGTGCAGGACTGGGCCTGATGAGGCCTAAGAGACCTGCCTGGGAGTGGGAAGCAGACAGCCTATGACCCCCACAAGGCTTTGCACCAGCTGTAACCAATGGGGGTCCAGGAATTCTCTGAGGAGTTTGGTTACTTACTTTGTGAGGGGATTCTGACTTAAGCTGTTAGCTGTGGAAAATGGTGTTCTTTCCTCCCATGGAGCTAAACTGAAGGGGACTGTGATAAACTCTGTGTGCTGTGAGGAAACAGTTCATTTGCTCTTCTGCGGACTTGTCTCAGTGGGGATAGTCTGGTCTGAGGAGAAAGATCCCTCACTTGGCTCAGAGTGAGTGTTAGGCAGGAGGCCTGGTAAGAAGGCTGTAGGTCATAAGCAGTAACTAGTTAAGTGAACTAGGTAGTCGCATTAGGAGTTTATTTTGCCTTTTAAACACTGTTATAACTTTTAAAGCACCTTGTCTTGTTTTCCTTGCCCCAATACTGTGTTAATAAGCCATTTATTTAATGTTCTCTGCCTGGTCATCATGCCTACGGTTCTCGGCTTGAAAAGGGGCATTTTGGAGGGGTTTGAGAGGGTACTCTGGGCCTTCTCAAGGGACCTGAAGTCCAGAGTGGTAGCAGCGGAAGGTGACAACCCGCTGGGGTCATGACAGTTATATGAGCAACAAAAGACTAAAAAAATTTGAGATGGAAGATTTGATTAATATGGATTAATTTTAAGGCAAAGTATGGTAACTATCTGAAAGATTTCCCCCCGTGTATGTATGTATGTATGTATATATGTATGCTGAGTGTGTGTATGTAAAAACTCAATAAACTATTGCTTAAAAAAATGAATTAGTAAAGGTAAAGGTTCCCTTGCTCGAAAGCCAGTCGAATCCGACTCTAGGGTTGCGGTGCTCATCTCCGAAGACATTTCCGTGGTCATGTGGCTGGCATGACTAAACACCAAGGCGCACGGAACGCTGTTACCTTCCCACTGAAGTGGTACCTATTTATCTACTTGCAATTTCTTGCTTTCGAACTGCTAGGTTGGCAGGAGCTGGAACTAGAGACGGGAGCTCACCCCGTCATGCGGCACTCACGGGTCTTGAACTGCTGAACTACTGACCTTCCACAGCCTGCAGTTCAGCGTCTTAACCACTTGAGCCACCGCAGCTCCTTAAAAAAAAAAATTACAGCCTAACAAAAAAAAACCTTAAGGAAACTTGAATTAATTTAGTTTAGAAGGGTAGCCCTGTTGGTCCGCCGGAGAAGAGCTTGATTTGAGTCTGGCATTTATTTATTTATTGCTTGGATTTATACCACGCTTTTCACCCCCAATGGGGACCCAAAGCAGCTTACAGCATTCTCCTCTCCTCCGTTTCATCCTCACAAACAACCCTGTGAGGTGAGTTAGGCTGGGAGCAGGTGACCAGCCCAAGGTCACCCAGCAGGCTTCCATGGCATGTGTTGTGGAATTCGAACCCGGGTCTCCCAGGCCCTAGTCTGACACTTTAACTACCACACCATGCTGGCTCTTGAGAGTCAAAGCGCTCTTCGTCAGATACCACGCACCCTGAAAATCTCGCTGATCTCTAGGGTGCCGCTACCGGACTCGAACTGAGCCCCGATTAATTGAACGTCTTCAGGGCGGACCGAGCCGAGGGCTCCATTGGCAGCACCAAGCGGGATACATCAGGAGAACTCCAAGCCGAAGCGCGCTGGGTGGAGGGGAGAGGCAAGGACGGCTCGTTGGCATATTTGTGTGGGCTCCTGTACGATGAAAACACACGCAGATGAAATACTGGCGGGTCATTATTCCGGACCATTGCATTTATTACCGGATTTCAAGGCAAGGTGTCTGAGAAATAGATATCTCTCCAGGCAGGGCCACAAACGCTCAGCTATTATGTGTGTGTGGGAGGGGAGAAGCACCGAGCAAGACTGAGAGGGAGGAATGGCGGGCTGCAGAGGTCAGTCCCTCCCTGCATCCATCAGAGACGTCCTCGGCCTCCTGGGACAGGTGTGTACCCGCCTGGGATGACCACGCGAAGAACCCTCGCTTCACAGCTCAGTCCCCGTTGTGGAAAAGAAGGGAGGGGGATCGGGGCTGGGTCAGAAGGGTCCCTTGGTCTGATTCTGGCAACCCTGAAACCCACCACTCCTGCCAGGAGAAGGAGCCCTCTCTATCTATCTCTGGATGGGTCATAAGAACAGAAGAAGAAGAAGAAGAAGAAGAAGAAGAAGAAGAAGAAGAAGAAGAAGAAGAAGAAGAAGAAGAAGAAGAAGAAGAAGAAGAAGAAGAAGAAGAAGAAGAAGGAGGAGGAGGAGGAGGAGGAGGAGGAGACTGGAATTCTACCCCATGACCCTTCACTACCCAAAGGCGTCCCAGAGTGGCTGACAAACTCCTTTCCCTTCCCCTCCCCACAACAGACACCCCCTGTGAGGTAGGTGGGGCTGAGAGAGCTCTTGACAGAAGCAGCTCTTTTTTCAAGAACAGCTCTTATCAGAACTATGGCTTGCCCAAGGTCATCCAGCCAGGTGCAAGTGGAGGAGTGGGGAATCAAACCCGGTTCTCCCAGATTAGAGTCCGCGCACTTAACCACGACACCAAAGAAGAGCCCTGCTGGATCAGACCAATAGTCCATTCAGTTCAGCCTCCTGTCTCACACACTGGCCAGCCAGTTCCTCTGGAGGGCCAACAAACAGGCCACAGGGGCCGAGGCCTTCCCCTAAGAAGAACATCAGAAGAGCCCTGCTGGATCAGACCAATAGTCCATCTAGTCCAGCATCTTGTCTGCACACAGTGGCCAACTAGTTCCTCTGGAGGGCCAACAACAGGGCAGAGCGGCGGAGGCCTTCCCCTGAGAAGAACCTCAGAAGAGCCCTGCTGGATCAGACCAGGGAGGGTCCATCCAGTCCAGCATCCTGTCTCACACAGGGGCCAACCAGTTCCTCTGGAGGGCCAAGAACAGGGTGTAGAAGCCAAGGACTTCCCCTAAGAAGAACCTCAGAAGAGCCCTGCTGGATCAGACCAGTGAGGGTCCATCTCGTCCAGCATCCTGCCTCACACAGTGGCTGACCAGTTCCCCTGGAGGGCCAACAACAGGGCACAGAGGCCAAGGCCTTCCCCTGATAAGAACATCAGAAAAGCACTGCTGGATCCGACCAATAGTCCATCTAGTCCAGCATCCTGTCTGCACACGGTGGCCAACCTCTGGAGGGCCAACGAACAGGGCAGAGAGGCCGAGGCCTTCCCTGATGTTGCCTCCTGGCTCTGGGGTTCAGAGGCTTAGTGCCTCTGAATGTGGAGGTTCCTCTCAGTCACCGTGGCTAGGAGCCATTGATAGACTTATCCTCCAGGAACCTATCTAATCCCCTTTTAAAGCTGTGTGTTCCTGTGGCCATCGCGACATCCTCTGGCAGCGAATTCCGCACTGTAATCCCTCTCTGAGCAAAGTGTTGTTTCCTTTTGCCCGCCCTGAACCTACTGCCCATTAGCTTCATTGGATGCCCTCGAGTTCTAGTATTTGGGGAGAGGGGGAAAACCCTCTCTTGGTCAGCTCTCTCCACCCCAGGAATAAAATTAACCTCTATCATGCCCCCCCCCGGCTTCATCTCTTTTCTAAACTAGACCCTTCAGCCTCTCTTTTCTTGGTATCTCAGTTCCTAGCTCTGATTTCCCTTGCCTTTCTCATGGCTTTTTGAAAAAAAGGATTTTATTAAATTTTTCAAAAAGAAAGCTACAAAGGACAAAAAAAAAAAAACAAGAAGGGAGAAAAAAACATATCAACTAAAAGGAGGCTTCCAATTTTCTCTGCGACAAATTTAAGTACGCTCGCAAAATTTTCTCATACTCTGTGTTTACAAAGAACAGTCTCTTTTTTCTATTGTCCAAGTTCCTTATTCATCAGACCCACAAGTCGACAAATCATTATTCTCTGTTTCATGCAAAAAAAAAAAGTCTATAAGGGGTTTCCAATCTGCAATAAACGAACTTATTGTCAGTTAGTTGTTGTAGATTTTTCCGGATTGTGTGGCTGTGGTCTTGGCATTGTAGGACCTGACGTTTCGCCAGCAGCTGTGACTGGCATTCTCAGAGGTATAGCACAGAAAGATGGAGTACTGCCAAGACCACAGCCATACAACCTGGAAAATCTACAGCAACTAAATATAAGTATACTCGCAAAATTTTCTCTTACTCTGTGTTTACAAAGAACAGTCTCTTTTTTCTATTGTCCAAGTTCCTTATTCATCAGACCCACAAGTCGATGAATCATTATTCTCTGTTTCATGCAAAAAAAAAAAGTCTATAAGGGGTTTCCAATCTGCAATAAATGAACTTATTGTCAGTTAGTTGTTGTAGATTTTCCCGGGTTGTGTGGCCATGGTCTTGGTGTTGTAGGAACTGATGTTTCACCAGCAGCTGTGACTGGCATCTTCAAGAGGTATAGCACAGAAAGGATGGAGTACTCTCTGTGTCAATGTGAGAAGAAAAATGGTAGGCAGGTAATTTATATCTACTCAGGAAGGCGGGGTAGGGCTGAGTCATTATCTTGCAGGCGTTTCCCAGGCTGCGACGAGCTAACTTATTGTTACTGAAAAGAACTTGTTGTCTTGTCTCTAACCAATGAAGTAAGTTTTGCCATCGCTGCGAGTTCCAACACCTTTACGGACCACCAGTCCTCTGTTGTAGGCAATAGCAGATGCTTCCATTTTTGCACATGTAATATTCTTGCTGCCGTTGTCATGTATAAAAACAATGTTCCATGTTTTCTTCCCAGCGGAGTGTTCATTAATCCCAAAAGGAAAGACTCTGGTTTCAGTTGTATATTAGTCTTTAAAATCTCCTTAATTAATCATTGTATTTGTATCCGGATTTATTTATTTTGCTTTCTTACACGTCCATCACATACGGTAAAATGTTCCTTCATGCTGTTCACATTTCCAACATGACCTCAAAGTACTTTTATACATTTTGACCAAGTTCTCCGGAGACATACACCAATGGTACATCATCTTATAAAAGTTCTCTTTAAGGCTAGAACTTGCTGTAAATTTCAACCCTTTTAACCAAATATTTTCCCATTGTTCCATTCGTATCTCATATCCAAAAAATGTAGTCCATTCTTTCATTTGTTCTTCCTCTGTCTCAAATCTCAGCAAGAGTTTATACATTTTGGCAATGACACGTTCGCCATTTATACATAGTTCTGTCTCGAATTCAGTCTTAAGACTGCTCAAAATCATAATGCCTTTTTATCTGCTTTAAACCATTCAAAGATTTGCAAATTAAAAAACCACTGGCAAATATATCCTCCTGTTATAAAATCTTCTCTTCATTTTATTTTGTATTCTCCTTGCAAAAATTCTAGCATATCACGGTATATTAACCATTTGTACGAAGCTGTCATTTCTCTTCTAAAGTGAGCTTCTTGTGGTGATAACGACAAAGTAATTTTAGGACAGATCCTAGGTTTATATTTATTCTATATTCTCAATATGGCATGTCTAATGTAGTGGTTGGGGCCACGGTGGCTCAAAAGTTAAGACGCTGAGCTGCAGACCGGAAGGTCTGTAGTTCAGCAGTTCGAGACCCTGGTGCCGCGTGACAGAGGGAATTCCCATCTCCGGCCCCAGCTCCTGCCAACATAGCAGTTTGAAAGCAAGAAATCACAAGTAGATAAATAGGTAGAGCTTCGGTGGGAAGGTAACAGCATTCCATGTGCCTTGGCATTTAGTCATGCTGGCCACATGACCATGGAAATGACTTCGGACAGCGCTGGCTCTTCAGCTTGGAAATGGAGATAAGCATCACCCCCTAGAATCAGATTTGACTGGCTTTCAAGCAAGGGAAACCTTTACTTTTTTAAGGTAGTGGTTATTGAATGCTACGGTAACCTTAACTTTACCAAACCACAAGTATCCGTGCCATCCAAATCTGAAATCATGTCCTTCTAATCCCAATAATCTTCTATTTTTTTTTTTTAGCAAAATCCAGTCCTTCAGCCACACTAAACAACAAGCGGCAAAATATAATTTCAAATCAGACAAGCTCAGCCCTCCTCTTTCCTTTGGACCCTGTAGCCTTATTCATGGCTTTTCATAAGAACATAAGAGAAGCCAATGTTGGATCAGGCCAATGGCCCATCCAGTCCAACACTCTGACACACAGCGGCCAAAATATATCAGGTGCCACCAGGAGGTCCAGCAGTGGGGCCAGAACTCCAGAAGCCCTCCCACTGTGCCCCCCCAAGCACCATGAAGACAGAGCATCCCTTGCCCCAGACATCAGAACATAAGAGAAGCCATGTTGGATCAGGCCGATGGCCCACCCAGTCTAACACTGTGTCACACAGTGGCCCAAACTCAAGGGCCCTCAGGAGGTCCACCAGTGGGGCCAGAACTCCAGAAGCCCTCCCACTGTTGCCCCCCAAGCACCACGAATTTAGAGCATTGCTGCCCCAGACAGAGTGTTCAATCTATACTTTGCGGCTAATAGCCATTGATAGATCTCTGCTCCGTATGTTTCTCCAATCCCCTCTTGAAGCTGTCTATGCTTGTAGCCGCTGACATTTCCTGGGGCAGTGAATTCCACATATTAATGACTCTTTGGGTGAAGAAGGACTTCCTTGCATCTGTTCTAACCCGACTGCTCAGCAATTTCATGGCGTGCCCACGAGTTCTGGTATGGTGAGAAAGGGAGAAAAGGGCTCCTTTCTCTACCTCCTCTGTCCCATGCATAATTTTGTCAACCTCTTATCGTGTCACCCCTCAGCCATCGTTTCTCCGAACTAAAGAGCCCTGACCTCTTTAAACCTTTCTTCCTAGGGAAGGCGTCCCATCCCCTTATTCATTCTAGTTGCCCTTTTGGGCACCTTTCCCCAATGCTATAATATCTTTTTTGTTGAGGTGCGGTGACCAGAACTGTACACAGTATTCCAAAATGAGAGGCCGTACCATCGATTTATCCAGGGGCATTGCAATAGCGGCCGAGGCCAGTATTTCACCTCTGGGCGTTGCGTGTGGCTGAATTATACCTTCTCTCAGGGCCGGGGGATGTGCAGTCACCCACAGGGAGGACAGATCAGATACGGGCAGCTCCAGGGGGGAAGGGATGGAAAGAGGTTAGTGACTCGCCCTGCCCGGTTCCCGTGAGGATGCTTTGATTTCCAGCTATTATAATCTGTAAACTCCACCACCCCTTCCTGTCACCTCTCTCTGGTTCTGCAGAAATCCACCCACCCCACAACCACCCTGTCGCTCCCGTCTTCTCCAGCTCCGACTTTCCCCCCATCCCATTTCTCTTCAGGTTCCTGGAGACCAAGAAGCCCCGTGAGGAAAAGGCTGAGGGACTTCTTGGGAAGGTTCAGTCTGGAGAAGAGGAGGTTCGAGGGAGAGACATGGTGGCTCTCTTGAAGTATCTGAAGGGCTGCGTCACTCGGAGGAGGGCAGGGAGCTTTTCCTGTGGGCAGCAGAGGAGAGGACTTGCAAGGATGGGTTGAAATGAAGGGCGGGGAGGTACCGGCTGGTCCTCCACTGAGCAGGGGGTTGGACTAGATGGCCTCTCTGGCCCCTTCTAACTCTATGATTCTAAACCGAGCTGCCCTTCCTGCTGAAAAACCCTCTCTTAAAAACACAGACCATTTGGAGTACTGCGTACAGTTCTGGCCACCACACCACACCTCAAAAAGGATATTATAGCATTGGAAAAAAGTGCAGAAGAGGGCAACTGGAATGATAAAAGGGTTGGGAACGCTTTCCCTATGTAGAAAGGTTAAAGCGCTTGGGGCTCTTCAGCTTGGAGAAACGACGGCGGAGGGGTGACATGATCGAGGTTTACAAGATTATGCGTGGGATAGAGCAGGCAGAGAAAGAAGTCCTTTTCTCCCTTTCTCACAAGACAAGAACTCGTGGGCACTCCATGAAATTGCTGAACAGTAGAAGAAGAAGAAGAAGAGTTTGGATTTATACCCCGCCCTTCACTGCCCAAAGGCGTCTCAGAGCGGCTTATAATCTCCTTTCCCTTCCCCTCCCCACAACAGGCACCCTGTGAGGTAGGTGGGGCTGAGAGAACTCTAACACAAACTGACCTTGAGAGAACAGTTGTGCCAGAGCTTGTGACTGACCCAAGGTCACATCAGCAGGTGCAAGTGGAGGAGTGGGGGAATCAAACCCGGTTCTCCCAGATAAGAGTCCACGCACTTAACCACTGCACCAAACTGGCTCTCTGGTAGGGTACTTATTCACTCAAAGAGTGATTAACACATGGAATTCACTGCCACAGGAGCAGAGGTCCATCAGTGGATATTAGCCACAAGGTATAGACAGGAACTCTCAGTCCGGGGCCAGTGATGCTCTGTCTTCTTGGTGCTTGGGTGTGGGGGGGAACTGAGGACTTCTAGTGTCCTGGCCCCACTGCTGGACCTCCTGAGGGCACCTGGTAATTTTGGCCACTGTGTGACTGAGTGTTGGACTGGAGGGGCATTGGCCTGATCCAACATTGGCTTCTCTTAGATTCTCTTAATCATAGAACCATAGAATGTAAGAGCTGGAAGGGACCTTGCAGGCCATCTAGTCCAACCCCCTTCACTCTGCAGGAGCATAGCCAAAAGATAGCCCTACAACATACCCGAAAGATGGTCATCCAGTCTCTGCTTGAAAACGTCCAGCGAAGGCGCATCCACCACCTCCCAAGGCAGTCTTTTTCACTGCTCAGCCACTCTTACAGTTAGGAAGTTTCTCCTGATATCTAGCTGGTATCGACTCCCTTGTAATTTCCACCCATTAGATCTAGTCTTGCAGTCTGGAGTGAGAGAGAATAGATCTGCTCCATCTTCTACATGACAGCCGTTCAGATATTTGAAGACTGCCATAATTTCCCCTCTAAGCCTTCTCTTTCCCAGGCTAAACATACCCAACTCTTTCAGCCTTTCCTCATAAGACCTGGATTCCAACCCTCTCACCATCCTTGTTGCCCTCTTCTGGACGCGCTCAAGCTTGTCGACATCCTTCCTAAAGTGTGGTGCCCAAACCTGGACATAAGACTCCAGGTGAGGCCTGACCATAGCAGAATAGAGCGGAACGACCACCTCCCGTGATCTGGACACAAGGCTTCTGTGAAGGCATCCTAAGATTGCATTGGCTTTCTTCACAGCCACATCACACTCTTATGTTCTTATGTTCTCTTATGTAGACTTTGTAAGGAAAAGCTTAGCATTGCCAGGATACTTGGAGAGCCAGCCTGGTGTGGTGCAGGGTTTCCCAACGTGGTGCCCATGGGCGTAATGGCATCCGCCAGTACCTTTGGTGGTGCCCATCAACTCAAGCGCTCTTAGTAAGTGGGGGAGGCTATGTGGGGCTTTTGCTGTGTAGATTAAAGAATATCCCCATGTGAAACAGAGCTGTCTGGAATGCTGGAGAGTTACTGTAAAGAGTTATAGATAACCTCATCCATCCCCGACATTCTGTGGTTGGCCCCACCTCCCGCAGCGGCCATCTTGTGCTTGACTCCGCCTACTGTGGCAGCCATTTTGTGACTGTGTCCACTGCCCTGGGTCAGAATTCCAAAAGCGCCCGCAAGTTCAGAAAGGTTGGGGAGCCCTGGTGGAGCGGATACAAATAAGTTTCTCATGATATCCTTGGGGATCAGCTGGTTAAATGTGGGCTGGATGGTGCAACCGTTGGATGGATCCATGGTCGGTTGAAAAATCGTACCCAACGAGTGCTCGTAAATGGCTCTGCATCTACGGGGAGGGAAGTCTCGGGTGGAGTGCCACAGGGCTCGGTCCTGGGCCCGGGGTTGCTCAATCTTTTCATAAATGACCTGGACGACTGGATGAAAAGTGCACACACGGTTGGCGGGAGGCAGGGTTGTTACGCGAGGTGGTGATAAGTTGGCGGCGGAGACGGTAGAGCTGCAGAAGTTGGAGCTTGCTGAACTGAAGCACGAATGTTCAGCCCGAGGCCTGGAGGCAAAAGGAAACCAACGGGATCTCATCGACAGACTTCAGACCGATCTTGAGCAACATGCTGAGAAGGAAGCAAACGGAGACGATGTCTTGGGTGAAGGAACAGAGGAAGAAGAACGGAGGCCAGTAGACACTCCTATCAAAGCAGACGCCCCCACGGAGAAATCAGCAGAAGTGGGCACAGAAAAGAATGTGGCGAAAATTACGTCAGAAGTTCCGCAGATGGGAGAGAATGCAGGAACGGGCAGAGAGATTCAACGTTCCCGTTGAGTCTGGAGACTAAGAAGGCTTACGAGAGCAGCTCGGTTCGGTACACCTACAGCTTCCGCTAAAGGTCTAGCTGCAGAAAGTAAGGCTACAGTAAATATGGACAAATTAAAGGAAAGGGCTCAGAGATTTGGCCCGAACGTCTCCACAGTCTCCCAAAAAGGACCGAAGATGATCAGAAGCTCAAAAAGAGAGAGGAGAGATTTGGTATTGTAACGAGCTCGGCCGGGGCAGGGACCACAGAGGGCACAGAGGCAAAGAAAAAAGCAGAAGGTTTTCATAATAGGCCACACCCAACAGCAGGAACTCATTAGCATATTAAGCCACACCCCCATGTTCTCAGAAGTGTGGTCATCCAGCCACACCCACCTTTTGCTTCTTATTCTGTTTACCTTGTTCGTTGTCAAAACCCAGGTCTTTTTTGGTAGCAGGAACTCCTTTGCATGTTAGGCCACACACCCCTCATGTAGCCAATCCTAATGAGTTTCTGCTGTTGGGTGTGGCCTGTTATGCTAATGAGTTCCTGCTGGGCGTGGCCAACTTGGGAGCCAGCCGGCACGCCGTTCCTGTGCGTTCCTGCCCAGAAATAGCCCTTGTCTTAGTGCTTATCTGTTTGGGGTGTGTTTTTTACACATTCTTGTTCTGCACACTTAATAAGAAGTACAGGTTTCTGCCTCACACAAATGTTGGCTTTGCTTTTTAAAATTAGCTGTTCAATTGTGCCCTTCCCCTTTGGACTTGTACACGGAACATGTTTTGGAGTATAGAATAAAGGTGTTCTTTTTTTGAGTATGAAAAAAAATGACCCGGAGGTAGACATAGAGAAGGATGCTTATCAAATTCGCAGATGACACGAAGCTGGGTGGGATTGCTAATTCTGAAGAAGACAGCGACAGGATTCAAAATGATCTAGATAGGCTGGAACAGTGGGCTGAGGCAAATAACATGAATTTCAATAGAGATAACTGCAAAGTCCTACATTTAGGCAGAGCTCTTTCTGTAGCAGAAACTCCTTTGCATATTAGGCATAAAAAAAATCAAAGGCACAGATATAGAATGGGAGGGACTTGGCTTGACAGCAGCTCATGTGAAAGGGATCTAGGAGTTCTGGTTGATCACAAGCTCAATGTGAGCCTGCAGCACAATGTGACTGCGAAGAAAGCTAATGCAATCTTAGGATGCATTAACAGAAGCATTGTGTCCAGGTCATGGGAGGTGGTCGTTCTGCTCTATTCTGCTATGGGCAGGCCTCACCTGGAGTCCTGTGTCCAGTTTTGGGCACCACATGTTGGGAAGGATGTTGACAAGCTTGAGCGTGTCCAGAAGAGGGCGACCAGGATGGTGAGAGGGTTGGAATTCAAGTCTTACAAGGAAAGGCTGGAAGAATTGGGTCTGTTTAGCCTGGGAAAGAGAAGGCTTAGAGGGGACATGATTGCAGTCTTCAAGTATCTGAAGGGCTGTCATGTAGAAGATGGAGCAGATCTATTCTCTCTCGCTCCAGACTGCAAGACTAGATCTAATGGGTGGAAATGACAAGGGAGTCGATACCGGCTAGATATCAGGAGAAACTTCCTAACTGTAAGAGTGGTTGAGCAGTGGAACAGACTACCTCGGGAGGTGGTGGATGCTCCTTTGCTGGATGTTTTCAAGTGGAGGCTGGCCCATCTTTCGGGTATGTTGTAAGGCTGTCTTTTGGCTGCGCTCCTGCAGAGTGCAGGGGGTTGGACTAGATGACCTGCGAGGTCCCTTCCAACTCTAACGTTCTAAGATTCTATAATTCTGTGAAGCAAGACAAAAATAGTGACCACAGTGGAACAAATCCAAACAAAGAAAACACCGTATACAAAATCCCAAAATAGGAAAGTAAACTATTTTAATAGACTATAAAGAATTTATATTTTTTTAATGTAATAATAATCATCATAAGCAAATATAGTCAAAATATACACAATGTGAAAAACAAACTCACAAATTCTGATGCACCACAAGGTTCATACATAAACAAGAGACAACGTAACTGGAAATAAACAGTGCAGGGATTCTCTTTTCTTTGTGCCCAGCTACTGCAAAAGGAATAATCCAAAAGTATTCTTCTTCCAGAAGTTGCTACTTGTGAGAGAAGTGATCCACAATCCTGCCACAACAGGAGAAGTGATCCAACAACTCCCTGGATGTACAAGCCGTTTCCAGCTTTTCTTTCTCAAGAATCGCTTTAACAATTCTTTGTATAAATTTATTTTCTGGAACCAATCCCCATCCTTTTAACAAACATGTACACTTTTCCTTATTATAATTATATAAACTCTCTATAGTCTATTAAAATCATTTAATTTCCCATTTTTGGATTTTGTACATGGTATGTTCTTTGCGTGGATACAAATAATGCAGGACTGAGGGAGAAGGAAAGTTCCCTGTGACATTGGATGAGTGACCTTGGGCCAGCTGTCTTCTCTCTCTCGGGCTAGCCTACCTCATAGGGTTGTTGTGCTGATACAAAGGAGGAATGAAGAGTCCGGTGGGCCTCCCTCGAGAGGGCATTCCACTTTGGTGCCACTCCTCCTGAGAAGACAAGTGACTTTTGCTCCCCCTCCCACCTTGGATGGAGGGGACACATGGAAGGTTCTCCCGTGATGAGCTGATTGATACTAACTTAAATTAAGGGTCATCTCAGCCACTGGAGCTCGGGGAGTCCTGGAGAAACGTCTGCAAGGAGCTAGCAACTAGGGTGAGAGGCACTTTGGTGCAGTGGTTAAGTGTGCAGACTCTAATCTGGAAGAATCTGGGTTTGATTCCTCACTCCTCCACTTGCAGCCGCTGGATGACCTGGGGCAGGCCATAGTTCTGTCAGAGCTGTCCTTGAAAGGGCAGTTTCTCTCAGAGCTCTCTCAGCCCCACCTACCTCACAGGGTGTCTGTTGTGGGGAGGGGAAGGGGTCTGTAAGCTGCTCGGAGGCGCTGACTGAAGGGCAGGGTATAAAGCCAATCTCTTCTTCTTCTAATGGCGGGACAGTCAAGAGTTATTATGGGAGTCGTGTGAAGAAACTTATCTAGGCATACTTCAGTGTTCTCCCCTTCCCCTCTAAGCTCCTGGAGGCCTGGATCTTTATTTTTGCCTTTATCTTTCAGGACATTGGGGATGTGGAATGGTATAGTATAGCCCAATCTTGTCAGATCTTGGAGCTAAGCAGGGTCAGTACTTGGAAGGGAGACCACCAAGGAAGGCTCTGCAGAGGAAGGCAAGGGCCAACCACCTCTGCTTCTCCCTTGCCTCGGAAGCCCCTTGCTGGGGTGGCCGTAAGTTGGAAGCTAAGCAGGGTCAGTACTTGGAAGGGAGACCACCAAGGAAGGCTCTGCAGAGGAAGGCCAGGGCCAACCACCTATGCTTCTCCCTTGCCTCGGAAGCCCCTTGCTGGGGTGGCCGTAAGTTGGAAGCTAAGCAGGGTCAGTACTTGGAAGGGAGACCACCAAGGAAGGCTCTGCAGAGGAAGGCCAGGGCCAACCACCTATGCTTCTCCCTTGCCTCGGAAGCCCCTTGCTGGGGTGGCCATAAGTTGGAAGCTAAGCAGGGTCAGTACTTGGAAGGGAGACCACCAAGGAAGGCTCTGCAGAGGAAGGCCAGGGCCAACCACCTCTGCTTCTCCCTTGCCTCGGAAGCCCCTTGCTGGGGTGGCCATAAGTTGGAAGCTAAGCAGGGTCAGTACTTGGAAGGGAGACCACCAAGGAAGGCTCTGCAGAGGAAGGCAAGGGCCAACCACCTCTGCTTCTCCCTTGCCTTGGAAGCCCTTTGCTGGAGTCGCCAGAAGTTACCTGTGACTTGACAGCCCTTTTACCATCCAGACTGACACAGGAAGCCGCCTTCTACCGAATCAGTCCCTCGGTCCATCAAAGTCCGTATCGTCTGCCCAGGCCGGCCGCGGCTCTCCAGGATCTCGGGCAGAGACGGTCTTTCACATCACCTACTGCCTGGTGCTTTTAACTGGACGTGGCAGAGATATGGTACATTGTTGGCGCTGTTCTGTCCTTTTTTTAATTATTGCTCTCCCATTGGCTGAACTGAGGATTTCGGAGCTCGCCCTACACCCGGCGGCCTGCCGATCACTGCAACCTCCAAA
Organism: Gekko gecko; assembly: GCA_029375565.1. Classification (NCBI taxonomy): domain Eukaryota; kingdom Metazoa; phylum Chordata; class Lepidosauria; order Squamata; family Gekkonidae; genus Gekko; species Gekko gecko. Next base: position 234,908,891 of record JAPDNY010000005.1, read on the forward strand.
GAGGACATACACACAGAGAGAGAGACATGCCCAGGTCGAAGAGGGCCATCACAGAAATCATCCCCGAAGCCAGCGTTCATTCCGTGCCGGCGAGAACGCCGCCCACTCTTCGACGAGGCCTTTATTATCCCCTTGCATTATTAATCCCAATTATTCATTTGCTGTGATTGTTATTCTTCTGCTTTAGTGGTGTTATGCATTGGAGCGCCCCCCCCCCACCTCCCCCCAGGCATCCGGGCCGTGAGGTGCTTCCAAACGGCTTCCCAGGAAGGGGCCTTCCCATCGCAGCTGCGGCGTCTCTCCTGAGCGGCCCAGAATCCTTTCCTCCTCGGAGGAACGGCATTTGAGATGGCACAGAAGGCTGCATATTCAGTCAGGAAAACGGCAACCATGAAGCAGTGGCTCAGTTTGAGTCCCGATGCACCTTAAGGTGAAGGTAAAGGTTCCCTTGCTCGAAAGCCAGTCGAATCCGACTCTAGGGGGGGCGGTGCTCATCTCCGTTTCCAAGCCGAAGAGCCAGCGCTGTCCGAAGACTTCTCCGTGGTCACATGGCCAGCATGACTAAGGCGCATGAATCGCTGTTCCCTTCCCACCGAAGCGGTACCTCTTTATCTCCTTGCAATTTCTTGCTTTCGAACTGCTAGGTTGGCAGGAGCTGGGGCCGGAGACGGGAGCTCACTCCATCATGCGGCACTCGGGTCTCAAACTGCCGAACTACCGACCTTCCAGTCTGCAGCTCAGCGTCTTAACCACTGAGCCAGTGTAGCCCCAGATGCACCTTAGAGAGCCGCAAGGGGTATACACCTTGAAGAGTCAAAGCTCCCATCTCCAAATACAAGAGCTTGGACTCTCAAAATCTTATACCGCGGAAAAAAAACGTGTCGGTCTCCATGGCGCTGCAGGACTCGAACCCAGCTCTTCTGCTGCAGACTAATACGGCTTCCCTCGGAAACGATAATCATGAAATGGAACATTCTGGCGTGGCACAGAACGCCTTCCTCGGCGGGGGCTTCTATCAGCACCTGCATTTTCTGTGCCTTTCCAAAGCTTCGAGAGGGATGGCGGTGAGGCAGGCAGAATAAACAGGAGCTGTACCGTCACGCCTTTCGTCTTACCTGAAAAACGCCACTGGTCCGATCATGGGGATCGGTCTCCACCTCTCCCTCCTCCACACGCCAAGCAGAGAATCAAAGGGGGGGGGGGCTTGGTACAGGAGGGGGAGATTTCAGAGGTTCAAAAGGGTTTGAATCCAGGGACTGGAAGCAGAAGAGCTGTTTGATAGTCCTTAGTTAACAGGAGGGGAGGGGGAGACTGCATGGTCTAGCCCCCTCTCGCCGGCTCACAGAAGCCAAGCAGGGCGGGTAGACCAATGTTCCCTCTAAGCTCCACGGCGTTGTGAGCAGAAATTCCATCTCGTAAGCGTAAAAAGGCTCGCAGCACCACAGCGGTTGAGCGAGTCGACATTTGACTATCGCATAAATTAGGTTTTCAGGAGATTACTTCCATAGCCCTGTAAAAATCTCAGAACAAATTCTTTTAAGTTACCTCCAAACTATATTTTAATAATAATTTAAACATTGTAAGAGAAAACGGAATCAGGTCAAATTTCACCCACCCCTTTCCACTATCAGTCAATTTGGTGTAGTGGTTAAGCGCGCGGACTCTCATCTGGGAGAACGGGTTTGATTCCCCCACTCCTCCACTTGCACCTGCTGGATGACCTTGGGCAAGCCGTAGTTCTGACAAGAGCTGTCCTTGAAAGGGTAGTTCTGGAAAGATCTCTCTCAGCCCCACCGACCTCACAGGGTGTCTGTTGTGGGGAGGGGAAGGGGAAGGAGTTTGTAAGCCGCTCTGAGACTCCCTTGGGTAGTGAAGGGCGGGGCATAAATCCAATCTCCTCCTCTTCTTTCTTCTCCGTCTTCTATATTGGTAGACCTGGCCGCCGGTGAACCAGTCTACCACCCATTTCCACTATATTAAAGAAGAAGAGAAGAGATTGGATGTATACCCCGCCCTTCACTTGGAGTCTCAGAGAAGCTTACAAACTCCCTTCCCTTCCCCTCCCCACAACAGGCACCCTGTGAGGTAGGTGGGGCTGAAAGAGATGTGACAGAAACTGCTCTTTCAAGGACATCTCTTGTCAGAACTATGGCTTGCCCAAGGTCATCCAGCAGCTGCAAGTGGGGGAGTGGGGAATCAAACCCGGTTCTCCCAGATTAGAGTCCACACACTTAACCACTACACCAAACTGGCTCTCTAGAGACTTGGCCTCTAGAGAACAGATCTACCCTCTTGGCCTCTAGAGAACAGATTTACCCACCCCTTTCCACTATATTGGTAGACCTGGCCTTGGACTGTCGCCCTGTCCCGAGCCTTAGAAAATATATTGGGGGGGGGGACTCTTGCAGTCTACTTTGGTGTTTTTTTAGTGAAATATGACAACCAGGTCAAGTATAACAGAGGAGAAACAATCACAGTCATAACCCTGCATAACCTAACAAACAGGGAGTTGCTTAAATGTTATCAACCTGCCGAAACAACTTATTCATTCACATATTTTTATCCCACTTTTCCGTGTGAACCCAAGACACGTTACAAATCGTACTGAAAAGTGTAACAGGGGTGTACCAAAAAAATAAATCATTTTTCCAGCTCCACTGTAGCCTACAGGAACCATTATAGTCAATGGGCCCCATAGGCTATAATGGAGAATCGATCTGGGGGTATCTGGGGCCTGGGGAGCTATTTTTTAGGTAGAGGCCCCAAATTTGCAGCACAGTTGCTGGTGCCTCTCCTCAAACAAACCCTCAAATTTCAAAAAAAGATTGGACCAGGGGATCTAATTCAATATGCCCCAAGAAGGAGGTGCCCCCGTCCCCCCATTGTTTCCAAAGGATGGAAAAACACCTCGTGGGCTGACAGCAGTAATCCCTGCCCTGTTCCAATTTCGTGCGCCAGCCTAGCACAGTTCAGAGGGAACTATGGGGTACCCGGACAGGAGACCACCAAGGGAAGATTCTGCAGAGAAAGAACCAATTTTTTTGAGTCCAGTGGTGCCGTTAAGACCAACAAAGTCTTATTCAAAGTATCAGCTTTTGTGTGCAGATACACTTCAACTTACACTGTACTTTGTTGGTCTTAAAGGCGCCTGACTGGACTCCCAACTTTGTTCTGCTGTTTCAGACCAACCCAGCGACCCCACCTGAATTGATCCGCAGAGGAAGGCAGACGCAAAACCACCTCTGCTTCACTTGCCTTGAAAGCCCCTCGCTGGGGTCACCATAAATCGGATGAGACTCGATGGCACTTAACACACATGCAATGAACCGGAAGGACCAATGTCACTTGGAAGTCCTCCTGAAGAATGGAGGCAGTCCTCTGTTTCCGCAGCACCACTCAGGCAATGCTTGCTGGTGGATTGGGCCTTATGACTTGGAGCTTTCTCTCTGAGAGCCGCTTTGGTGTAGTAGTTAAGAGAGGTGGGCTCTAATCTGGAGAACCGGGTTTGATTCCCCACTTCTCCCCCACATGCAGCAGCTGGTGTGACCTTGGGTCAGTCACAAGTTCTCTCGGAGCTGTTCTCTCAAGGGCAGTCCTCGAAAGAGCTCTCTCAGCCCCACCTACATCACAGGGTGTCTGTTGTGGGGAGGGGAAGGGGAAGGAGACTGTGAGCCGCTCTGAGACGCTGAGTGAAGGGCGGGGTATAAATCCAGCCTTTTCTTCTATTTCTGCCACGACAAAGCAGAAGAACTCTGCTGGATCAGGCCGACAGACCATCTAGTCCACTGTCCTGTTTCTCACACACCTGAAGCTGCCTTCTACTGAATCAGACTCTTGGTTGGTCCATCAAGTTCAGTCTTGTCTACTCAGACTGGCCGCGGCTCTCCAGGGTCTCAGGCAGAAAAAGGTTTCCCATCCCCTCCTGCCTGGTCCTTTTAACTGGAGATGCCAGGGATTGAACCTGGGACCTTCTGCATGCCAAGCAGAGGCTCTGCCACTGAGCCACAGCCCCTCTTTACAGCTCTCCAGGGTCTCAGGCAGAGGTCTTTCCCATCACCTCCTGCCTGGTCCTTTTAACTGGAGATGCCAGGGATTGAACCGGGGACCTTCTGCGTGCCAAGCAGTCACTCTACCACTGAGCCATGGCCCCTCTTTACAGCTCTCCAGGGTCTCAAGCAGGGGTCTTTCAAATCACCTCCTGCCTGGTCCTTTTAACTGGAGATGCCAGGGATTGAACCTGGGACCTTCTGCATGCCAAGCAGTCACTCTACCACTGAGCCATGGCCCCTCTTTACAGCTCTCCAGGGTCTCAAGCAGGGGTCTTTCAAATCACCTCCTGCCTGGTCCTTTTAACTGGAGATGCCAGGGATTGAACCTGGGACCTTCTGCATGCCAAGCAGTCACTCTACCACTGAGCCACAGCCCCTCTTTACAGCTCTCCAGGGTCTCAAGCAGGGGTCTTTCAAATCACCTCCTGCCTGGTCCTTTTAACTGGAGATGCCGGGGATTGAACCTGGGACCTTCTGCATGCCAAGCAGTCACTCTACCACTGAGCCATGGCCCCTCTTTACAGCTCTCCAGGGTCTCAAGCAGGGGTCTTTCAAATCACCTCCTGCCTGGTCCTTTTAACTGGAGATGCCGGGGATTGAACCTGGGACCTTCTGCATGCCAAGCAAGAGGCTCTGCCACTGAGCCACAGCCCCTCTTTACAGCTCTCCAGGGTCTCAGGTGGAGGTCTTTCCCATCACCTCCTGCCTGGTCCTTTTAACTGGAGATGCCGGGGATTGAACCTGGGACCTTTTGCCTGCCAAGCAGTCACTCTACCACTGAGCCATGGCCCCTCTTTACAGCTCTCCAGGGCCTCAAGCAGGGGTCTTTCAAATCACCTCCTGCCTGGTCCTTTTAACTGGAGATGCCGGGGATTGAACCTGGGACCTTTTGCCTGCCAAGCAGTCACTCTACCACTGAGCCATGGCCCCTCTTTACAGCTCTCCAGGGTCTCAAGCAGGGGTCTTTCAAATCACCTCCTGCCTGGTCCTTTTAACTGGAGATGCCGGGGACTGAACCTGGGACCTTCTGCATGCCAAGCAAGAGGCTCTGCCACTGAGCCACAGCCCCTCTTTACAGCTCTCCAGGGTCTCAAGCAGGGGTCTTTCAAATCACCTCCTGCCTGGTCCTTTTAACTGGAGATGCCGGGGACTGAACCTGGGACCTTCTGCATGCCAAGCAAGAGGCTCTGCCACTGAGCCATGGCCCCTCTTTACAGCTCTCCAGGGTCTCAAGCAGGGGTCTTTCAAATCACCTCCTGCCTGGTCCTTTTAACTGGAGATGCCGGGGATTGAACCTGGGACCTTCTGCATGCCAAGCAGTCACTCTACCACTGAGCCACAGCCCTCTTTACAGCTCTCCAGGGTCTCAAGCAGGGGTCTTTCAAATCACCTCCTGCCTGGTCCTTTTAACTGGAGATGCCGGGGACTGAACCTGGGACCTTCTGCATGCCAAGCAAGAGGCTCTGCCACTGAGCCATGGCCCCTCTTTACAGCTCTCCAGGGTCTCAAGCAGGGGTCTTTCAAATCACCTCCTGCCTGGTCCTTTTAACTGGAGATGCCAGGGATTGAACCTGGGACCTTCTGCATGCCAAGCAGTCACTCTACCACTGAGCCATGGCCCCTCTTTACAGCTCTCCAGGGTCTCAAGCAGGGGTCTTTCAAATCACCTCCTGCCTGGTTCTTTTAACTGGAGATGCCAGGGATTGAACCTGGGACCTTCTGCATGCCAAGCAGTCACTCTACCACTGAGCCATGGCCCCTCTTTACAGCTCTCCAGGGTCTCAAGCAGGGGTCTTTCAAATCACCTCCTGCCTGGTCCTTTTAACTGGAGATGCCAGGGATTGAACCTGGGACCTTCTGCATGCCAAGCAGTCACTCTACCACTGAGCCATGGCCCCTCTTTACAGCTCTCCAGGGTCTCAAGCAGGGGTCTTTCAAATCACCTCCTGCCTGGTCCTTTTAACTGGAGATGCCAGGGATTGAACCTGGGACCTTCTGCATGCCAAGCAGTCACTCTACCACTGAGCCATGGCCCCTCTTTACAGCTCTCCAGGGTCTCAAGCAGGGGTCTTTCAAATCACCTCCTGCCTGGTCCTTTTAACTGGAGATGCCGGGGATTGAACCTGGGACCTTTTGCCTGCCAAGCAGTCACTCTACCACTGAGCCATGGCCCCTCTTTACAGCTCTCCAGGGTCTCAAGCAGGGGTCTTTCAAATCACCTCCTGCCTGGTCCTTTTAACTGGAGATGCCAGGGATTGAACCTGGGACCTTCTGCATGCCAAGCAGTCACTCTACCACTGAGCCACAGCCCCTCTTTACAGCTCTCCAGGGTCTCAAGCAGGGGTCTTTCAAATCACCTCCTGCCTGGTCCTTTTAACTGGAGATGCCGGGGACTGAACCTGGGACCTTCTGCATGCCAAGCAAGAGGCTCTGCCACTGAGCCATGGCCCCTCTTTACAGCTCTCCAGGGTCTCAAGCAGGGGTCTTTCAAATCACCTCCTGCCTGGTCCTTTTAACTGGAGATGCCAGGGATTGAACCTGGGACCTTCTGCATGCCAAGCAGTCACTCTACCACTGAGCCATGGCCCCTCTTTACAGCTCTCCAGGGTCTCAAGCAGGGGTCTTTCAAATCACCTCCTGCCTGGTTCTTTTAACTGGAGATGCCAGGGATTGAACCTGGGACCTTCTGCATGCCAAGCAGTCACTCTACCACTGAGCCATGGCCCCTCTTTACAGCTCTCCAGGGTCTCAAGCAGGGGTCTTTCAAATCACCTCCTGCCTGGTCCTTTTAACTGGAGATGCCAGGGATTGAACCTGGGACCTTCTGCATGCCAAGCAGTCACTCTACCACTGAGCCATGGCCCCTCTTTACAGCTCTCCAGGGTCTCAAGCAGGGGTCTTTCAAATCACCTCCTGCCTGGTCCTTTTAACTGGAGATGCCAGGGATTGAACCTGGGACCTTCTGCATGCCAAGCAGTCACTCTACCACTGAGCCATGGCCCCTCTTTACAGCTCTCCAGGGTCTCAAGCAGGGGTCTTTCAAATCACCTCCTGCCTGGTCCTTTTAACTGGAGATGCCGGGGATTGAACCTGGGACCTTTTGCCTGCCAAGCAGTCACTCTACCACTGAGCCATGGCCCCTCTTTACAGCTCTCCAGGGTCTCAAGCAGGGGTCTTTCAAATCACCTCCTGCCTGGTCCTTTTAACTGGAGATGCCGGGGATTGAACCTGGGACCTTTTGCCTGCCAAGCAGTCACTCTACCACTGAGCCATGGCCCCTCTTTACAGCTCTCCAGGGTCTCAAGCAGGGGTCTTTCAAATCACCTCCTGCCTGGTCCTTTTAACTGGAGATGCCAGGGATTGAACCTGGGACCTTCTGCATGCCAAGCAGTCACTCTACCACTGAGCCACAGCCCCTCTTTACAGCTCTCCAGGGTCTCAAGCAGGGGTCTTTCAAATCACCTCCTGCCTGGTCCTTTTAACTGGAGATGCCGGGGACTGAACCTGGGACCTTCTGCATGCCAAGCAAGAGGCTCTGCCACTGAGCCATGGCCCCTCTTTACAGCTCTCCAGGGTCTCAAGCAGGGGTCTTTCAAATCACCTCCTGCCTGGTCCTTTTAACTGGAGATGCCAGGGATTGAACCTGGGACCTTCTGCATGCCAAGCAGTCACTCTACCACTGAGCCATGGCCCCTCTTTACAGCTCTCCAGGGTCTCAAGCAGGGGTCTTTCAAATCACCTCCTGCCTGGTTCTTTTAACTGGAGATGCCAGGGATTGAACCTGGGACCTTCTGCATGCCAAGCAGTCACTCTACCACTGAGCCATGGCCCCTCTTTACAGCTCTCCAGGGTCTCAAGCAGGGGTCTTTCAAATCACCTCCTGCCTGGTCCTTTTAACTGGAGATGCCAGGGATTGAACCTGGGACCTTCTGCATGCCAAGCAGTCACTCTACCACTGAGCCATGGCCCCTCTTTACAGCTCTCCAGGGTCTCAAGCAGGGGTCTTTCAAATCACCTCCTGCCTGGTCCTTTTAACTGGAGATGCCAGGGATTGAACCTGGGACCTTCTGCATGCCAAGCAGTCACTCTACCACTGAGCCATGGCCCCTCTTTACAGCTCTCCAGGGTCTCAAGCAGGGGTCTTTCAAATCACCTCCTGCCTGGTCCTTTTAACTGGAGATGCCAGGGATTGAACCTGGGACCTTCTGCATGCCAAGCAGTCACTCTACCACTGAGCCATGGCCCCTCTTTACAGCTCTCCAGGGTCTCAAGCAGAGGTCTTTCAAATCACCTCCTGCCTGGTCCTTTTAACTGGAGATGCCGGGGATTGAACCTGGGACCTTCTGCCTGCCAAGCAGTCACTCTACCACTGAGCCATGGCCCCTCTTTACAGCTCTCCAGGGTCTCAAGCAGGGGTCTTTCAAATCACCTCCTGCCTGGTCCTTTTAACTGGAGATGCCAGGGATTGAACCTGGGACCTTCTGCATGCCAAGCAGTCACTCTACCACTGAGCCACAGCCCCTCTTTACAGCTCTCCAGGGTCTCAAGCAGGGGTCTTTCAAATCACCTCCTGCCTGGTCCTTTTAACTGGAGATGCCGGGGACTGAACCTGGGACCTTCTGCATGCCAAGCAAGAGGCTCTGCCACTGAGCCATGGCCCCTCTTTACAGCTCTCCAGGGTCTCAAGCAGGGGTCTTTCAAATCACCTCCTGCCTGGTCCTTTTAACTGGAGATGCCAGGGATTGAACCTGGGACCTTCTGCATGCCAAGCAGTCACTCTACCACTGAGCCATGGCCCCTCTTTACAGCTCTCCAGGGTCTCAAGCAGGGGTCTTTCCAAATCACCTCCTGCCTGGTCCTTTTAACTGGAGATGCCAGGGATTGAACCTGGGACCTTCTGCATGCCAAGCAGTCACTCTACCACTGAGCCATGGCCCCTCTTTACAGCTCTCCAGGGTCTCAAGCAGGGGTCTTTCAAATCACCTCCTGCCTGGTCCTTTTAACTGGAGATGCCAGGGATTGAACCTGGGACCTTCTGCATGCCAAGCAGTCACTCTACCACTGAGCCATGGCCCCTCTTTACAGCTCTCCAGGGTCTCAGGCAGAGGTCTTTCCAATCACCTCCTGCCTGGTCCTTTTAACTGGAGATGCCGGGGATTGAACCTGGGACCTTCTGCATGCCAAGCAGTCACTCTACCACTGAGCCATGGCCCCTCTTTACAGCTCTCCAGGGTCTCAAGCAGGGGTCTTTCAAATCACCTCCTGCCTGGTCCTTTTAACTGGAGATGCCGGGGATTGAACCTGGGACCTTTTGCCTGCCAAGCAGTCACTCTACCACTGAGCCATGGCTCCTCTTTACAGCTCTCCAGGGTCTCAAGCAGGAGGTCTTTCCAATCACCTCCTGCCTGGTCCTTTTAACTGGAGATGCCGGGGATTGAACCTGGGACCTTTTGCATGCCAAGCAGTCACTCTACCACTGAGCCATGGCCCCTCTTTACAGCTCTCCAGGGTCTCAAGCAGGGGTCTTTCAAATCACCTCCTGCCTGGTCCTTTTAACTGGAGATGCCGGGGATTGAACCTGGGACCTTTTGCCTGCCAAGCAGTCACTCTACCACTGAGCCATGGCCCCTCTTTACAGCTCTCCAGGGTCTCAGGCAGGGGTCTTTCAAATCACCTCCTGCCTGGTCCTTTTAACTGGAGATGCCAGGGATTGAACCTGGGACCTTCTGCATGCCAAGCAGTCACTCTACCACTGAGCCACAGCCCCTCTTTACAGCTCTCCAGGGTCTCAAGCAGAGGTCTTTCAAATCACCTCCTGCCTGGTCCTTTTAACTGGAGATGCCGGGGATTGAACCTGGGACCTTCTGCCTGCCAAGCAAGAGGCTCTGCCACTGAGCCATGGCTCCTCTTTACAGCTCTCCAGGGTCTCAAGCAGGGGTCTTTCCAATCACCTCCTGCCTGGTCCTTTTAACTGGAGATGCCAGGGATTGAACCTGGGACCTTCTGCATGCCAAGCAGTCAGGCTCTACCACTGAGCCATGGCTCCTCTTTACAGCTCTCCAGGGTCTCAGGCAGAGGTCTTTCCCATCACCTCCTGCCTGGTCCTTTTAGCTGGAGATGCCAGGGATTGAACCTGGGACCTTCTGCATGCCAAGCAGTCACTCTACCACTGAGCCATGGCTCCTCTTTACAGCTCTCCAGGGTCTCAAGCAGAGGTCTTTCACATCACCTCCTGCCTGGTCCTTTTAGCTGGAGATGCCAGGGATTGAACCTGGGACCTTCTGCATGCCAAGCAGTCAGGCTCTACCACTGAGCCATGGCCCCTCTTTACAGCTCTCCAGGGTCTCAGGCAGGAGGTCTTTCCCATCACCTCCTGCCTGGTCCTTTTAGCTGGAGATGCCGGGGATTGAACCTGGGACCTTCTGCATGCCAAGCAGTCGCTCTACCACTGAGCCATGGCTCCTCTTTACAGCTCTCCAGGGTCTCAGGCGGAGGTCTTTCCCATCACCTCCTGCCTGGTCCTTTTAACTGGAGATGCCGGGGATTGAACCTGGGACCTTCTGCATGCCAAGCAAGAGGCTCTACCACTGAGCCACGGCCCCTCTTTACAGCTCTCCAGGGTCTCAGGCGGAGGTCTTTCCCATCACCTCCTGCCTGGTCCTTTTAGCTGGAAATGCTGGGGATTGAACCTGGGACCTTCTGCCTGCCAAGCAGTCGCTCTACCACTGAGCCATGGCTCCTCTTTACAGCTCTCCAGGGTCTCAGGCGGAGGTCTTTCACATCACCTCCTGCCTGGTCCTTTTTAGCTGGAAATGCTGGGGATTGAACCTGGGACCTTCTGCCTGCCAAGCAGACGCTCTACCACTGAGCCATGGCTCCTCTTTACAGCTCTCCAGGGTCTCAGGCGGAGGTCTTTCCAATCACCTCCTGCCTGGTCCTTTTAGCTGGAAATGCTAGGGATTGAACCTGGGACCTTCTGCATGCCAAGCAGAGACTCTACCACTGAGCCACAGCTCCTCTTTACAGCTCTCCAGGGTCTCAGGCAGGAGGTCTTTCACATCACCTCCTGCCTGGTCCTTTTAGCTGGAAATGCTGGGGATTGAACCTGGGACCTTCTGCCTGCCAAGCAGAGGCTCTACCACTGAGCCATGGCTCCTCTTTACAGCTCTCCAGGGTCTCAGGCAGAGGTCTTTCCAATCACCTCCTGCCTGGTCCTTTTAGCTGGAAATGCTAGGGATTGAACCTGGGACCTTCTGCATGCCAAGCAGACGCTCTACCACTGAGCCATGGCTCCTCTTTACAGCTCTCCAGGGTCTCAGGCGGAGGTCTTTCCCATCACCTCCTGCCTGGTCCTTTTAGCTGGAAATGCTGGGGATTGAACCTGGGACCTTCTGCATGCCAAGCAAGAGGCTCTGCCACTGAGCCACGGCTCCTCTTTACAGCTCTCCAGGGTCTCAGGCAGAGGTCTTTCCCATCACCTCCTGCCTGGTCCTTTTAGCTGGAAATGCCGGGGATTGAACCTGGGACCTTCTGCATGCCAAGCAGAGGCTCTACCACTGAGCCATGGCTCCTCTTTACAGCTCTCCAGGGTCTCAAGCAGGAGGTCTTTCCCATCACCTCCTGCCTGGTCCTTTTAGCTGGAGATGCTGGGGATTGAACCTGGGACCTTCTGCCTGCCAAGCAGAGGCTCTACCACTGAGCCATGGCTCCTCTTTACAGCTCTCCAGGGTCTCAAGCGGAGGTCTTTCCCATCACCTCCTGCCTGGTCCTTTTAACTGGAAATGCCAGGGATTGAACCTGGGACCTTCTGCATGCCAAGCAGAGGCTCTACCACTGAGCCATGGCTCCTCTTTACAGCTCTCCAGGGTCTCAGGCGGAGGTCTTTCCCATCACCTCCTGCCTGGTCCTTTTAACTGGAAATGCTGGGGATTGAACCTGGGACCTTCTGCCTGCCAAGCAGAGGCTCTACCACTGAGCCATGGCTCCTCTTTACAGCTCTCCAGGGTCTCAAGCAGGAGGTCTTTCACATCACCTCCTGCCTGGTCCTTTTAACTGGAGATGCTGGGGATTGAACCTGGGACCTTCTGCATGCCAAGCAGAGGCTCTACCACTGAGCCATGGCTCCTCTTTACAGCTCTCCAGGGTCTCAGGCAGGAGGTCTTTCCAATCACCTCCTGCCTGGTCCTTTTAACTGGAGATGCCGGGGACTGAACCTGGGACCTTTTGCATGCCAAGCGGAGGCTCTACCACTGAGCCACAGCTCCTCTTTACAGCTCTCCAGGTTCTCAAGCGGAGGTCTTTCAATGACCTCTTGCCTGGTCCTTTCAACTGGAGATGCCGGGGATTGAACCTGGGACCTTCTGCATGCCAAGCAGAGGCTCTTCCACTGAGCCATGGCCCCTCTTTACAGCTCTCCAGGGTCTCAGGTGGAGGTCTTTCCCATCACCTCCTGCCTGGTCCTTTTAACTGGAGATGCCGGGGATTGAACCTGGGACCTTCTGCATGCCAAGCAGAGGCTCTACCACTGAGCCATGGCCCCTCTTCACAGCTCTCCAAGGTCTCAGGCGGAGGTCTTTCACATCACCTCCTGCCTGGTCCTTTTAACTGGAGATGCCGGGGATTGAACCTGGGACCTTCTGCATGCCAAGCAGAGGCTCTTCCACTGAGCCACAGCTCCTCTTTACAGCTCTCCAGGGTCTCAGGCGGAGGTCTTTCCCATCACCTCCTGCCTGGTCCTTTTAACTGGAGATGCCGGGGATTGAACCTGGGACCTTTTGCCAGCCAAGCAGTCACTCTACCACTGAGCCATGGCCCCTCTTTACAGCTCTCCAGGGTCTCAAGCAGGGGTCTTTCAAATCACCTCCTGCCTGGTCCTTCTAACTGGAGATGCCGGGGACTGGACCTGGGAGCTTCTGCATGTCGAGCAGATGGTCAGTTGCTCAGTCATGGCCCCTCTCACAGAGAACCACCAGATGCCCCTGGAAGCAAAGCTTGGAGGCAATATTCCTCTGCTGCTACCACCGCCCCTTTGGTATTCAGCGACAGACTGCTCCTGAACATGGAGTTTCCATTTACCCATCATGGCTAAATGGACTTGACCTTTAAAACCTCATTTGGAGTACTGTGCACAGTTCTGGTCAGCACACCTCAGAAAGGATATTATAGCATTGGGAAAAGTGCAGAGAAGGGCAACTAGAATGATAAAAGGGTTGGGAACACTTTCCCTACGAAGAAAGGTTAAAATGCTTGGGGCTCTTTAGCTTGGAGAAACGACGGCTGAGGGGCGACATGATGGAGGTTTACAAGATTATGAATGGGATTGGGCAGGTCGAGAGAGAGGTACTTTTCTCCCTTTCTCACAATACAAGAACTCAGGTGGGCACTCAATGAAATTGCTGAGCAGTCGGGTTAGAATGGATAAAAGGAAGTCCTTCTTCACCCAAAGAGTGATTAACTCGTGAAACTCACTGCCACAGGAGGTGGTGGCAGCTACAAGCAGGGACGGCTTCAAGAGGGAATTAAATAAGCATATGGAGCAGAGGTCCACCAGTGGCTATTAGCCACAAGGTATAGACAGGAACTCTCAGTCTGGGGCAAGGGATGCTCTTGTATTCTTGGTGCTTGGGGGGGGGCAACAGTGGGAGGGGCTTCTAGTGTCCTGGCCCCACTGCTGGTCCTCCTGATGGCACCTGGCATTTTTGGCCACTGTGTGACAGAGTGTTGGACTAGATGGGCCACTGGCCTGATCCAACACTGGCTTCTCTTAGGTTCTTACGTTTTTACCCATCGAAGTGACTACTAGCTTTCATGTGGCAGGGAGTTCCACAGCTTAATCACACACGGTTGGACTAGATAGGCCACTGGCCTGATCCAACATTGGCTTATGTTCTTATGACAGGGACTCTCAGGCTGGGGCAAGGGATGCTCTGTACTCTTGGTGCTTGGGATGGGGGGCACCAGTGGGAGGGCTTCTGGAGTTCTGGCCCCACTGCTGGTCCTCCTGACGGAACCTGGTATCTTTGGACACTGTGTGACAGAGTGTTGGACTAGATGGGCCACTGGCCTGATCCAACACTGGCTTCCCTTAGGTTCTTACATTCTCACCCATCGAAGTGACTACTAGCTTTCATGTGGCAGGGAGTTCCGCAGCTTAATCACACACGGTGCAAAGTACTTGATCCCGCTTGCCCTCTAATCGTCCCACAGCTCTCCCTCCCAAACTGGCCGCCCCTTCCTCGGGCCTAGGGCACGGCTCGACCCTCTTTGCAGAGCTCCTCCTTTCGGGATTTCAGCAGCTGCCGCCCCCACCCCGGTTGTTTTGCGAGGCCCGCGGAGTGCAGTCGTCTCTGTTGTGGGGTTCCCGTTCTACATTTCTCTCTCCCTTGTGATCTCTCCCGCTCTCTTGTTTGCCTGTGTTTCTGTTTGTTTCCACCACCGCCGTTTTCAGGCGTTCCATATTCCAACGATGCTTTCCAGGTCTGATACCATCTGCCGAGGAATCGCAACTGGAAAGGGATTCCGGGGAGCGTTCAAGGGGGCACGGGTGACTTTGCCCAGAGTGCCAGGTGGTCCCAACGCCCTCCAGCGCCCAGCTCAAAGTGGCACGTGCCCCCTACTCTAGAACGTCGCCAAACAGCCTCCCGTGCCTGCAGATTTCCTGGGGGAAGAGCCGTCGCGGGGGGCCAGCCGTCTTCCAAGTCTCCCATTACTGATTGTCTAATTGAGGAACCCCCTGACGGGTTTTTGAGAAATCCCAGGATCCCTTGGAAGGCAGTTTGGAAAGAGCCGGCTTCCCTGGCTCGAACACACTCCATCAAGGAGATTAGAAGTCCTGCCAGAGCTGTTTGGTGGGAGCCACATCAGGAAAACACTGCCTGGAGGACACAAGGGCATTAAGCGCCGTAGAGTCGCAGGCGACTTAAGGCAATCCTGCCGGATTTCACAGAGGGGGTCTGCCATTGCCTGCCTCTGCACAGCGACCCCGGACTTCCCCGGTGGGCGCCCACCCCAGTCCCCACGTACCTTCAGGACCGCCTCCTCCAATACGTCCACAGAAGAACGCTGAGATCAGCTGACAACAACTTGCTGGTGATCCCCGGTCCTAGGGAAGTCTGGCTATCCTTGACGAGGGTCAGGGCCTTCTCGGTGCGGGCCCCGAACCTGGTGGAACTCTCTGCTGAACAACATCAGGGTCCTGCGGGATCTGATGCGATTCCGCAGGGCCTGCGAGGCAGAGATGTTCCGCCAGGCTTTCAGCTTTTAGACTGGCCTGAATCTCTCTGTTTTTTCCTATCACCCCCACCAGCCCCGCCCTGCCGCACAGACAGCACCGCAGCCGGAAAACGGGATCTCTATCGCCATCTGGACTGTAAATTTATCGGATTATTACGATAATATCATGTTGATTGTATTTCAAGAAGAAGAAATTGGATCGGTACCCTGCCCTTCACTCAAGAGTCTCAGAGCGGCTTACAATCTCCTTTTCCCTTCCTTTCCCCACAGCAGACATTCTGTGAGGGAGGTGGGACCGAGAGAGCTCTTTCGAGGACTGCCCTTGAGAGAACAGCTCCGAGAGAACTTGCGACTGCCCCAAGGTCACACCAGCAGCTGCATGTGGAAGAGTGGGGAATCAAACCTGGTTCTCTCCCAGATTAGAGTCTGCACGCTTTTAAAGATTGTAAATCACCTAGAGCCTACTTGCAGGGTGGGCTATTCATAAATCTAAATAAATAAATAAATGCTAACGAAGGAAGGCCCGGTTTAATTTCTGAGATTGGACCAGGTGAGGCTAGCCTGGGCCACCCGGGCCACAGTGGAAACAGAGTGGCCACTGGGTAAAGTAGCTGTTGGGGCAGGGCCCCGGGTTCAAATCCTGAATCCCCAGGTGAAAGGACCTCAGGGAGAGGAGGCGTCCAGAGAGAGGCCCAGTTTGGTGTCGTGGTTAAGTGCACAGGCTCTAATCTGGGAGAACCGGGTTTGATTCCCCACTCCTCCATTCGCACCTGCTGGATGACCTTGGGCAAGCCATAGTTCTGTCAGAGCTGTCCTCTCAAAGGCCCCTGTGTGGGACAGGATGCTGGACTAGATGGGCCCTCACTGGTCTGACTCAGCAGGGTTCTTCTGAGGTTCTTCACAGGGGAAGGCCTCGGCCTCTCTGCCCTGTTGTGAGTCCTCCAGAGGAATTGGCTGGCCATTGTGTGAGATGGGATGCTGGACTAGATGGACCCTCACTGGTCTTACCCAGCAGGGCTCTTCTGATGTCCTTATCAGGGGAAGGCCTCGGCCTCCGTGCCCTGTTGCTGGCCCTCCAGAGGAACTGGCTGGCCCCTGTGTGAGAAAAGGATGCGGGACTAGATGGACCCTCACTGGTGTGACCCAGCAGGGCTCTTCTGGTGTCCTTATCAGGGGAAGGCCTCGGCTGCTCTGCCATGTTGCTGTCCCTCCAGAGGAACTGGCTGCCCCCCTTGTGAGACCCTGGCTGGTCTGATGAAGCAGAGTACAGGCAGGATGATGTTTGTGGAGCAGGATGATGTTTGTGGAGAGGGGCAGCTGACTTTCCTGGGACGGATCCTGTAGCAGCTCACCTCCACACAAACACACACACACAGGCCCATCCCCTTGAGCTAACCGAGAGCCTCTAATCCCCTCGAAGGCTCGACAGCTTCGCGGTCCCCCGGGGCACCAGGTGCCTTGCCGATCTGTTCCCTCTCCGGAGCGCGGCGCCTCGGCAGGGAAGGCCAAGAGGCCTTCCCGCCCCACTCGGCCGTGGCCGGGATGGTGGCCGCGGAAAGGACGCCCACCTCCCGCCGGAGAGGCTCTGGGAGCCGAAAGGCCTTTGGCGGCGGCGGAGGAGGACGAGGCATTTCTCGAGGCTGCTGCAGAACGCCCCGGCCGCCTTGGGGCTGCAGCGAGCGGGTAGCCGCGCGGGGCGAACCCAGGCGTCCGAGGCGGAGGCTCGCCTTTCCCGCCCGCCGGCGCTGCAGCAGAGCTCCCCACACACACCCCCCGACACCTTAGCAAGCAGACCTGGATTTTTCCCTGCGGGAGGCGCCGGTCTCCCCCTTGTGTGTGTGCGCGCGGGAGTTAAATCCTGCCTGCCCCCCTCCCTCTCTCCTTCACCCGCCTCCTGCTCCCCCCCAGCCTTCCTCCTCCTCCTCCTCCTCCTCCTCTCCTCCCTCCCTCCCCGCTCGGTGCAGCCGCACCGGCGAGGCTCTTCCAATGCCAGCCGCTCGCCGCCGCCCTCGGCCCTCCCCCTCCATCTGCAGGAAGGGGGCCGGCCTTCCCTTGCCTTCCCTTCCCCGCCCTGCCCAGGGCCAGCCCCCTCCCCCGCCAGCCCTCCTGCTGCCTCCAACCCCCCCCCCAGCTGGCTTGGGGGAAAGAACCCCCACACCCCGCGCCCGGTGCAGCTGGAGCGCCTCTCGGTGCGCCTCCGCCGGCGCGCTCCGCGCTCTCTCCGCCCCACTCCGGGGAGGCGCCTGGCTCCGGCGCTCCGCCTCTCCTCGCCTCGCCCCCTCTCCCCAGCCCAACCCCGGTTCTGCGGGGCTGGGAGAAGGCGAGCGCAGGAGCCAGGGCCGCCCCCCCAGCCGTGCGCTCGCTCGCTCGCTCGCTCTCCCCGTTCCGGAGCGGGCCGTCCGGGAGCAGCGCCCGGGCCCGGGGGGGCGCGCGGCCATGGCGGAGCCCAGTTAAGAGGCGCTGCGGGGGCCACAGCCCCGGCGCAGCCCCCCCCTTCCCTCCCTCCCTCCCTCCCCGTTGCGGATCTCGCCGCCCGCCCGGCTTTTGTCTGCCGATGGTCCGCCCGCCTGGAGCCGGCCGGGGGGGTTCCCTGGAGAGGGGCCCCTCCGCCGCGCCCGCCTGAGCCGGGCCCCTTGGCGCAGGAGGGGCGCCCGCCGAGCGAGAGGATGCGCCCGCCCGTCGGTTGAGAGAGCGAGAGAGCGAGAGAGAGAGAGCCCGCTGCACCCCCGCAGGTAAGCCCCCCCCCGCTTTCCCCGGGAGAGGCGGTGGGCTGGGGGAGGGAGAGGAGGAAGGGCGCCGGGGAGAGCTTTGCGCATGGTGGTTGGCCGAGGGGAGGGGCGGGGAGGGGGGTGCCGAGGCCGGGACTGGCGACCGGAGGCTTTGCCACCGGGGAGGAGGGGGGGGTGCGGAGCCCGCCTGGAGGGACCCGGGAGGGGGGCAGCTGGGTCGCCGGGGACGGGGGAAGGGTCGCGGCCGGAGCCGGGGGGGGGCGCGCGCTTTCCCCGCTTGCTTTCGGGGTGTGGGGGGGGCGTCGGAGAGGGTTCGCATCTTGTCTTGTGCCAGGCGGTTGGTGAGGGGTTGGTGCCTGCCTTTGGCGAAGGCCGAGCGATTCGGGCGGTGCAGGTGGCACTGGATGCGCTGCCCGGGCGGGGAGGGGGCGGCGGCTTCTGGGCCCGTTTGCGGGGCGGGGGCGGCGAGAGAGGACAGAGGGGGCGGCGCGTCCCGGCCGGACCCCCCCCCAGCCGGTCAGCTGGGCCTCTGCCTGGGGGCCGGAGCCGTCTTGGGAGCGGGGCGCTTGCTGCCACGGGGGGGGGGGAGGTCCGGCCGTCACAGGCGGGCATGCTGCGGCCGGCGGGGGGGGGGCGGGAGGAGGAGGAGGAACCCCCCCCTCTCTGCGCCAGGGGCTGCCGGGGGGGGGCGTCGGATGCCCTTGGAGCCAAGAGCAGGAGGTTTTGCAAAGGGAGGGGGGGCGTCTTCGGCGTGGAGGGGGGCGGGGGCGCCAAAATACCCGCGGGGGGGGGCGGAGAGAGAGAGAGGAATGTCTCGGCCAAGGTTGCATCGCCTTCTGAGGCTGGCGGCCGCGGCGGCAGAGCCTTTTGGATTTACGCCCCCCCCCGTCCCCGTCCCCGTCTGTCTCGGAGGGCTTCCCAGCGCTGGCTGGGCTCTGTCAGACTATGGGGGTGGCAGGTGGTTGGGAAAGGGGGGGGGCGCCTTGCCAGCTGAGAGAGGGAGGGAGGGAGGGAGAGGTGCCATTCTCTTCCCCTGCCTCGGGGGCACCTGGGTTTCCTCTCCCCCTCCCTGTTGCTGTGGGGGGGCAAAGATCTGTGGGATGGGTGAGCTGGGAAACCAGCCCGCATGGTGGGGGAGAAGACCCCCCTCTGCTATTATACTGAGCCACGCCAGGCTAGAGAGAGAGAGGGAGGGGAGAGAAACCCCCCTCTTTGTTTTGGGGGCCGGCGGGCTGGGATGCAGAGGAGGCGCTGGGCTCCTTCCAAGCGAAACAGACCGAGCCCCTGCCAGAAGAAAATCGCAGCCTTCTCTTGCCTGTGTTTTTCCGTGGGCGATTGTGATCACCTTGGGGCAATTGCAGGATTAATGTGGGGGGGGGGGGCCTCGATTGGGTGGTTGACACTCCCCCTTTACACGCACAGGCATGCCCGCACCTCGGATCCTTGCTCCGTTGCTCCCCCGGTACCGGTTCCGTCCCCTCTTGGGTTCCCGGGGCTGCAGCAGGGAACAGCCAGCAGAGGCAGCCGTTTTCTCTCTTGTGTCTCCCCCCCCAGCCCTGGACCGCCCCATGTCGGTCTCCATCCTGCCCTCAAGGTTGATGTATGATGCTTTTTGGAAAATGGGCTGGCAGGAAGGCCGGCGGTGCTCGGCAGAGCCGGCGACCGAGCCAGCATCAGATGGACTTTGGCCCATCGCCTCGGAACGCCTGGCCGCCTCCTCGCTTCTCCCCAGGCTCCCGGGACCTACAGATGCTCACCCGCTCCCTGACATTCACACTTCTGCAGCGGCGTGCACCCGGACGGGTTTGCCGCCTCCCTCGCTATCCTCTGGAAGAAAACCAAAACACACATGCGTGTTCCCTCGCCTGACACACCGCCGCCAACAGCTGTGTGCTAAGATATGCACGTTTGATGGCGTTTGGGCACTGTGTCCGGAAACATGTGTGGTGCAGAAGTAGATCATTAAGATGATGATGGCGGGTGTTTAGACAGAATCGTCGGCGCCTGTGGGAGTTTGCGAGGTAGCCTAAGCGAGCGCCCTGGCTCCAGGTCCCTGCTCCGAGGCGCTTACAGTCTCAATTCTACCTGGGGGAGGGAGGGAGGGAAGGACAGAAGGGGGGGGGGCGTGGAGAATACCAAAATGGCCTGTGTCCTGCCAGTGTTGTGGTGGTAGATCTGGGTACAGGCGTGCCTCATGCTCTCTGGCACCAAGTGGCGCTGCCAGGGATGATCACCGAAAGTGGAGTCACCGGGGTTTTGTTGCTCTCAGCCGCTCATAAACTGTCACTCCCACGCTGACATCCATTAACACAACTGAGCTCACCGCCTGAGCCCCGTGCACGGGCTCAGTAGCATCTACAAGGCCCCATTTCTCTCCCCCCCACCACCCAGGCAGCTGCAAGGAAAGGCGGAAACCGCCACATCCTCACATGTCCCCCAATCAGTACACTATGTTCACAGGACATTTTGAGCATCCCAGTAATCGATTGTCTCAGTACTCCTTGACAATAACCCTAAAAGCCATGGGGACAGGCTAGGGCTGAGCGGAACGGCCTCTGCTTGGCATGCAGAAGGTCCCAGGTTCAATCTCCAGCATCTCCAGTTAAAAAGGACTAGGAGGTAGGTGATGGGAAAGACCTCTGCCTGAGGCCCTGAGGAACTATGGCTCAGTTGGAAGAGCCTCTGCTTGGCATGGAGAAGGTCCCAGGTTCAATCCCCGGCATCTCCAGTTAAAGGGAGCAGGTAGTAAGTGGTGGTGGGAAACACCTCAGCCAGAGACCCTGGAGAGCTGTAGAGAGGGGCTGTGCCTCAGTGGTAGAACCACTGCTTGGCATGCAGAAGGTCCCAGGTTCAGTCCCCGGCATCTCCAGTTAAAAGGACCAGGCAGGAGGGGATGGGAAAGACCTCAGCCAGAGACCCTGGAGGGCTGTAAAGAGGGGCCATGGCTCAATGGAAGAGCCTCTGCTTGGCACGCAGAAGGTCCCAGGTTCAATCCCCAGCATGTCCAGTTAAAAATACCAGGTAGTAGGTGATGATGGGAAAGACCTCCATCTGAGACCCTGGAGAGCTGTAAAGAGGGACGGTGGTTCAGTGGAAGAGCCTCTGCTTGGCATGCAGAAGGTCCCAGGTTCAATCCCCGGCACCTCCAGTTAAAAAGGACTAGGAGGTAGGTGATGGGAAAGACCTCTGCCTGAGGCACTGAGGAACTATGGCTCAGTTGGAAGAGCCTCTGCTTGGCATGCAGAAAGGTCCCAGGTTCAATCCCCAGCATCTCCCATTAGGGAAAGGACTAGGCTGGTGAGGATGCAGTGGGAAAGACCTCCGACCCTGGAGACCCTGGAGAGCTGTAAAGAGGGGCCGTGGCTCAGTGGCAGAGCCTCTGCTTGGCCTGCAGAAGGTCCCCGGTTCACTCAAAGGACCAGGCAGGAGGTGATGTGAGAAACCTCTGCCCGAGACCCTGGAGAGCAGCTGCCAGTCTGAGTGGACAATGCTGACCTTGATGGACTGAGTGTCAGACTCCATCTAAGGTGGCCTCTTGTCTCCATAGAAGACGGACGAAGCTCAACTTCCACGTTGCAAACACAGGAGAGGCCAAAAGAGCAATGCTTTGACCGACGGGTGAGCTGAAGAGGACAGCTGAGAACCCGTTCACAGCTCATGATCTTAACCGCATTGCACTATGCCAGCATGGACTTCTGTGCATGGACCTAACATCCAGCATACCTGGATGTGCCGTTCGTATGTTCATAGTTACTGACTTAGTCTATCTCGTCATTCTTCAAAGAAGCTCGGGGTGGTCTGCGTTATTCCTCCCCCCTCTTCCATTTTATCCTTACGACTACCTTGCGAGGTAGGAGAGGATAAGAGACTCCCCCCACACACAAAACCACCCAGCAGGCTTCCTGGGAATTCGAACCTTGGTCTCCCAAATCCTCACCTGGCATTCTAACCACTACGTCCCGCTGATAACACAGCGGCGCCTGTCTGAATGCCTGATCGGAGCTCCAGTGTTCCCTCTAAGCTGAGCTAGTATGAGCTAGCTCACCGTTCTTTAGCCTCCAGCTCACACATTTTTTTGTCTTGGCTTGGGAAGGAGGGCTCCAGAGCAGACTAATTTATGCAGCGGCCAAATCGCTGGCTCACGACCAACATTCCCTCTAAGCTGTGTGGTCTTGCGAGCAAAAAGAAGAAGAAGAAGAAGAAGAGATTGGGTTTATACCCTGCCCTTCACTTGGAGTCTCAGAGCGGCTTACAAACTCCGTTTCCCTTCCCCTCCCCACAACAGACACCCTGTGAGGTAGGTGGGGCTGAGAGAGCTCTAACACAAACTGCTACATAAGAGAGAAGCCAATGTTGAATCAGGCCAATGGCCCATCTAGTCCAACACTCTGTCACACAGTGGCCAAAAATACCAGGTGCCATCAGGAGGACCAGCAGTGGGGCCAGGACACTAGAAGCCCTCCCACTGCTGCCCCCTCCAGCTCTTTCAGGAACAGCTGTGCCAGAGCTTGTGACTGACCCAAGGTCACATCAGCAGGTGCAAGTGGAGGAGTGGGGGAATCAAACCCAGTTCTCCCAGATCACAGTCCGCACGCTAACCACCACACCAAACTGGCTCAAAAACTCTACTTTGTGAGCGGCTGCCATTAAAGCTGTGAGCAAGTGATTTGGTGCTGCAGAAATTAGTTGGCCCTGGAGCCCTCCTTCCTGAGCTGAGACAAAAATGTGTGCGCCGGAGGCTAAAAAAACGTGAGCTGGCTCACACTCACTCAGCTTAGAGGGAACGCTGCTCACGACTTTAATGCCAAGTAACTCACAGGACAGAATTTTTGCTCACAATGCTCAGAGCTTAGAGGGAGCCTTGTCGAGGGAGACCGGTCTTCATTTCCTCAGTCTGTATTTCTTAACGCACAGTGATTTGGCCGTGAGAAACGCCCCCCCCCGCCCCCAAAGCACTCAGATTGTCATTGGCTTTGTCAGAAGGGAATGGAGTCACCAAGTGGCACTGTTGATGCCGCGAAGTCACTGGCAGCAGGCCACGGTTTCCAAAAGGATCCGGGGGGGGGGAATATACGTCTGTGTGTCATAACAGTTAGCAAATCAGCCCGGGCGGCGTAGTTCCATTCAGTTACATTTCTCTTCCTCCGGGGAGTTCAGGGAGACGTATAGAGACGATTTCATCCTGTTTCCCTTTCGGCGTTCTCGGCGGCTGTAAAAGGGGCAGCTGAGCCGGGAGCGAGCGGCCGGGCCCGATTGAGCTCCCGTGGTGGGTTTCGAACTCGGGTCCGGCACTCAAACGACTGCATGCCCTGCCTCTCTAGATGGGTGGAGTGGGTAGGTGCTAGTATGAATTTCTCTCTCGGTGCCCCTGCCTTTGCGGAGGACGTTACGACTCCCGTGCATCTAAAAGGCTGATGTGTGTCTGTGATTCCCCCCAGTGTGAAACATCACAATCTGTTTGCGCTTAGCTGTTCGGGGAACAGAAACCGCACAGGCAGACGGAGGGAGGGGACTGTCACAAGAATTTCTAATTCATTCGTATCACGGCAGGGAGCGGCTTCCGTCTTTCTCTCCTCCATTTTATCTTCACAACAACCCTGCGAGGGAGTAGAAGAGAGCAAGAGTCCAGTAGCACTGCAGACTGACAAAATTTGCGGTGGGGGGGGAGCTGTGGGCAGGGACTCACAGAAGCTCCTCCCCCTTGCCTTTGTGAGTCTTTTAAGGCACTCCTGGGACTCCTGCTGTGTTTTTTACAGCTCCGGAGGTACACGGCGACCCGTCTGGACCTCCCCCGTGCGAGGGAGGTGAAGCTAAGGGGAATGTGACCGGTCCAAGGTCACCCAGCGACCTTCCAGGGCACGAGTGGGGATTCGAACCCAGGGCTCCTAAATACGAGTCTGATACTCTTAACCACACTAACTCTTGAGCGGTGCTCCCTCTAAGCTGTACAGTCTCGTGAACAGAAGTTCTACTTTGCGAGCTGCTGGCATTGAAGTTGTGAGCGAGCGATTGGGCTGATGCATAAACTAGTTTGCTCTGGAGCCCTCCTTCCTGAGCTGAGACAAAAATGTGTGAGCTAGAGGCTACGAAACTGTGAGCTAGCTCACACTAGCTCAGCTTAGAGGGAACCACTGCGTCTTGAGTCCTCTCTGTTCCTTATGGTTGTGTTAGGCCCAGTGTAGCCAGTCTTGCTTTCCCCATTGGAAGAGCCCCTGCTGTTTTGGGGGCGACTGAACTGGAGTGGTGGGAGCCCCTGAATCCTGCCTCCTTGCCCTCCCACGTCTCCTGGATGCATCTGCTGACTTTGGAGAGAGGTCTCTGCTCCTTCCAAGCGGGCAGCCTGTGAAACTCCACATCTTCTCTTCTCGTGGAACGTCCGTGGCACCAGCCACACGGAGATGGATTACCTTCTGAGTGGTTCCTACCCTTTCCCTCTTAAGGACATAAGAACCTAAGAGAAGCCAGTGTTGGATCAGGCCAGTGGCCCATCCAGTCCAACACTCTGTGTCACACAGCGGCTAAAAATACCAGGGGCCCTCAGGAGGTCCAGCAGTGGGGCCCGAACTCCAGAAGCCCCTCCCACTGTTGCCTCCCCTAAGGACCAAGAATACAGAGCATCACTTGCTCCAGACTGAGAGTTCCTATAAGAACCTAAGAGAAGCCAATATTGGATCAGGCCAGTGGCCCATCCAGTCCAACACTCTGTGTCACAGGGTGGCCAAAAATACCAGGTGCCCTCAGGAGGTCCAGCAGTGGGGCCAGGACACCAAAAGCCCTCCCACTGTTGACCCCCCCCCAAGCACCAAGAATACAGAGCATCACTTGCCCCAGAGTCCCTATCTATACCTTCTGGCTAATAGCCACGGATGGGTCTTTGTTCCAGATGTTTATCCAATTCCCTCTTGAAGCCCTCCATGCTTGTAGCTGCCACCCCCTCCTGTGGCAGTGAATTCCACGTGTTAATCCCTCTTTGGGTGAAGAAGGACTTCCTTTTCTCCATTCTAACCTGACCGCTCAGCAATTTCATGGAGTGCCCACAGAGTTCTTGTATTGTGAGAAACGGAGAAAAGGACTTTCTCTACCGGCTCTATCCCATGCATAACCTTGTAAATCTCCAGCATGTCTCTTCAACCAGTTCCTGGTTTGTCCCCTCCAGGCCCAGCCTGCTGGCGATTCTTCCTACCTCCTGCTTTCAGAGGTTCCCTGGGGCTGCCCAAACAAGAAGAATCCAAATCGTTCCAAGGACTTTAGTCTACCATAAGCTTCAGTGGATGGATGCCCCAGTTCAATGTAGGAGAGCCAATTTGGTGCAGTAGTTAAGAGTGCGGACTCTAATCTGGGAGAACCGGGTTTGATTCCCCCACTCCTCCATGCGTGCTGCTGATTCCCCCACTCCTCTCAAGGGCAGTCCTCAAAAGAGCTCTCTCAGCCCCCACCGACCTCCCAGGGTGTCTGTTGTGGGGAGGGGAAGGGAAAAGAGTTTGTCAGCCGCTCCGAGTGAAGGGCGGGGTAGAAATCCAATCTCCTCTTCTCCTTGGATGCGTGAAGTGGACAGTCTGTTGGCAGACATAGATGTGCAAACAAACATGTAAGATGGGGGGGGCAGTTGTAAATAGCCGTGAAGTGACGTGAAAAGTAAAGTAAAGTAAAGTGAAGTAAAACCAAAGTGTGAGCCAGGCCTGTGAGTGGCAGTAAGGGGGTATAACACTGTCTTCCTGGATCTTGCAAAGCTGTTACATACGTGTTTATTTAAACGTTTTTATCTTGGCTTCCCTCTTGGTCCAAGGAGGCTTAGGACAATAGCTAAAGACGCTTCCCGTCAGTGCAAAGAATGAAATAGCAAACCCCAGATCTGTCTCCCCCTTTAACAGAAGCTTGCCTTTCAGTCCCTCTCCGAAGGCCGGGCAAACAAGGAGGCCTTGCAACACCCTTTGACGATCTCCAGGGCGGGGACCCAGACCAGTGTTCCCTCTAAGCTGAGCGAGTGTGAGCCAGCTCACAGGTTTTTAGCCTCCGGCGCACACGTTTTTGTCTCCGCTCAGGAAGGAGATGGCTCCAGAGCAAACTGATTTATGCAGCCGCCCAATCGCTGGCTCACAACTTTAATGCCAGCAGCTCACAAAGTAGACTCCACAGCGTAGAGGGAGCACCGCCCCCCCCCTCGCCTCTTCAGGGAGCCCGTCCCTCAGAGCCAGGGCCCAACAGGCCATCCTCAGTGGTGGGAGAGCCAGCAGACGGCTGCCCGACAACCGTGGCTTGGCGCGCGGGGACATGTCGACGGTGATGATCCTGACTAACGACCATGATGGCAGAGGGATAACCGGCTCACTGTTTGAGCCACAGGAAGCGGCAGTCCAATTTCTCAGTTCACCACTTTCACGATGGAGTCTCCCTTTGAAAGCTTTTCCCGGTGAAGGATGGGGACTTCTGAGTTCGGAGAAGCAGTATCCCGGGGAAACGCTGCTGCAGTCGACCAAATCCGTTGCTTCTCTGGGGGAAATGGGGGGGGGTGTTTGTTGAGCATCTGCCAGCCCCCACGTGGCCGGCTTGGTGGGCCGTGAGAGGCTGTGTACCCGTGAAGCTGCCTTGTACGCAATCAGAGCATTGGTTAATCAGGTTCAGTCTTGCCTACTCTGACTGGCAGCTGCTTTCAGGGGTCTCAGGAAAAGGTCTTTTCCATCACCTGGTCCTTGTGAACTGGAGATGCTGGGGAGTGAACCTGGGACCTTCTGCATGCCAGGCAGAGGCTCTGCCTCTGAGCCACAGCCCCTCTTTACAGCTCTCCAGGGTCTCAGGCAGAGGTCTTTCCCATCAACTCCTGCCTGGTCCTTCTAACTGGAGATGCTGGGGACTGAACCTGTGACCTTCTGCGTGCCAAGCAGAGGCTCTGCCACTGAGCCACGGCCCCTCTTTACAGCGCTCCAGGGTCTCAGGAAGAGAGGTCTTTCCCATCACCTCCTGCCTGGTCCTTCTAACTGGAGGTGCTGGGGACTGAACCTGTGACCTTCTGCATGCCAAGCAGAGGCTCTGCCACTGAGCCACAGCCCTTCTTTACAGCTCTCCAGGGTCTCAGGCTGAGGTCTTTCCCATCACCTCCTGCTTGGTTCTTTTTTTAACTGGAGATGCCAGGGATTGAACCTGGGACCTTCTGCATGCCAAACAGACATTCTGCTACTGAGCCATGGCCTCTCCCCAAACATGAACACACATGAAGCTGCCTTTGATTGAATCAGACCTTTGGGTCCATCAAGGTATCAGGACCTGGGACCTTCTGCAGGCCAAGCAGATGCTCTGCTGCTGAGCCATGGCCAGTCTTTACAGCTCTCCAAGGTCTCAGGCGGAGGTCCTTCACATCACCTACTGCCTGGTCCTTTTAACTGGAGATACCAGGGATTAGAATCATAGAGTTGGAAGGGATCTCCAGGGTCATCTACTCCAGCCTCCTCCACAATGCAGGAAATTCACAAATACCTCCCCCCACCCAGTGACCCCTGTTCCATGCCTAGAAGATAGGACAGAAAGTCTCCAAGATCTCTGGCCAAATTGGCCTGGAGAACAATGGCTTTCTGACCCCTGTTCCATGCCTAGAAGATAGGACAAAAAGCCTCCAGGATCTCTGGCCAAATTGGCCTGGAGAACAATGGCTTCCTGACCCCAAAGTGGCGATTGGCATTCCCCTGGGCGTGTAAGAAAGGGCCATGAGAACAAAGCCCTGAGGCAACCCTTCCTGCCCTCCCTTCTCGTGATCTGCCTAAGTCCACAGAATCAGCATTGCTGTCCGATGGCCATCCAGCATCTGCTTGGAAACGCCCAAAGGAGGAGAGCCTGCCACCTCCCCGGAGGTGAACCTGGGACCTTCTGCCTTCCAAGCAGAGGCTCTGCCACTGAGCCACAACCCCTCCTCTATGTAGACCTCTCTTAGGTCAAGGGAGCTCCATAGCCAGTAAGATCGTGCTTAGAATATCCTCTTACTAATCTAGGGTTTAGGCAAAGTCTTTTTTTCCCTTTAAGTTTTTATTTATATAAGTTTAACATTAAACAGCCAAATAAATACATTATTAATATATATCTCTGGAGTCTTCGGAGATTTTTGTTCTTAATATGTACATAGGCTCTTGACCAACGTTTTCGGAATTCAAGCTCGTCTTTACCATGTAACAACATTGTCAATTTTTCCATTTCTGCTAAATTTAACAATTTCAAAATTAATTCTTCTATTAATGGTATTTTGTCCAGTTTCCAATTTTGTGCTAGTAAAATTCTAGCTGAGGTTACTATATATGTTAGCAGATTAACATCATTTTTTTTAAATGTTATCCGGTATAATATTTAATAAGAAAATCTCAGGTGATAATTCCAAGTTGGTATTTAACATGTCTACTCTCAGTTTTCTGACCTCTTTCCAAAACTTATATATTCTTTCACAGTTCCACTACATATGATAGAAAGTACCCATGTTCACTTTACGATTCCAACAATTCTTAGGCAATTTCTTTGAGCATTTGGCAAGTCTATCTGGTGCCCGGTACCACCCATAGAACATTTTGATTGTATTTTCTTTATAAGAAGTAGCTTTAAGGAACTTTATTGCCTTCCAAGTTTTACTCCAGTCATCTATCTGAATATCGTAACCAATATCTTGCACCCATCTTATCATATTTTCTTTGAGTACCTCATCCTGCATATAATCCGTCAACAAAAAGTTATATATTTTTAGGCAAGTTCTGATTGGTTGGCTGTTGACCCCAGAGAGTGTCGTTTTGGCTATTTCTTCCATCCAGCGGCACATGGCCTTGGGAGTCGGGACATTTGTTGGGAACCTCTTCAGGCCTCTCTGCCAGCTGTCCGTCAGTTGTCCCCATGTCTTGTTCTGGCATAATGTCCTCCAGACTCTGGCGAATGTCTGGCGCCGAGTCTCCTGCCCAGGTCTTGGGCCACGGCTGGCAACGTTTGAACCTTCAGGGGACCTTGTCAGGACTGACTGGCCGAGTGAGGAACCCTCGTGTGTCTCAGAGGATTCTGGGGAGGGCGGTTTAGTCTGTGAAACCCCGGCCAGGACTTTTGGGCAAGCGTGGCTTCATGTGACTGGCGTCGGTGCCCACAGCTCTCCCACAATGCTCCTCTCTGGCTAGATGCTGCCGGGGGGGGGGGATTGGTAGCTGCGTGTGAACTGTCTTTTGGCGAACCTCGTCAGCAGGGACGTACGAAGGCCTTGGTCACATCCCGATCGGGGGCTGTCTGTTAAAGTGCTTTTGTCTGGGGCACCCTGGAAAGACTCTCTGGACACTTTGCGCCTGAGGTTCCTAACTGGGATCTTGTGGGGTGAACGTGATCGTCTAGGGTTGCGTCTGTTTCCCAAGCTCTCAAGCCCAATTCAAATTGCTGGTGTTGGCTTTGAAAGTCTTCGGTGGTTTGGTACAGAAGTACATGAAAGGCCACCTCTGTCCCTATGTATCTACCTGGGCTTGGTTGATTGATTGAATTCTTTTGTATTCTCCCTTTCTTCCCGGGGGGGCGCAAAGCAGCTCACACTTCTTCTCCTCGCCTCCGTTTTAATTCTCACAACGACCCTATGAGGTAGGTCAGGCTGAGTCTGTGTGACGGGCCCAAGGTCACCCCAGAGAACTTCCCTGGCGCAAGGGGGGATTCGAACCTGGGTCTTCCAGATTTGAGATCTGCTGTAGCAGAAATTGGCCCGGTTAGAAGCCCACGGTAGTTGGGCTGTGAGAAGCCAAGGCCACCAAGAAGAAGAAGACACTGGATTTCTACCCTGCCCTTCACTACCTGAAGGAGTCTCAGAGCAGCTGACAATCTCCGTTCCCTTCCCCTTCCCACAACAGACACCCTACGAGGGATATGGGGCTGAGAGATCTCTCTCTAGAACTGCTCCTGAGAGAACAGCTCTGAGAGAACTTGTGACTGACCCAAGGTCACACCAGCAGCTGTATGTGGAGGAGTGGGGAATCAAACCCAGTTCTCCCAGATTAGAGTCCGCGCTCCTAACCACTACACTTAACTGGCTCTCAGCTGAGCAGACTGGGGATTTGAACTCAAGCCTCTACAGATTGACACATTAACCACTATGTCACACTTCCAGTTGCCTATTTTATACTATGGCTTTATTGTCTTACGCAGGGGCTACCCTTGAAGACAACTCAGAAAACAACAGCAGGTAGGAAATGCAGCTGCTCAGTCGCTGACTGATATAAGTAGGTCCAGTTGCATAACAGAAGGGTTTGTTTTTTTCAACCTAAATCTTTATTTTCCCTTAGCAAGCATACAACAAGCATACATTGTACATCCTGTAGGTAAAACTATGAATTTACAAGTACCAAGAATTGAACAAAGGAAAGGACAGCATGGCAGAAATAATTAATCTGATAGGAAAAAGTGCAGAGAAGGGCAACTAGAATGATAAAAGGGTTGGAACACTTTCCCTCCGAAGAAAGGTTAAAACGCTTGGGGCTCTTTAGCTTGGAGAAACGACGGCTGAGGGGAGACATGATCGAGGTTTATAAGGTTATGAATGGGATAGAGCAGGTTGAGAAAGAAGTCCTTTTCTCCCTTTCTCACAATACAAGAACTCGTGGGCACTCTGTGAAATTGCTGAGCAGTCGGGTTAGAACAGGTAAAAGGAAGTCCTTCTTCACCCAAAGAGTGATTAACATGTGGAATTCACTGCCACAGGAGGTGGTGGCAGCTACAAGCATAGACAGTTTCAAGAGGGAATTAGATAAACATATGGAGCAGAAGTCCATCAGTGCTATTATCCACAGGGGATAGATGGGAACTCTCAGTCTGGGGCAGGTGATGCCCTCTATTCTTGGTGCTGGGGGGAGGCAGCAGTGGAAGGGCTTCTAGTGTCCTGGCCTCACTGCTGGACCTCCTGATGGCCCCTGGTATATTTTGGCCACTGTGTGACAGAGTGTTGGACTAGATGGGCCATTGGCCTAATCCAACATTGGCTTCTCTTGTGTTCTTATGTTATGTTCTTATGTTCTTAGTATTGTCAGTTTGGAAATGTGCTATAATATTGTTTGCTGTAGATCTTCTGGGTTATATGGCCGTGGTCTGGGCATTAATGCAAAGACCACAGCCACACAACCCGGAAAATCTACAGCAACTAATGAACCCCGGCCGTGAAAGCCTTCGACAACATACTATAATATTGCTTTGACTGCACCGCTTTTTTGAATGTGTCGTTTTAACATGTCATGGAAATTTTGGAATGCCTGCCTTGAATGCCAGTTTGTTTCCCCGGTTCATTTCAGAATGCCGGATTAGTCATCTGTGGCTTAGGGCCTTGTAGAATGGATGGCCCAGGGAAGTGAGGCGCGTCGTATCTTTGGCGTTTTCTTTTGTGAAGGTGCCAAGTTTGAGCTCTTTTCAGGGAGGTTTTGCCTGGAGGCCCTGGGATGCTCCGTTCTGTTATGATGCTCTCCGGTTTTTGATGGTGAAGACGGTGCTTTGACTGGGGCCGTGTTTTTACTGTAATTGAAGATGGTGTTTTAGCTGTGGAGCGTGTTTCAGGGAATGGGTGCCGGAAACTTCCTTTTGAGCCATGTGGAAAAGTGGTGTCAAAATATCTGAGATGGATCTGTTGATGTTTCACTTGTGCGGATGATGAGTGAACTGCTTTACGTGCGCTTTCCAAAGCAGAAAGGTGAAGTGTGCGTGATATTGCCCAAATAAGATCACTGATAGTCTCTTACAAGCTGCCAGGAAAAACCCTGGTTCTCAAAATCTTGGTGGGGGGGGGTGACTCAGTGGCAGAGCCTCTGCTTGGCATGCAGAAGGTCCCGGGTTCAACCCCCAACATCTGTTTAAAAGACCAGGCAGGAGGTGATGTGAAAGACCTCCACCTGAGACCCTGGAGAGCTGTAAAGAGGGGCCATAGCTCAGTGGCAGAGCCTCTGCTTGGCATGCAGAAAGTCCCAGGTTCAATCCCTGGCATCTCCAGTTAAAAAGGACCAGGCAGCAGGTGATGGGAGAGACCTCTGCCTGAGACCCTGGAGAGCTGTAAAGAGGGGGCGTGGCTCAGTGGCAGAGCTTCTGCTTGGCATGCAGGAGGTCCCAGGTTCAATCCCCGGCATCTCCAGTTAAAAAGGCCCAGGCAGGAGGTGATGGGAAAGACCTCCGCCTGAGACCTTGGAGAGCTGTAAAGAGGGGCTGTGGCTCAGTGGCAGAGCCTCTGCTTGGCATGCAGAAGGTCCCAGGTTCAATCCCCGGCATCTCCAGTTGAAAAGTACCAGGCAGGAGGGGATGGGAAAGACCTCTGCCTGAGACCTTGGAGAGCTGTCAAGAGGGGCTGTGGCTCAGTGGCAGAGCCTCTGCTTGGCATGCAGGAGGTCCCAGGTTCAACCCCCAACACCTCCTGTTAAAAGGGCCAGGCAGTGGGCGGTCTGAAAGACTTTCCCTTGAGACCCTGGAGAGCGGCTGCCAGCCTGGGTAGACAATACTGACCTTGATGGACTGGTGGTCTGGTGTAGTATCAGGCAGGTTCATGTATGTTCATGTTTGGGGAGGGGCTGTGGCTCAGTGGTCGGGCCTCTGCTTGGTTTGCAGAAGGTCCCGGTGCAACTCCCGAAATCCCCAGTTGAAAAGGGCCAGACAGGAGGTGATGGGAAAGGTGTACAGCCCCTGCCAGTCTGAGCAGACGATACTGTCCATGACGGACCGAGGGCCTGATTCAGCATAAGGCAGTTTCATGTGTGTTCATGAGAAGTCATGGGTAATGAGCTTGGATTGGGCACCCGGTCTCCCCATCTGACCAGGGCTCTCTGCACGTCCCACGATTCCTCAGGGGGCTCCCGGCTCACAATCTGGGCCTCGGAAGCCAGGGAAGACGGGAATCATCTCTCCGTGAGATCCTTTGCCAATGCGCTAAGTGTTCCTTCTTCTGTGCCTTGGAACACGGCACCGTAAAGCCTGACAGCCTTTGATGCCAGCCGAAGCTTTTGTGGCGCGGTTTCAGTCGGAAGGTGTCAAATATGTACATTAGTTGGCGGAGGCCCACGGCAGATCCGTTGGCTCGAAGGATGGAAGTTGGCTGCAAAATCATGTTATCTCGTGGTTCTCTTCCTCCAGGGTTGGGTGTTTTTTTTAACCAATTATATCCAGGCCCGTAGCGACAGGGGGGCATCTCGGGGCCTGGCCCCCTGACTTACCACCAAGGCCCCCTGAGTTACCATCTGGTCCAGGCGCTCCTTTGGGGGGGGAGTGCAGGGTGTGTATGAGGGTGCCTCCTGCTTACTTAAAGGCCCCCCAAATTAAAAAATCCTGGCTACGGGCCTGCTTGTATCTGTGGGGCCTCTGAATTAAAAGGGGCCGCCTGCCACGTGTGGGGGAGGAAGGGTTTTATGTTGTGTCCCCCTGGTGCATTTTCCTCCCCGAAATCGCCACCCCATATAGTTTCAGATTCAAGTCCAGTAGCAATTGAGAGACTCAACAAAAAAAAAACTGGGGGTCTAAGCAGTGTCCCCTCTAAGCTGGGTTAGTGTGAGCTAGCTAACAGTTTTTTTTAGCCTCCGGCTCACACGTTTTTGTCTTCGCTCAGGAAGGAGGGCTCCGGAGCAAACTAATTCGTGCGGTAGCCAAATCGCCCACTCACAGCTTTGCTGCCAGTAGCTCACAAAGTACGATTTTTGCTCATGAGACTTCACAGCTTAGAGGGAACACTGATTTACGAGCTTTGTCGGGTGATGAAGGGAGCGTGGACTCTGGAACGCTCACACCCTGAAAATCTGGTTGGCCACTGAAGTGCTAACTGGACTTAAATCTAACTGGACCACCCTATAAACACATCAGAGGCGCCCCGCTTGATCCGACTACAGGAACCATCTAATCCAGTGGCCTGTGTTATAAGAACATAAGAGAAGCCCATGTTGGATCAGGCCAGTGGCCCATCCAGTCCAACACTCTGTGTCACACAGCGGCCAAAAATACCAGGTGCCCTCAGGAGGTCCAGCAGTGGGGCCAGGACACTAGAAGCCCTCCCACTGTTGCCTCCCCCCCCCAAGCACCAAGAGTACAGAGCATCACTTGCCTCAGGGTCCCTATCTATACCTTGTGGCTCATAGCCACTGATGGACCTCTGCTCCATATGCTTATCCAATCCCCTCTTGAAGCCGCCCATGCTTGTAGCTGCCACCACCTCCTGTGGCCGTGAATTCCATGTGTGAATGGCCACTGTCTGGGTGAAGAAGGACTTCCTTTGATCCGCTCTAACCTGACTGCTCAGCAATGTCATGGAGTGCCCATGAGTTCTTGTATGGTGAGAAAGGGAGAAAAGTGCCTCTTTCTCTACCTGCTCCATCCCACGCATAATCTTATAAACCTCGATCATGTTGCCCCTCAGCCGTCGTTTCTCCAAGCTAAAGAGCCCCAAGCTAAAGACCTACCAGATGTCCCAGAAGGCCCACAAGGAGAAGAGTTGCCAACTTCCAGGTGGTATAGCAAAAAACGGCTACACAGTGGGTGCGATATACCATATCTGCAAAACACTGTAATCTTTTTAAGGAATATACGCAAAATTCTATTTGAAATTACAAAGAAATCTCTTATTAACTGTTTTTGTAAAAATGATTAATAAGAGGGTTTTTTTCGTAATTTCAAATTGAATAATTGTGTATATTTCTTAAAAAAAATTACAGTGTTTTGCAGATATGGTATATAAACCTCTAGGGAGTAACTGGAGGCTTCCTGGAATTATAGCCAGTGTCCCCTCTAAGATGAGTTAGTGTGAGTCTAGCTCACAGTATTTTAGTCTCCGGCTCACACATTTTAGTTCTAGCTCAGGAAGGAGGGGGCTCCGGAGCAACCTAACTGATGCAGCAGCCCAATCGCTGGTTCACAACTTTAATGCCAGGAGCTCACAAAGTAGAATCTTTGCTCACAAGACTCCACAGCTTAGAGGGACCGCAGGTTGCAGCTGATCTCCAGGTGACAGGGAGGAAATGGCTGCTTTGAAAGGCGGGTTCTGTGGCACTGAAGTCCCTCCCCTTCCTAAACCCCACCCTCCTCAGACTCCACCCTCCAAATCTTCTAGTATTTCCCAGTCTGGAGATGGCAACTCTGCAAACCAATACAGTGGACTGAGGCACGTAACTTGTCCTCCGGAGGCCAGGTCTACCAATATAGTGGACCAGGGCAAGTAGACCTGTTCTCCAGAGGCCAGGTCTACCAATATAGTGGACCAGGGGGGCAAGTAGACCTGTTCTCCAGAGGCCAGGTCTACCAATATAGCGGACCGGGGTGGGTAGACCTGTTCTCCAGAGGCCAGGTCTACCAATATAGTGGACCGGGGTGGGTAGACCTGTTCTCCAGAGGCCAGGTCTACCAATATAGTGGACCGGGGTGGGTAGACCTGTTCTCCAGAGGCCAGGTCTACCAATATAGTGGACCGGGGTGGGTAGACCTGTTCTCCAGAGGCCAGGTCTACCAATATAGCGGACCGGGGCGAGTAGACCTGTTCTCCAGAGGCCAGGTCTACCAATATAGCGGACCGGGGTGGGTAGACCTGTTCTCCAGAGGCCAGGTCTACCAATATAGCGGACCGGGGCGAGTAGACCTGTTCTCCAGAGGCCAGGTCTACCAATATAGCGGACCGGGGTGGGTAGACCTGTTCTCCGGAGGCCAGGTCTACCAATATAGTGGACCGGGGCGGGTAGACCTGTTCTCTGGAGGCCAGGTCTACCGATATAGTGGACCGGGGCGGGTAGACCTGTTCTCTGGAGGCCGGGTCTACTGATATAGTGGACTGGAGCGGGTAGACCTATTCTCCGGAGGCCAGATCTACTGATATAGTGGACCAGGGCGAGTAGACCTGTTCTCCGGAGGTCAGGTCTACTGATATAGTGGACCAGGGCGAGTAGACCTGTTCTCCAGAGGTCAGGTCTACCGATAGTGGACCAGGGTGGGTAGACCTGTTCTCCAGAGGCCAGGTCTCCCAATATAGTGGACTGGGGTGGGTAGACCTGTTCTCTGGAGGCCAAGTTACCAATATAGTGGACTGGGGCAGGCAGACCTCTTTTCTGGAGGCCAGGTCTATCGATATAGTGGAAAGGGGTGGGTAGACCTGTTCTCCGGAGGCCAGGTCTACCAATATAGCGGAAAGGGGTGGGTAGACCTGTTCTCCGGAAGCCAGGTCTACCCCCATAGAGGACATTTTCTGTAATGAAATCTGACTCGCGTCTGTTTTCTTTTTTAATGTTTATTCTTGAAATATAGTTTAGAAGAATTCATCCTGAGGTTTTTACAAGGTTATGGAAATAATCTAAGAAACTAATTTACGCGATAGTCAAATGTAGGCTCGCTCACAACTTGAATGCTGCTAGCTTTTTTCACTCACAAGGTAGAATTTCTGCTCACAACACTGTGTAGCTTAGAGGGAACATTGTGATTTTCGTCGGGAGAGGCATTGAAATAGCCCTTCCCACACACATCTCCCTTGCACCCGCCTTCCCCAGGGCTGTGGTCTGTAAAATCAAAAGACCTTGGGGAAATTATGGAACTGCTCATAAGTGTTCCCCACCACCAATTTGTGGGCCGAAAGGCACCCATTTCACACTGACCTTCAGAATGTGTTGCTCCGGGATATTGTACATTTTAGTTTTTTATTCGCTTAGAGCGAGAAGTTCTCTTTGTGCCGTCAACAGGAGACGCGACCTCTCCCGTCTTCTTCGCCCACAAGAGACTTTCCGAACCCGAATGGATTTTTCAGTTCAAGCTGCTCGAGGGGAAACGGTCAATAGCGGAATCTTGACGAGGTACCGGACCTCTTTGGAAACCCCTGCTGGGAGACAGAATAGCATCCGACTGTTCTAACCACATCGCCTGAGTCTGGGAGCGAGACAAGAAAATTCGCTGCCACACCGGGGCCGTTGGTTCTCCCCTGCCCTGCGCCAACAGATGCAGCTGAGCCCTGACAAACTCTGGAATACTCAGGAGTAAGCTAGGATGCAGCCCGAGGCCAGGGAAGAAAGTATTGTTGAGACTTCTCAGTTTCTATGGGGAAGTCTTGTGCAGATAACATGGGGAATATTGAGGGGGGAACATCATGCATGGGGTCTGCACCTGGTTGACATTCTGTTGGCGATGCTTCCCATTTGTGAGGGTTTTTTTGTCTTTTATTTTGTTTATGCTTAGGACATAAAAACATCAGAAGAGCCCTGCTGGACCAGACCAGTGAGGGTCCATCTAGTCCAGCATCCCGTCCCACACAGGGGCCAACAAGTTCCTCTGAAAGGCCAACAGCAGGGCAGAGAGGCCGAGGCCTTCCCCTGATAAGAACCTAGGAAGAGCCCTGTTGGATCAGCCCAGTGAGGGTCCATCTAGTCCAGCCTCCCGTCTCACACAGAGGCCAACCAGTTCCTCTGGAGGGCCAGCAACAGGGCGGAGAGGCCGAGGCCTTCCCCTGATAGGAACATCAGAAGAGCCCTGCTGGATCAGACCAGTGAGGATCCATCCAGTCCAGCCTCCTGTCTCACACAGTGGCCACCCAGTTCCTCTAGAGGGCCAGCAACAGGGCGGAGAGGCCGAGGCCTTCCCCTGATAGGAACGTCAAAAGAGCCCTGCTGGATCAGACCAGTGAGGGTCCATCCAGTCCAGCCTCCTGGTCTCACACGGTGGCCAACTGCTTCCCCTGGAGGGCCAACAACAGGCGAGAGAGGCCAAGGCCTTCCTAAGAATATAAGAAGAGCTCTGCTGGATCAGACCAGTGGTCCTTCTAGTCCAGCATCTTGCCTCACACATTCGCCAGCCAGTTCCTCTGGAGGGCCAACAACAGGGCAGAGAGGCCGAGGCCTTCCCAAGTTAAGGACATAATAAGAGCCCTGTTGGATCAGACCAGTGGTCCGTCTAGTCTAGCATCATGCTTCACACCTTCTCGCTCTTCATTTCAACCCATTGTTGTGAGTCCCCTCCTCTGCTGCCAGTGGGAACTGCTCCCTGCCCTCCTCTAAGGGACAGCCCAGCCCTTCAAATACTTCAAGAGAGCCATCCTGTCCCCCTCCTCTTCTCCAGACTCATCATTCCCAAGGAGTCCCTCAGCCTTTCCTCAGAGAGCTTCTTGGTCTCCAAGCCCCCCGATCATCCCCGTCGCTCTCTTCTGCACCCGCTCCAGTCTGTCCACATCCTTTTCAAGGTGAGGCCTCCAGAGCTGCACACAAGACTCCAGGCGCGGTCTGACCAATGCCGTGTCCAGCGGGACTATCACATCTTGCAATTAGGATGTTATTCCTCTGTTGATAGGTCACTGTGATAAAGGTGGGCTCAATACATGCCCTGACCCGGCTGGCCCAGGCTAGCTTGATCCCATCAGATCTCCGAAGCGAAGCAGGCCTGAGTTAGTACTTGGATGGGAGACCACCAAGGAAGTCCAGGGCTGGGCAAACCAGAGGCAGACCAAGGCCAATCACCTCTGTTATTCTCTTGCCTTGGCCCAGATGGCCCAGGCTAGGCCAGTCTCATTGGATCTTGGAAGCTAAGCAGGGTCAACCCCAGTCAGTGTTTGGATGGGAGACCAGCAAGGAAATACAGGGTCGCCACGCAGAGGCAGGCAAGGGCAAATTTAATTTTAATTTAATTTTTGTATATGGTTTTACAGTACGGGGTCTCAACTAGTGTAAGCCACCCTGAGCCTCCTCGCGGGGAGGGCGGGGGTATCAATTGAAATAATAAATAAGTAAATGAATGACCTCTGAACGTCTCTCGCCTCAGGAACCCCAAGGAGGTCTTCGTAAGTCAGCCACGAGGCAAGAGTGAAGATATCTTTGGGGGAAAAACATGCTCGAGACCTTTATAAAATGGATCGAGCGGTACCTTAAGTGACGGTTGGTGCAACCATCGAAAAGTAT
Organism: Gekko gecko; assembly: GCA_029375565.1. Lineage (NCBI taxonomy): Eukaryota > Metazoa > Chordata > Lepidosauria > Squamata > Gekkonidae > Gekko > Gekko gecko. The sequence continues at coordinate 234,947,756 of JAPDNY010000005.1, forward strand.
GCATAGAAATAGCAACAGAAACAAGAAACCTGAAATACTATATATGCATATATAAAGCAGTAGCGTAGGTGCAAAAATTTACCGATGTATCGGAAGGAAATCTTGAGCGCTAACCGGATGTACTCCTGATCACTGTTTGTGTGTTTTAGTGTCTGTGTTTTTGTGTTGATGTGTTGGAAAATAAAATTATCTATCTATCTATCTATCTATCTATCTATCTATCTATCTATCTATCTATCTATCATCTATCTATCTATCTATCTATCTATCTATCTATCTATCTTTCTATCTATCTTTCTATCTATCTATCTATCTGGAGCTGCGGTGGCTCAAGTGGTTAAGACGCTGAACTGCAGGCTGTGGAAGGTCGGTGGTTCAGCAGTTAGAGACCCGAGAGTGCCGCATGACGGAGTGAGCTCCCGTCTCTAGTTCCAGCTCCTGCCAACCTAGCAGTTCGAAAGCAAGAAATTGCAAGTAGATAAATAGGTACCACTTCGGTGGGAAGGCAACAGCGTTCTGTCCGCCTTGGTGCTTAGTCATGCCGGCCACATGACCACGGAAACGCCTTCGGACAGCACTGGCTCTTCGGCTTGGAAACGGAGATGAGCACCGCAACCCTAGAGTTGGATTTGACTGGCTTTCAAGCAAGGGAACCTTTACCTTTACTTTTACTATATGTATGTATGTATGTATGTGTGTGTGTGTGTGTGTGTGTGTGTGTATATATATATATATATATATATATATATATATATATATATAGTTAAAAAATCAGCCACAATATGATGGAGCTTTAAAGACACACACACAGAGAACTAATTTTTTAAAAAATCCAATAGACAGTGCAGTCAGAATTGACTAGTAGAAATCTGGATGCAACTGGAGGTGAAGCACTGCACCAATATAAACACGATACATTAAATTAACGCAACAATGACTTGGTAGGAATCTTGTTACAGCAACAGATAGTACAAGTTAAGTGCCTGTCGTTTCTACCTGGATGGCACAGGCGAGCCCGATCTCACCAGATCTGAGAAGCTAAGCCAGGTCGGCCCTGGTCAGTACTTGGCTGGGAGAACCTCCAAGGGACACCAGGGTCATGACCAATGCTCCCTCTACGCTGTAGAGTCTTGTGAGCAAAAATTCCACTTTGCGAGCTACCGGCATTCAAGTTGTGAGCGAGCAATTCAGCCACTGCATAAACTAGTTTGCTCTGGAGCCCTCCTTCCTGAGCGGAGACCAAAATGTGCGAGCTGGAGGCTGAAAAACTGTGCGCTAGCTCACACCAACTCGGCTTAGAGGGAACACTGGTCATGACGCAGAGGCAGGCATCTCTGAACGCCTCTTGCCTTGGAAACCCCGCAGGGTCGCCACGATTCGTCTGTGACTTGACGGGAAATACCCCCAACAGCATAACGGGGTGAGGATGGGTGGGTGAGGGGGAATTGGAGCCCTCAAGAGAGGACGGCCCACTTTCCGTCGTTCTTAGAGAAAAGTCGCAAGGGGGGGGGGTCGGCAAAGAGAGCGCAAGACGCCGCAGTTCCCTCCCGACCTCCCCTCCTCGATGTCCCTGTCACCCTTCCAGCTCACGCGCTCTCTTCGTAGCTCTGTCCCTTCGCCGAAAACGGCAGCAGGTGACATTAGGTATGCTGGACAGGCGGAGTGGACAGTTGGTACATCCTGCAGGTGTCCGGATCCTCTGCCAGAAAGTGCCAGCCCCTCCCGGGTTAGCTGGGGACGACGCCAGGATGCAGACATGTGGAAAGTGGTTGTGATGGCTGGGGGGGGGAGCCGGGAAGGTGGGCTGCCGCGTAAAGAAGGTAGGAGGGACCGTGGCTGCTGTGAGAGCCACGTCGGAGAGCAAGCCAGCTTCTTCCCCCACCCGTGTGAGAGCCGGAGGTACGTTTGCAGGCCTAAGACGTGCTTTGGAGAGGGGCTCAAAGGCACACGGGGTGCGTTCAGACGGGCCGTTTACTCCGCTTTCGGCACACTTCAGTTACGGATTTTATATCCGCGTTCACACACCCAACATCCGCACACCGTCCCCAGCCGTCGCTTTCCGGATCAAACCCCTTTTAAAACGGAGTATTTCGATACCACTTACCCAAAGTGGTGTTTTCCCGATTCCCCGGTTTTGAGCCGCAGTTTCCGACGTCTGATCGCCCCTGCGGTGTCGAGCCACTTCCGGGCGCCTCAACCCCCTCCCCTCTGGAAAGCCGCCGTGGAAGCCTCACACTTCCGCTTTTCGCCCGCCATTTTTTTTATGCCTTGGCGGTGTGCGCATGGGCGGAGCTCCGCTCCTAAGTTAATAAAAGCAAAGTTGAAACGGTGCCTAGTTTTAGCACTTAAGACGAGTTCGGGATCTCACGGAGGCTAGTTTCGGGGGCGAAAGTTTCATTTAAAGCGTTCATTTAAAGTTTAGAGGGAGGTGTGGAAATCGCTGTTCTGCGCATGCGCAGAAATTTTAGTTCTAAAGATGGCTGCCTGTGCGCAGGGCCGGCCCCAGGTGTCTGGGCGCCCTAGGCAAGAGAGCCTGGGGTGCCCACCCCACTAGGGATGCCAACCTCCTGGTGGGGCCTGGAGACCGGGGGAGGGGGTGGAGCGCCGGCTTTCCTGGAGCGGCGTGCCCAGGAAAGCCAGGGAAGGGGTGGGCATTTGAACGCCCGCCCCTTCCCTCCCAGCCCCAGCGCCAGCTTTTCTGAGCACACCACAGCAGCGGCGTGCACAGGAAAGCCAGAGAAGGGTTCGGAGCACCTGCTTCACCGGCGGCGGGGCGGGGGGCAGTTTGGCGCCCCTGTGGGCCCGTGGTGCCCTAGGCTAGCGCCTAGCTCGCCTAATGGGTGAGCCGGCACTGCCTGTGCGCATGCTCAAACTGAGAGGAAAAAAACCCACCGATGCACGCTCCCGGCAGGGAGCGATGTGGCTGCGCAGCGATCCGGAACAAGGAGGTCAGCGTGATCGCAATTCTCCGGGTTAAAAAAACCCCGCATCGGACCGGAGCAATTTACACCGCTCCCAGCACGCTGTCTGAACGCAGCCACTGAGTATTATGGTCCTTTCCACATCTGCCTGCCACTCTGGATTTTCAGAGCGTTCGAGTCGAGGCAATTTAAATCCACAGCAAAACAGCATCCAAATAACCCCGGGGCGACAGCAGGCTGAAACTGGGCTGAGCACTGAACAAAGGGAATGTAATCCAGAAGGGGGGAGGGAACCTGGATTAAAAAGAAGGTTGACTTCGATTTGAGTGCAAGATTGCTTCGAGGACACCGGCGGTGAACGTGGATTGAAAAGGAGAGTGCAGAAAGGACCTCAGAGGCTTGGTTAGCGAGCGCATTATTGTTAACACGCAATCTGGCAATAGTCTATTTTTCATGCGACACTTTATGCATCAAACATGGACTGCGGTGGCTCAAGTGGTTAAGACGCTGAACTGCAGGCTGTGGAAGGTCAGTAGTTCAGCAGTTCGAAAACCCCCGAGTGCCGCATGACGGAGTGAGCTCCCGTCTCTGGTCCCAGCTCCTGCCAACCTAGCAGTTTGAAAGCAAGAAATTGCAAGTAGATAAATAGGTACCACTTTGGTGGGAAGGGAACAGCGTTCCGTGCGCCTTGGTGTTTAGTCATGCCAGCTACATGACCACAGAAACGTCTTCGGACAGCACTGGCTCTTCAGCTTGGAAACGGAGATGAGCACTGCAGCCCTAGAGTCGGATCCGACTGGCTTTCGAGCAAGGGAACCTTTACCTTTACCTTTATGCTTCAAAGGTGGGGTTGGGAAAACTGTTGGGGCCGCTCTACCCGGTTCCGAACGTTTGCCCTGCTTTTCCGGCCACGCTGCTCCTGGGGTTGCGTGCCCCGGGGGCTTCTCTTCTCCCCTTCCAGGGGCCCTGATCCTCCCCCCGGGCCTTCCTCTTTGCTGCCACTCAGCCCCACCGTCTTGAGACGCTGCAGTGCTGGCGAGCAACATGCATGCCTCCTGCCCTGCCAGACAGTTGGAATTCTTGTGGACATCCTATAGCATCACCACGTCTTAGGTCCTGCTTCTACAGCTATCTTTAGACTGTTCCGTTGGGGAAGATCGTACACAGCCAATGTATGTAAGTTGCGGGAGATTATGAAAGACGACTTCCGAGGAACAGGGAAGGGGAGGGGAGGCAGGACAGCTCTTGGATCTCAAACATGATTTTGCATTGCCTGTTTTTGGATAAAAAACGGGCCAACGGGTACAGTTGCCCAAGTGGGAATGATCGTCGCTTCTCCTGGGTGCTGCTGTCACTGAGGGTCAACCAAGGAGAAGGAGAAGAGGTTGGATTTATACCTCACCCTTCACTCGGAGTCCCAGAGCGGCTTACAATCTCCTTTCCCTTCCCCTCCCCACAACAGGCACCCTGTGAGGTAGGCGGTGCTGAGAGAGCTCTTTCCAGAACGGCCCTTGAGAGAACAGCTCTGAGAGAACTTGTGACTGACCCAGGGTCACACCAGCAGCTGCAGGTGGAGGAGCAGGGAATCAAACCCGGTTCTCCCAGATTAGAGTCCGCGCACTTAACCACTACACCAAAGAGGCTTAGGGACCCCATGGGGATTGGGGCTGAGCATCTCTTTAAAACATCTGTCTCCCAGCTTTCCTCTTGATTTAAGGTGGCAGGCAGTAATAATCAAAATATTCCCCAGCTAAAACAGAGATGAAATAACAAGCTCCCAAACTCCCCCTCCCGCTGAAGATGCCTGCCTTACAAACCCCCCTGAAAGCCCTGGCAAACAGGAAGGCCATGCTGCACCTCCTGAATATCTCCGATCCGATCCTCTCCTCTCCAGGAGGCTGTTCTGCAGAATTGGAGCCACAACAGAAAAGCCCCTGGCTCTGGTTGGTGCCAGATGGGCCAACTCGAGGGGTGGGAGAGCCAGCAGGGAGCTGCCTGAAAGCCATAGAAACTCCATGTTCAGAGGCAGTCAACTTATGAATCCCAGAGCCAGGGGGCAACATCAGGGGAAGGCCTCAGCCTCTCTGCCTCATTGTTGACCCTCCAGAGAAACTGGTTGGCCACTGCAGGAGACAGGAGGCTGGACAAGATGGACCTTCACTGTTGTGATCCAGCAGGGCTCTTCTGAGGTTCTTCTCAGGGGAAGGCCTCGGCCTCTTTGCCCTGTTGTTGGCCCTCCAGAGGAACTGGCTGGCCCCTGTGTGAGATGGGAGGCTGGACTGGATGGACCCTCACTGGTCTGACCCAGCAGGGCTTCTCTGAGGTTCTTCTCAGGGTAAGGCCTTGGCCTCTCTGCCCTGTTGTTGGCCCTCCAGAGGAACTGGCTGGCCCCTGTGTGAGACGGAAGGCTGGACAAGATGGACCCTCCCTGGTCTGACCCAGCAGGGCTCTTCTGAGGTTCTTCTCAGGGGAAGGCTTCGGCCTCCATGCCCCGTTGTTGGCCCTCCAGAGGAACTGGCTGGTCCCTGTGTGAGACAGGAGGCGGGACTAGATGGACCCTCACTGGTCTGATCCAGCAGGGGCTCTTCTGAGGTTCTCATGTGCTGATGGCTGGGACAGTGTGAAGGAGACAGTTCCTCAAAATGTGACTCCCAGGTGGTGCAGGGCTCTAAAGACCATCCTCCGGAGCTTGAACTGAACCCGAAGGCAGCCAGTGTTGTTGTTTCCAAATGGACAGCATCCGTCCCTGGTGGCTAACCCCTGACCTCAGTTGGAATGCCCACATTCTGGACCAGGTGTAGGCTCTGGGCCTCGAGTGCAAAGGTACAGAAACACAGTGACCCCCCTCCCCCCGCTCTTCCCCGTAGACATTCTCCACGGCAGCCTTCAGCGCACACTCCGGTCTCCTTCTGAGCCCTGCCGTTCCAGCCAGCCTCTCCTGCCAACATCTCTGGTTCCTCCTGCGCTGGGCTGCACGAGGCCTTTGAGCAGGCACAAGGAAAACCTGGCCCCCGTCTTCTCCAGCACTAGCCAGGTGGCACGGGTTTTTCCAAACTCTCTGGGTAAGTTAGTTGCTGTAGATCTTCCGGGTTGTGTGGGCCGTGGTCTTGGCGTTGTAGGGCCTGACGTTTCGCCGGCAGCTGGGACTGGCATCCTCAGAGGTATCACACAGAAAGACGGAGGCCTCTCTGTGTCAAGGTGAGAAGAAAAATGGGGTAGGCCGGTCATTTATAGCTACTCAGGAAGGTGGAGTAGGGCTGAGTCATTATCATGTAGGAGTTCCCCAGGCAGTGAAACATGCTAATGGAGGAGCTTTCCTGAGGAGGTTCTTTTGTCTATGGATTGTTTCCTGAGGAGGTTTCCTGTTTCCTGAGGAGGTTCTTTTGTATGTGGATTGGCTATTGAAGTTCTAATCTTATCTGTAGTACTATTGTCAGCAGTAGAGCATTTTGTGTTTTTCAGGACAGGAAACGATGTCCTATTTATTTTTAAACTCTCTTCTTTCCTGTTGCAATTGTGTTTATGTTTATGAATTTTAATGGCCTCCCTGTGTAATCTGACATGGTCATTGGAAGTGTTGTCCAGCCTTTCAGTGTCTTGGAACCAAATGCGGTGTCCTGTTTGGGTTAGGCTGTGTTCAGCCGCTGCTGATTTTTCAGGTTGGCCAAGTCTGCAGTGTCTTTCGTGTTCTTTTATTCTTGTCTGCGTGTTCTTACCGGGGGTAAGCCTCAACCACTATGCTTTCTCCAGTTTGGTGTAGTGGTTAAGTGCGCGGACTCTAATCTGGGAGAACCGGGTTTGATCCCCCACTCCTCCACTTGCACCTGCTGATGTGACCTTGGGTCAGTCACAAGTTCTGGCAGAGCTGTTCTTGAAAAAGAGCAGTTTTTGCCAGAGTTCTCTCAGTCCCGCCTACCTCACTGGGTGTCTGTTGTGGGGAGGGGAAGGGAAAGGAGTTTGTCAGCCGCTCTGAGACACCGAGTGAAGAGTGGGGTATAAATCCAATCTCCTCCTCCTCCTCCTCCTCCTCCTCCTCCTCCTCCTCCTCCTCCTCCTCCTCCTCCTCCTCCTCCTCCTCCTCCTCTTCTTCTTCTTCTTCTTCTTCTTCTTCTTCTTCTTCTTCTTCTTCTTCTTCTTCTTCTTCTTCTTCTTCTTCTTCTTCTTCTTCTTCTTCTTCTTCTTCTTCTTCTTCTTCTTCTTCTTCTTCTTCTTCTTCCACTGTTCCCCCGGCTTCTGACACTCTGCTCTCTGCCCACCACAGACCGGCTCCGTAGGCGCAGGTAAGCATTTCCAAAACAACCAATAAACCGAAGGGATGTGTTTTTGCAATAAAACCAACCCCACACCCTTCTTCTCTTCTCCTTGGCAAACAGTCAAGGCGCATCGGGGAAGGAGCCGTATGAAATACGGCGATCGAGCGACGGGGATGGGGGGAGGGAAGGAGCCGGCCGGGGGCTCCTCCGCCTCTCCCCTCCCGCACCGAGGCCCTTGTGGAGACGTCGCCAATAAATATTAAAACAAGCCAGCGCGCGAGAACGCCTGAAAGCTACTTGAGCAGAGCATTTACCTTGCATGAGGGCTCTCAACTCCGCAGTCATTATTCCCTGCTTAACGTTCCTTGTTTTAAGCAAGCTGTAACCTCACGGCAAGGCTCTCTGCCTGCCCCCTCTGGGGACTCGCGGGCTCCTCCATCAGGTGGTAGAGGTGTCCTGTCACGTCCTTCCCGTGCAAGGTTTGCCTTGGAAATGTCGGGAAGGTGGGGGGACAGGGATAAGCAGGGGTCCTCGCCCGGCCTGATCTCTTTCTCAAGCCCGCCAGTCACCAGCGACGGCCTTGGGAGCAGCGTTCCCTCTAAGCTGAGTTAGTGTGAGCCAGCTCACTGTTTCATAGCCTCCGGCGCAGACATTTTTCGTCTTCGCTCAGGACGGGACGGCTCCAGAGCAAACTGATTTACGCCGTAGCCAAATCGGCTCGCTCAGAACTTCAGTGCCGGCAGCTCGCAAAGTGGAATTTTTGCTCACGGGATCCCACAGCTGAGAGAGAGCACCGCTTGTGAGGCCCGGCCGCCGGCGCTGACCACTTCTGCAGGGATTTTAATTTGCAGTGTGCTTTGCCCTCCATTCTGTTGCTCGGCGTGGGAGGATCCAGGTTAGCGTTCCTTGACAGAGGCTGGTGGTTATCCTGGGATCAAGGGGTGGGGCGGCTCAGGAAAAAAACATGGCCGAAGACAATCCTCTGGGGGGCTCAAACAGATGACGGCACATCTCCACCCGGCGGGCTCCTGCAGCCTCAATTTGCCTCGGGGCTCTGAAGCCTCCCGCCTCAATTTGCCTCAGGGCTGTAAGGGGAAAACAGGTAAGATTTAGAAGCCTTCAGCCTCCGGTCTGGTTCTGCTAACCAAGCCTGTTTCTGCTGTTAGCATTTTTAAAAGAAAGAGATAGGTCCTTTTCCCCCCTTCCTGCAAGATGTTAACAACAAAGCCGGGAGTCTGATAGCTAAAGGGGGTGAGAATTGAAGAGTGAAGCCCTGTCTCTCTCTTCCCTGCAAGGGTCGGAGCAAACAGAGGCGCATGAGCAAGCAAGGTGCATGTTGTGCACCGAAGGAGGCGGCCGCACTCAAAAGGGACATGATCGAGGTTTGTAAGATTATGCGTGGGATAGAGCAGGTAGAGAAAGAGGTACTTTTCTCCCTTTCTCACAATACAAGAACTCGTGGGCACTCCGTGAAATTGCTGACGGATAAAAGGAAGTCCTTCTTCACCCAAAGAGTGATTAACTCATGGAATTCACGGCCGCAGGAGGTGGTGGCAGCTACAAGCATGGATGGCTTCAAGAGGGAACTGGATAAGTACATGGAGCAGAGGTCCATCGGTGGCTATTAGCCACAACGTATAGATAGGGACTCTCGGTCTGAGGCAAGTGATGCTCTGTATTCTTGGTGCTTGGGATGGTGGGGGGCAACAGTGGGAGGGCTTCTAGTGTCCAGGCCCCACTGCTGGACCTCCTGAGGGCATCTGGTATTTTGGGCCACTGCGTGATACAGAGTGTTGGACTGGAGGGGCCATTGGCCTGATCCAACATTGGCTTCTCTTATGTTCTTATAAGAGGGAATTGGATAAGCATCTGGAGCAGAGGTCCATCAGTGGCTATTAGCCACAAGGTATAGACAGGGACTCTTGGTCTGGGGCAAGTGATGCTCTGTATTCTTGGTGCTTGGAGGGGGCAACAGTGGGAGGGCTTCTAGTGTCCTGGCCCCACTGCTGGACCTCCTGATGGCAGCTGGTATATTTTGGCTGCTGTGTGACAGAGTGTTGGACTAGATGGGCCATTGGCCTGATCCAACATTGGCTTCCCTTATGTTCTTATGTTCTTAAGTCACTGGCTTACAATAGCTTTCACTGGCCGGTGACGGGTGCGAGCCACTTGCCGGGGCTCAGGGATGTCCCGTACTCAAAGAACGGACCGATTCCAAATCTGATCAGATAAACCCAAGTTTGGTCACCTGGGGGTGATCCCCGCCCGCCACGAGAGACCGTGAGAGTCTGCTGGTCTGTCCAGATTGGCTGTGTGTGAGCCCGGCTTTTGGGGACCCAGTGGGTCAGTCGCCTTCCCCCCCTCCGGTCATTCCGTGTGGATTGGCTGGCTGGCTGGAATGGCTGCGCTTATGCAGTTGCAGGCAGCGGAGGCTGCCTCCTCCCACCGTCGCCTCCCCCGCCGCCGCCGTTCCCTGGTCACCCACTGGAAATGTCACATCTCGAATTCAGCAGCCCGCAGAAGAGTCCAAAAACAACAGGGAGCGGCGGAGATGGATGGCGCGAGGGTGTTAAATGGAACAAGCGGCAACTGTGTCCGGGCAGGGCCTTGAGATAAATCGCCTGCGAAGGCGCTCTGCTTTGGATTGGGCTCTCCTCCAAGGTTCCTTCAGGCCGTAATCATGTCCGTGGGGGGGGGGGAGAGGAGCATTGTATGAATGGCCAGGCGTGTGGGTGTGGGTGTGGGTGGGCAGTGTGGGAATTCCCTCCTCGGCACAAACCTGCAGGACTACTGGTGATGCACGTGCGGCACAAGGGAGGTTGCGGAACAGAGCAGAGCAGTCACGGTTCCGGATGTTTCCCCAGGTCTCCAAAGAAGCTGCATGCAAAGGAGAGACAATGTGGTGCGCTAGAGGAGGAGGAGAAGAGGAGGAGATTGGATTTATACCCCGCCCTTTACTACCCAAAGGCGTCTCAGAGCGGCTCACAAACTCCTTTCCCTTCCCCTCCCCACAACAGACACCCGGTGAGGTGGTAGAAGAAGAAGAAGAAGAAGAAGAAGAAGAAGAAGAAGAAGAAGAGATTGGATTTATACCCTGTCCTTCACTACCCAAGGGAGTCTCAGAGTGGCTTACAAACTCCTTTCCCCTTCCCCTCCCCACAACAGACACCCGGTGAGATAGAAGAAGAAGAAGAAGAAGAAGAAGAAGAAGAAGAAGAAGAAGAAGAAGAAGAAGAAGAAGAAATTGGATTTATACCCTGCCCTTCACTACCCAAGGGAGTCTCAGAGTGGCTTACAAACTCCTTTCCCTTCCCCTCCCCACAACAGACACCCGGTGAGAGGTAGAAGAAGAAGAAGAAGAAGAAGAAGAAGAAGAAGAAGAAGAAGAAGAAGAAGAAGAAGAAGAAGAAGAAGAAGAAGAAGAAGAAGAAGAAGAAGAAGAAGAAGAAATTGTATTTATACCCTGCCCTTTACTACCCAAGGGAGTCTCAGAGCGGCTGACAAACTCCTTTCCCTTCCCCTCCCCACAACAGACACCCTGTGAGGCAGGCGGGGCTGAGAGAGCTCTGACAGAAACTGCTCTTTTTCAAGAACAGCTCTTGCCAGAACTACGGCTTGCCCAAGGTCATCCAGCCAGGTGCAAGTGGAGGAGCGGGGAATCAAACCCGGTTCTCCCAGATTAGAGTCCGCCCACTTAACCACTACACCAAACTGGCTCTCCTACACGAAACTGGCTAGAGCCTGAGAAACCCGGGCTCCAGTTCTCTGCCATGATGCTTGCTCAGCCCTTCCCCCTCTCACAGCTTCACCTACCTTTCAAGGTGGTTGTTGCGAGCAGTGTTTCCTCGAAGCTGAGTGAGTGTGAGCTAGCGCACAGTTTTTTAGCCGCCGGCTCACACGTTTTTATCTTGGCTCAGGAAGGACGGCTGCAGAGCAAACTCATTTGTGCAGTAGCCGATTGTGAGCTTGCTTGCAGTCATAATGCCAGTAGCTCACCAAGTAGCATTTTTGCACACAAGACTCCACCGCTTAGAGGGAGCGTCGGTTGTGAGAAGGGAAAATGGAGAGGGAGGAACCGTGTAGGTCAGCCTGAGGCCCTGGGAGGAAAAGGCGCTAGTTTGATAGGCAAAACTAGCACTGCAGGGAGAAATGTGCACAAGCACCTTTTTCTCTGATGAGCTAGTTTTCTACTTGCGGGGAGTTTTGTTTTTTTTAAGTAGGGGACCATTTTAAAAACTGAGACTCTGCTGCTTGGGGTTCACTGTGGTCCAGTTCGCTCTGCCACCTCCAGGCTCTCACACCTCATTTGGTGCCACTGGAGGCCAAGCGGAATCCAGGGGCTATCAGGCCACAAGCGAAAAGAGTCCAAAGGGAGGGTCTCTGCATGATTCCCAACAGGATGGGTTTGCTAGCTGTGGCACTTTGGGGGATTAGAGAGAGGGTCTCGGGTTTTAGCCGGCAGGAATGGGAAGGGCGCAGCATTCCCTGACAGCAGCGTACTTCACCAGTTGAATCCCTGAAGAGTGAAATGCACCTGGTGGTTGCATGTGCAGGATATTTTGCCACTAAGTACATGTGAACACGCAAAACTGCTTTATACTGAATCAGAGCCTCGGTCTGTCAAGGTCAGTCTCGTCTACTCAGACTGGCAGCAGCTCTCCAGGGTCTTAGGCAGAGAGAGGTCTCTCCCATCCCTTCCTGCCTGGTCCTTTTTAACTGGAGATGCTGCCAGGGACTGAACCTGGGACCTTCTGCATGCCAAGCAGAGGCTCTGCCACTGAGCCACAGCCCCTCTTTACAGCTCTCCAGGGTCTCAGGTGGAGGTCTTTCCCATCACCTCCTGCCCGGTCCTTTTAACTGGAGATGCTGGGGATTGAACCTGGGACCTGCATGCTAAGCAGAGGCTCTTCCAGTGTTAGCCACAGCCCCTCTTTACAGCTCTCCAGAGTCTCAGGCGGAGAGAGGTCTTTCCCATCACCTCCTGCCTGGTCCTTTTTAACTGGAGATGCCGGGGATTGAACCTGGGACCTTCTGCCTGCCAAAAAGATGCTCTTCCAGTGTTAGCCACGGCCCCTCTTTACAGCTCTCCAGCGTCTCAGGCGGAGGTCTTCCCCATCCCCTCCTGCCTGGTCCCTTTTAACTGGAGATGCCCCCGGGGATGTGAACCTGGGACCTCCTACGTGCCAAGCAGAGGCTCTTCCACTGAGCCACGGCCCCTCTTGACAGCTCTCCAGGGTCTCAGGAGGAGGTCTTCCCCATCCTCTCCTGCCTGGTCCTTTTAACTGGAGATGCCGGGGACTGAACCTGGGACCTTCTGCATGCCAAGCGGAGGCTCTGCCACTGAGCCAAGGACCCTCCCGATGCAATTGTTGCCTTAGAAGTGGCTTTGCAGAAGAATGCTTTGCTTTCTAGGAACCATGTCTGGAGTAAAGATCCATGGAAGCAGACCTCTGTTGCCCTCAAGGGACAAGTTTGATGACTTGGACAACAGATTTCTGGGGAGAAGTGCCCCGTGCACTTCAGGCAAAGGGGTTTGTTTGCAAAGTGCCTTTTATTTGCTTATTTTTATTTTATTTACATTATCAATAGTCCGCCTTTCTCACTTGGGCTGAAGGCTGATTGCACAGAGCGAGTCAATACAATCAATGGGTAGGATACTCAGCAAACGGGACCATAGAGTTGGAAGGGACCTTCAGGGTCATCTAGTCCAACCCCCTGCACCAGGCAGGAGGTCCACAAATAGGAATTAGGGTGGTAGAGCCAACCAGAATGGAAGCAAAGTATAAGTGTTAACATGATCTGTTAAATGATGCAAAACCACGTCGCAGGATCCGACTTGGCGGCAAGCCACGGACTGTAGTATAGACCACCGTCTCGAATAGTTTCCCCAAATAACTCGGCGAATCACTTAGTGCAGCGCAACTCCATTGCTTGCACGATGGGGGTGGAAGGTTGCAGCTGTCTTCCGGCCACCCCAACGGATCTTCAAGGCAAGAGAGGTGGTTGTGGCCATGGCCTGCCTCTGCGTAGCGACCCCAGAATTCCTTGGTGTGGTCCCCCATCCAAACCTTTCGCAGTTCCGCAGGGCCTGTAAGACGGAGCTCTTCCGCCAGGCGTTTGAGTAGGAGCCGCCGCTTCCCCTCCCCCCTCTTTGGCTGCCGCCCCCCCCCCTCCACCGCTAACTTTACCAACTGTGTGGCGGAGGAAGGGGACAGCCAAGTTAAGTCCTTTGGGGCCCGCCATGACCAACATTGCTATGTCTAATGATTATTTGAAGCCATCGGTCTGAGACAATAGAGGAATTATAGAGCACTTTATGATGTATGTTTTAGTATGTATGATGTATGTTTTAGTACTTTATATGTTTTAACTTGTTTCTCTTGGCACTGGTTGCCCTATTGTAAGCCGCCCTGAGTCCGCTTGCGGGGAGGGCGGGGTAGAAACTGAATATATAAATAAATAAATAAATAAATAAATTACTAACCAGGGCTGACCCTGCTTAATGCCCGAGTTCTGATGAGATCGGGCTAGGCTGGGCCACACGGCCCGGCATTAACGTGGCCAAGTCCAGTGTTCCCTCTAAGCTGAGTTAGTGTGAGCTAGCACACAGTTCTTTAGCCTCCGGCTCTCACGTTTTTGTCTTCGCTCAGGAAGGAGGGCTCCAGAGGCGAACTAGTTTAAAGCAGCAGCCTAATCGCCCGCTCACCACTTTCGTGCCCAGTAGTTCACACCGTATAATTTTTGCTCACGAGACCCCCACGGCTTACAAGGGACCGTTGGCCAAGTCTAAGACCAACCTCTTGGGTTCTCTGGATTTCCGCAGAGTGAGGGCCTCTCTGCAGCCCTGGCGATACCAGGTGTTGCCCATGGCGCACTCCACCTCTCTGGTACCCGGGGGCTCCTTCCGACTGGCACGCCTGAGGGAGGCGTTGCATGTTCCTTGGCAGGAAACAGGGCTTTGAAAACGCAGCTTCCTTGCGCCTGAAGTTGTGAGGCCTGGATGAGAGTTTTTGCCTCGCTGGTCCCAGCTGCGGATCGGGCGGGGGAGGGCTGCCTTCCCGGCCTCCCCGGCACCCTCACCCCTCCCCTTCTGCTTTGACAGCCAAGGGGTCAGCCAGAGTGTCCTGACGCAGCTGCCATCTCTTCTTAGAAAAGAGATTTTCTGCTCTGTTTTCCTTGCTGGCATGCCGCTGGGGCGGGGGGGGGGAGCTGTCTATAGCTGCTTGGGCCTCTCTGTTCCCCGCACTGGTCTGGAGGTTGCGGGGCTGGGGTGGGAGGCAGGGATGAAAGAGGCCGTGGATCCTTGGGGAAAGCATCCGCTCGTCCAAGCAAAGAGGCAGTGAGAAGTTTTAATTTCTGTCTTCGGCTTTCTGAGCTGGGCTTTCTTTCCCTCTCAAATGGAAATTTGTCTCCGGTGTGTGACGACGCAGTGGCATACCGGCGCATGTTCCGTCGTGTGTGCCTCACCAGCGGTCTCAGAACTCCCAGCAGCGCCCCCCGCCTTACCCCATGTTTTTCTTCCTCCTTGGCAACACTCAATGGAGTCCACACAGGGCAAGGAGGAAAGGGGTCTGCTTGACCACGGTCTTGGGTTCGAGAAGCGCCCTGCGTGACTCGCGTGACTTTTCACGTGGCTGCCACAGGTCACCAGTGCGCATAAGTGCGCAGACTCTAATCTGAGAGAACCGGGTTTGATTTCCCCACTTCTCCGCATGCAGCTGCCGGATGACCTTGGGCAAGCCATAGTTCTGTCAGAGCTGTTCTCTCAAGGGCAGTCCTGGAGAGAGCTCTCTCAGCCCCACCTCCCTCACAGGGTGTCTGTTGTGGGGAGGGGGAGGGAAAGGAGTTTGTAAGCTGCTCTGAGACTCTGAGGGAAGAGCGGGGAATAAATCTGATGCTACTCCCAGCTGTACCCATTGTTTTAATTGTCATAATGTCTTATTGTGTTTTAATGTTTAATGTTTTAAACTGAAATTGTATTTATTTTAATGATGTTGCCCACCCTGAGCCCACCTGCAGGATGGGCGGGTTATGAATGCAAGTAATTAATTAATAAATAAAGGCAAACTTACCTTTATTCGGATAGATCCTGTTCCCATTCAGGTTGCCATCGAAAGAAGTTGAATCTAAAGCATATGTTCCCCAACACGAGTGGCCAGCGTGTCCGGCATCTTGTCAGTGGGAGTATGAGGGCATTGTCTGTATAGGAGAGCCCTGCAGAGACATCTGTCTCCATGGAAGGCCATGTGCAGCAGGGGAGAAGACAAAGAGAGAGGAGGAGTCAGAGGGCAGCTCCCAGCTTAAGACAAAGCGAGGTCTCCCATTCAAGGAGATAACACTTAGACACACTTTGAGGGATGCTGGGGAGATTGGATTTGCACCCCGCCCTTCACTACACCCGAAGGAGTCTCAGAGTGGCTTACAAGCTCCTTTCCCTTCCCCTCCCCACAACAGACACCCTGTGAGGTAGGTGGGGTTGAGAGAGCTCTCTCGAGAACTGCTCCTGAGCGAACAGCTCCGAGAGAACTTGTGACTGACCCAAGGTCACACCAGCAGCCACATGTGGAGAAGTGGGGTGCCTCCCAGTCTCCAGGCATGCCGATTCGCTCACTCCAACGATAATTCCATAGATTCTCGCCTTCCACAGTAGCCGTTTTCTCTCTTGTCGCTTGGAGATGTCGTAATCAATGTTCCCTCTAAGCTTGGAGTCTTGTGAGCAAAAATTCTACTTTGTGAGCTACTGGCATTAAAGTTGTGAGCGAACGTTTTGGCTACTGCACAATCTAGCTTGCTCTGGAGCCCTCCTTCCTGAGCTGAGACAGAAACGTGTGAGCCGGAGGCTAGAAAACTGTGAGCTAGCTCACACTAACTCAGTTTAGAGGGAACACTGGTTGTAATCGCAGGAGATCTCCAGCCAGCCCCTAGAGGTTGGGAACCCCAGTGATGGCAGCTGCCCGTTATGCCCACCCTGGCTTCCTCCTGCACCCCTGGGAGAGGAAGGGCCCAGGGCCAAGCCTGGCCACGCAGCACCCCCTCCTCCACCTGCGGCCCCTCGAGTCCCTGAAGCTGCCAATCCAAACTGGCAGCAAGTGTCCAGCCCTTGCCCCAGGGGACAGAACGTGCCACAATGCCCTCTCTGCAGGCGGGCACTTCGGCCGTCAGCCTCAGAATGCCCAGCTAGTTCGGCCTGTTGCAGCGAACTAGATTTAAAAAGCTGAGTGTCCAGCACGGAGGGCTTCTAGTGTCCTGGCCCCACTGCTGGACCTCCTGATGGCCCCTGGTATATTTTGGCCGCTGTGTGACAGAGTGTTGGACTAGATGGGCCATTGGCCTGATTCAACATTGGCTTCTCTTATGTTCTTATGTTCTTATCCATTCTTGCCTGTATCAAAAGATCTCCGCTTGGCGGCGTGTGAGCTTTCGGGCGCGATTCAGGCGTCTGGTTTTGAGCTGTGACGCTCAAAGGCAGCGTGAGGCTTAAAAGGCTTTGAAGGTGCCACCGCCGGGCCTGAGCACCTGCTTGGTTTTCATCTGGGCATCAAAGGGCCTTTCTCCGAATGCCCTTGCCTCTGGAGGGGAGGCAGGTGGGGACCTGGGAGGCCGGCTTCTCAATGGTGGCACCCCCAGCTTGTGGAACACCTCCAGCCCAGGCAGCGGCACTGGTGTCGTGTCGGTCTCAAACCAAGAACGGGGCCCGCCCCGCGAGCTCACCTGGCGGCCTCAGGAAAGCCCCTCTCGATTAGACTCGGAGCATCTCCGTCTGCAGTCTGGGGCAAAACGCACTGGCGTACCTCGCAGGGCTGTTGTTCGGGCGGCCACAAGAAAAGACACGTAAAGCGGAAAGCGCTGCAGATTTTTCTTTTTGCCGTCAAGTTGCAGCTGATTTAGGGTGGGGATGTCGAACTCGTTCGTCACGAGGGCCGCCGGATCTGACATAAATGAGAACTTGTCGGGCTGGACCCTATGTGTCAGAAAACGTAATGCCAGGGAGCAGAGATATCAACTTTGTAAAGGACACAAACACAAAGATATATATATATATTTTAACTTAAAATAAAAACAGGCTTCGAACGTTAGCTCTATAAGCTGCAAACCTACTTTTGATTGATTGACGTTCACCACCAGTGTTTCCTCTAAGCTGTGGAGTCTTGTGAGCAAAATTCTACTTTGTGAGCTACCGGCATTAAAGTTGTGAGCGAGCAATTTGGCTCCTGCATAAATTAGTTTGCTCTGAAGCCATCTCTCCTAAGCCGAGCCAAAAAGAACATAAGAACATAAGAGAAGCCAATGTTGAATCAGGCCAAAGGCCCATCTAGTCCAACACTCTGTCACACAGAGGCCAAAAGATACCAGGTGCCATCAGGAGATCCAGCAGTGGGGCCAGGACACCAGAAGCCCTCCCACTGCTGCCCCTCCAGCACCAAGAATAGAGTGCATCACCTGCCCCAGACTGAGAGTTCCCATCTATCCCGTGGCTAATAGCCACTGATGGACCTCTGCTCCCTATGTTTATCTCATTCCCTCTTGAAACTGTCCATGCTTGCAGCTGCCACCACCTCCTGTGGCAGTGAATTCCATATGTTAATCACTCTTTGGGTGAAGAAGTATTTCCTTTTATCTGTTCTAACCCGACTGCTCAGCAATTTCATGGAGTGCCCACGAGTTCTTGCATTGTGAGAAAGGGAGAAAAGTACTTCTTTCTCAAACTGCTCAATCCCATTCATAGTCTTATAAACCTCGATCACGTCACCCCTCAGCCGTCATTTCTCCAAGCTAAAGAGCCCCAAGCGTTTTAACCTTTCTTCATAGGTGTGAGCCGGAGGCTAAAAAACCAGGAGCCAGCTCACACTAACTCAGCTTAGAGGGAACACTGCTCGCCACAGGACTCTCCTGCTTAGAGTTCCAAGTCTGGGACCCCAGGTTAAAACATGAAATGGCCAAGTGATTTAAGAGAATCTGGCAAAGCAAGCTATGATGCAGCAGCAGCAGAACTGGAAGCTGGAGAGGGCCAGTTCCGCCGCGGGCCGGATGGAAGCCCTCCGGGGGGGGCTGACACCTGTTTGGCACCCCTGCCGTAGAGTTTTCAAGGCACGAGATATTCAAGAGGGGGTTTCCCCTTGCCTCCCTCTGCGTAGCAACCCTGGTCTTCCTTGGTGGTCTCCCATCCAAGGACTAACTAGGCCCGACCCTCTTTAGCTTCTGAGATCCAATGAGACTGGGCTAGGCTGGGCCAGACAGGTCAAGGCGAAGAGGTGTTCAGAGGTAGCTTGCCGTTGCCTGCCACACACTGAGAGCTAGTTTGGTGTCGTGTTTAAGAGCATGGACTCTGATATGGGAGAGCCGGGTTTGATTCTCCACTCCTCCATGTGCAGCTGCTGGTATGACCTGGGGTCAGTCACAAGCAACGCTTCCTCTAAGCTGTGGAGTCTTGTGAGCAAAAATTCGACTTGGTGAGCTACCGGCATTAAAGTGGTGAGTGAGCGGCTTGGCTGCTGCAGGAATCAGTTTGCTCTGGAGACGTCCCTTCCTGAGCTGAGACAAAAATGCGTGAGCCGGAGGCTAAAAAACTGCGAGCTAGCTCACACTCACTCAGCTTAGAGGGAACACTGGTCACAAGTTATTTCAGAGCTGTCGTCTCACCAGAGGCTCCAGAGCGGGCAGCACGTCCCGAAGATTAAAACTAGAAGATAAAAATTTAGGTGTTTAGCATCGATTCTTGCCTTCCTCTCATTGTAATAGCTATAATAATAAAAATATGCCTTTGAAGTGTAATGAGATAATTTGATTAATAATAATTAATAAATATTGAAACAGAAATTAGCTTGGGGTTAAGGAGGGGGAAGGAAACATTGACATTCTTTTCGGAACGTAGAACTAAGCTTTTGGAAGCGTTCCCAAAAGGACTGTTAAGATAGGATTTAATAGATATACTATGAATCAATCCAATTTGGGCATATTGTTGGCATCTCGGATAAATTAGTTTAAATGTTATTCCTTCCTTTGTTATGATGTTTTGTACTAACTTGTATTATGGGAATTGGAAGGAAGGAAGGAAGGAAGGAAGGAAGGAAGGAAGGAAGGAAGGAAGGAAGGAAGGAAGGAAGGAAGGAAGGAAGGAAGGAAGGAAAGAAAGAAAGAAAGAAAGAAAGAAAGAAAGAAAGAAAGAAAGAAAGAAAGAAAGAAAGAAAGAAAGAAAGAAAGAAAGAAAGAAAGAAAGAAAGCTGTTCTCTCAAGGGCAGTCCTTGAGAAAGCTCTCTCAGCCCCACCTACCTCACAGAGCGTTTGTTGTGGGAAGGGGAAGGGAAAGGAGATGGTAAGCCACTCTGAGATTCCTTTGGGTAGTGAAGGGCAGGGTATAAATCCATTCTCTTCCTCTTCTTCTTCTTGTTAATGGTAATATGTTAATGTTAATGAGTGAGAGCCAGTCTGGGGTGTAGTGGTGAGGAGCGCGGACTCTAATCTGGGAGAACCAGGTTTAGTTCCCCACGCCTCCACATGCAGCTAGCTGGGTGACCTTGTGTCAGTCACCAGTTCTCTCAGAGCTGTTCTCTCAGCAACAGTCCTCGAAAGAGCTCTCAGCCCCACCTACCTCACAGGGCATCTGCTGTGGGGGAGGGGAAGGGAAAGGAGAGATACTAACAATTAATAATGATGATGATGATGATGATGATAAATAATCTGAATTTCTTTTAAAATTTTATGGCATTTTTTTCCCCATTCAGGGAGTTAGGTACGAGACTGAAATCCCCCCCTCCCAATCTCTCCTTCTCCATAAACTTGCAAGGCAGCCTGAGACTGGCCGCCGCTTTCCAGCCTCAGTTTCCCCACCTCGGTCTGTGATAACGGGAATACCTATCACGGCCCGCCTTTCAGGGGGGTTGTGAAGATTGCCGAGAAGTGCTTTGAAGGGCACTCTGTGTAAATTAACTGTCGTTATTAGCCGGGAGTCAAAACACTCATGTTCTGCTTCCTGTTTATCATGAAATACGCGCTCATTAAACATCCCTTTCCTACTCTGAGGCTATTTTTAATTTTCGTTTTTAATTGGATTTCTGCCTGTTTCTGACCTCTGGAGGATGGGGGGGGGAGAAACTACCTGCAACACCAAACTAGGGGAGTTTCTGAGGAAGACAGAACCAGCATTTCTGCTATCTCTGTTTCCTCTTCCCACCTTTTCTTGTTGTCCACATTAATACAATTGTAGGAGAATTAAATAGAAGCCTGACCTCCTCTAATGCATTTTTATAGCTTGATTCTGTTTCCCTGGCCAGCCTTGGCAATCTCCATCGCTTTAAAGATTTTGGGGACATTTCTCCATCTCTCCGTGGCCTTCTCTTTCCAGAGCAGAGAGATCAAGAAATCTGGAGCGGAGTGCGGATTCCGTTCCTTTAGCCTTCTCTATCCCAGGCCTGTGTTTGTTGACTTTAATTACATTCCAACAACCCTGTGAGGTAGATCAGGCTGAGAGAGTGTGACTGGCTCATGGCCACCCAGCAAGCTCCCATGGCATGCATGGGGATCCGAATCTGGAATTCCCGGATCCTGCCTAATTTGACCGAGATTCATAAATCTTTGGACATAAGAACATAAGAGAAGCCCATGTTGGATCAGGTCAATGGCCCATCCAGTCCAACACTCTGTGTCACACAGTGGCCAGAAATACCAGGTGCCATCAGGAGGTCCAGCAGCGGGGCCAGGACACCAGAAGCCCGCCCGCTGTTGCCCCCTGCAAGCACCAAGAATACAGAGCATCCCTTGCCCCAGACTGAGAGTTCCTATCTATACCTTGTGGCTAATAGCCACTGATGGACCTCTGCTCCAGATGTTTATCTAATTCCCTCTTGAAGTCGTGCATGCTTGTAGCCTCCACCCCGTCCTGTGGCATTGAATCCCATGTGTTAATCACTCTTTGGACGAAGAAGGACTTCCTTTTATCCGTTCTAACCCAACTGCTCAGCAATTTCACGGAGTGCCCACGAGTTCTTATATTGTGAGAAGGGGAGAAAAGGACCTCTTTCTCTACCTGCTCTATCCCAGGCATAATCTTATAAACCTCGATCATGCCACCCCTCAGCCACCGTTTCTCCAAGCCAAAGAGCCCCAAGGGCTTTGACCTTTGTTCGTAGGGAAAGTGTTCCAACCCTTTCATGGTCCTCGTTGCCCTCTCCCACACTTTCTCCAATGCTCTAATATCCTTTCTGAAGTGTGGTGACCAAGAACTGTACACAGTACTCCAAACTGAGGTCGCACCATCGATTTATACCGGGGGCCTTATGATACTGGCTGATTGGTTTTCAGTTCCCTTCCGAAGGACCAGGAAGTAGGTGATGGGAAAGACCGTCACTGAGACCCTGGAGAGCGGCTGCCACTCTGAGTAGGCAATACTGACCTTGACAGATTGCTGGTCTGATTCTGCGTCCAGTTCTGTAACGGCAGCGGCAGCTGGCAGGTTCCAACTAATCAGAACCTTGGAGAGCTCCCCGGAGACACACACTCCCCACGCATACAGGCCCATTCTGCATCTAGCATCTGCTGTGCTGTTCTACCAAACCAGTCCACAGTGGCCAACAATACCCGGTGCCATCAGGAGGTCCAGCAGTGGGGCCCTTTGGATGGGAGACCACTTAGGAAAGGGGCTGCCAGACTGCAGCTCGGGAGCCGCTGCCGGCTCTTTCACACAGCCAAATGTTAAGGAGCTGCGGTGGCTCAAGTGGTTAAAACGCTGAACTGCAGGCTGCAGAAGGTCAGTAGTTCAGCAGTTGGAGACCCGAGAGTGCCGCACGACAGAGTGAGCTCCCGTCTCTAGTTCCAGCTCCTGCCAGCCTAGCAGTTCGAAAGCAAGAAATTGCAAGTGGATATTTACCACTACGGTGGGAAGGTAACAGCATTCCGTGCACCTTGGCGTTTAGTCATGCCGTAGAAAGAAAGCCACAGAACTGTGATAACAAGGCTTCAAAACAAAATTTCTATCTTTAAATAACACCAAATACAATAACAATAAACACTTTCACATCAGTTACATAGGTTGATTCATCACTTACTTGGTAGCCATGCTTGCTCTTACCCTTGCATCTTCTGCCCCTCGATTCTGCCATGGTCAGGCCTCACCTGGAGTCCTGTGTCCAGTTTTGGGCACCCCATTTTAGGAAGGATGTTGACAAGCTCGAGCGTGTCCAGAAGAGGGCGACCAGGAGGGTGAGAGGGCTGGAACCAGTGTTCCCTCTAAGCTGAGTTAGGATGAGCTAGCTCACAGTTTTTTAGCCTCCGGCTCACACATTTTAGTCTTAGCTCAGGAAGGGAGGGCTCCAGAGCAAACTAATTTATGCAGAAGCCAAATCGCCCGCTCACAACTTTAATGCCAGTCGCTCACAAAGTAGAATTTTTGCTCACAAGACTCCACGGCTTAGAGGGAACATTGGCTGGAACCCAAATCTTACGAGGAAAGGCTGAAAGAGTCGGGTCTGTTTAGCCTGGGAAAGAGAAGGCTTAGAGGGGACAATCGATCCATCAATCTAATTTATTACAGCAAGAGCCAGTAAAACAGTACAATTCTAATATGATCAAAACAGTAATAACGTGGGAATAGTATAAAAACATTAAAATGGGAATAGTTTGAAAACATTAACCAGAGAAAATTAATACAGTAAAATAAAATAATACTAATAAGAGAATTATACAGTTCTCCCAGCTAAAATAAGCTGGTGTTTCCTAATAGCTAAGCAACAAAATTTTGCCACAGCTAGAGTCACTGAGCTCTGAACATCTTCGAAGAGGAATTTATGGAGGACTTCTGGCCTAAAGTCAAGATAAGACTACGGAGGGCTAAATCTAAATGGAAGGGGCAGGATCAGACGGTCCTTTTCCTCTTGGTAGAATCTGCAGAAGGGGGGGGACATGAGTAACTGATTCCACCACATTAGCCTTGCATGGGCATCTACGTTCATGCATTGGAACTCGATTGAATTTACCTTGCAGTACAGCGGAGGGGAGTGCCTCAAAACGGGCTCTGGAAAAGGCCCATCTCTAGGGCTCATGGGTAATGTTAACTAAATAAGGGGCAGCAATAAAATTAGGCCAAGATTTTATATTTCTGTAGTCCTTGGGTAGCGAAGCTTCTTCTTTTTGTAATTCAATATCACGGAGCCTCTGTGCGACAGCTGTTCTTGCCTTGCGTAGGCTTCCATAGAAGAGATCTTCTGGGGCTTAGAGGGGACACGATGGCAGTCTTCCAAAATCTGAAGGGAGGTGGTTGTTCCACTCTATTCTGCTGTGGTCAGGCCTCACCTGGAGTCCTCTGTCCAGTTTTGGGCACCCCATTTTAGGAAGGATATTGACAAGCTCGAGCGTGTCCAGAAGAGGGCGACCAGGATGGTGAGAGGGTTGGAATCCAAGTCTGAAAGAGTTGGGTATGTTTAGCCTGGGAAAGAGAAGGCTTAGAGGGGACATGATGGCAGTCTCCAAATATCTGAATGGCTGTCATGTAGAAGATGGAGCCAATCTATTCTCTCTTGCTCTGGATTGCAAGACTAGATCTAATGGGTGGAAACTACAAGGGAGTTGATACCGGCTAAATAGCAGGAGAAACTTCTTAACTGTAAGAGTGGCTGAACGGTGGAAAAGTCTGCCTCAGGAGGTGGTGGATGCTCCTTCCCTGGACGTTTTCAAGAGGAGGCTGGATGACCACCTTTTGGGTATGTTGTAGGTATGTAGGGCTATCTTTCAGCTCTGCTCCTGCAGAGTGCAGGGGATTGGACTAGATAACCTGCAAGGTCCCTTCCAACTCTAACATTCTATGATTCTGTGATCCTATGGTCAGGCCTTACCCTGTGTCCAGTTTTGGGCACCACACTTTAGGAAGGATGTCGACAAGCTCGAGCGTGTCCAGAAGAGGGCAACCAGGATGGTGAGAGGGTTGGAATCCAAGTCTTACGAGGAAAGGCTGAAAGAGTTGGGTCTGTTTAGCCTGGGAAAGAGAAGGCTCAGAGGGGACAGGATTGCAGTCTTCAAATATCTGAAGGGCTGTCCTGTAGAAGATGGAGCAGGTCTATTCTCTCTTGCAAGACTAGATCGAAGGGGTGGAAATTACAAGGGAGTCGATATACCAGCTAAATATCAGGAGAAACTTCCTAACTGTAAGAGTGGTTGAGCAGTGGGACAGACAGCCTCAGGAGGTGGTGGATGCTCCTTCCCTGGATGTTTCCAAGCGGAGGGTGGACGACCGTCTTTCGGGTAGGGCTATCTTGCCCTACAGTGCACGGGGTTGGACTAGATGACCTGCAAGGTCCCTTCCGACTCTAACATTCGATGATTCTATGATTCTTCTCTCTGACTTCTGCAAGGCCTCAGAGGAAGAAGGGCCCACCTCTCCCCCCCCCTCCCCATAAGGCAGCCGTCCTGGGAGAGCCCCGCAGCGACCCAGGCAGTGCCGGAGGCTGCAGCATGCGTCTCCCTCTCAGCAGGCCAAAGTACTCACCTGGGCTGGGTGTTTTTGTTGGACGAGGCGGCCGGTTTGATTTGCCCGGGCTGCTCCTGATTAGCCGGCGGTGGCCACTGCCAGCGAGCTTGGCAACGCCAAGGCAAACTCTGGCCCAGCGACGGAGCAGCAGCTGGGAAGCAGAAGAGGCAGCGATCAGTCACTTTCTGGCAGTGAGTGATGGAGCGCAGGTGCCGGGAGGACCTCACACTGAACCTGGAGACGGGGGGGAGAAATGGAATCCCCCCCGCAGTGCTGTCCATAAGGAGGCTGCCGGGCGGGCTTGGGAAATGCTTGTTTTTCACGTCAACGCGCTGGATCAGGGTTCCCCAACGTGGTGCCCGGTGGGCGCCAATGTTCCCTCTAAGCTACGGAGTGTTGTGAGCAAAAATTCTACTTTGTGAGCTACTGGCATTAAAGTTGTGAGCGAGCGGTTTGGCTGCTGCGTAGATTAGTTTGCTCTGGAGCCCTCCTTCCTGAGCGAAGACAAAGATGAGTGAGCCAGAGCCTAAAAAACTGTGAGCTAGCTCACTCTAACTCAGCTTAGAGGGAACACCAGTGGGCGCCAGGGTACCCACCGGTATGTCCCTTGGTGCCAGCGGAGCGGTTCAGAAAGCAGGTGGAGTGGCTTGTTATCGGCTTCTCGCGTTCCAATACAAAAGAGCAAGAGTCCCGTGGGCACCACGTTGGAGACTGCTTAAAGGCCCGTGGGCACCACGTTGGGGACTGCTGCGGAGAACGATGAGTGGGAAGAGGCATTGTAAAGCAGAGAGGCTTTACTCTGGGAGAAGTAAAGCGTAGCCAGTGTGGAGGGAGCGTGGCCGCTCACAATGCGCATCAACACGGCCCAGGTCTTTCTGTTTTGGCCTTGGCACAGATCTGCCCAGATAGGAGAAATAATTCAAAAGCAAATGTGCACATTATCTAGGAGAGGAGCGATGGGGCGGGGGAATCCTTTATACGCCCCTCTGCTCCCGGCCCACCTCCTGGCAAACCCCTCAAAAGGTCTTGCTGCTTGGGTTATGCCCGGAGGAAGCGACGCCCATGGGCTTCTGTCCAAAGAGGCGCCCAAACAAGAAACACACTTTGGGGCAGAGAAGAGAGATATTTGATAACATACATAGCAACAGCGGCTAGAATTTTATATGCAAAGTACTGGCGAACGATGGTGGTACCAACTGAACAGGAGTTGATTGAGAAGATAACGGAAGCAGCAGAAATGGACAAACTGACGTTGATGTTGAAAGGATACGATTAATCAGCCTTTACAAACACTTGGCAACGCTTTTATGACTGGTACGATCGGAGAGAGAAGGATGGAGAGAAATAAGGAGGAATGGATATTATCAACTTTATGTTAACTAGAATTGAATAAGTTAGAAAGTTAGAATTAGTGGATGCAGAAGCAATGGCATAATACTTAGATCGGTAAGGTGGGAGGGGTAAAACTGGATGCGATGGGACGAGAAATATACCCCCCCGTGAATGTTTAATGTTGTGGTTGTCTTTTGTTGTGTAGTGTGTATTGTTATGTATTCGGTGTGTTGTCTATTATGTTGTGTAATGTGGTAGTCATGTCTTTGGTGGAAAAATAATAAAAATGCCTCTTTTGGGGGCGCTTTTTTAAAAAAAAGATTAAAAAAAGAAACACACTTTGGGGCAGATAATTTAGCACGCACTCTTTGGGTCCGGAGTCTCTGGGCATGGACAGAGAGTTGATCTTGAAGGTGTGAGAAGGAAGCCTCACTGGGGAAACCCGGCGCTTCTTATTTATTTATTTTTGTTTCATCCCTTTCTACCCCGCCTTTCTGCCCAATGGGTCCCAAGCAGCGTTCCCCCTAAGCCGAGTCAGTGTGAGCTAGCTCGCAGTTTTTTTAGCCTCCGGCTCACGCGTTTTTTGCTCTTAGCTCGGGAAGGATGGCCCCAGAGCAGACTAATTCATGCAGCAGCCAAATCGCTGGCTCACAACTTTCATGCCCGTCACTCACAAAGGAGAATTTCTGCTCACAAGACTCTACAGCAGGGGTGTCAAACATGTGGCCCGGAGGCCGGATCAGGCCCACGGAGGGCTTCTTTCAGGCCCGCAATGGACCTGGCCATCTTCTGCTTCTGCTTCCAGTTCTGCTTCTTTCTTTTTTTTTAAAAAATCAAATTTTATTGGGATATACCATACTTCACAATTTAGCTAAAATAATATAAATCATATCCTTTTCATATCCTGAGAGCCAGTTTGGTGTAGTGGTTAAGTGCGTGGACTCTTATCTGGGAGAACCGGGTTTGATTCCCCACTCCTCCACTTGCAGCTGCTGGTGTGACCTTGGGTCAGTCACAAGCTCTGGCACAGCTGTTCTCTCAAGGACAGTTTCTGTCAGAAGTTCTCTCAGCCCTGCCTACCTCACAGGGTGTCTGTTGTGGGGAGGGGAAGGGAAAGGAGTTTGTAAGCCGCTCTGAGATGCCTTTGGGCAGTGAAGGGCAGGGTATAAATCCAAACTCCTCCTCTCCTTCTCCTTCTCCTTCTCCTTCTCCTTCTCCTTCTCCTCTTCTCCTTCTTCTTCTTCTTCTTCTTCTTCTTCTTCTTCTTCTTCTTCTTCTTCTTCTTCTTCTTCTTCTTCTTCTTCTCTCTTCTTCTTCTCTCTTCTTCTTCTTCTTCTTCTTCTTCTTCTTCTTCTTCTTCTTCTTCTTCTTCAACTTCCCTTCCCCCCCTGTTGGCTCCCAGCATTGTTTCCACTGTTTTATCGATACATGATACATATTAATTCACTGTTATCATATAAATTCTACAGGTAACGCATTTTAATTATTTGCAACTACTACTGATACTTATTGATTGTATGCATTTGTTACATCTCTAGTAGTTTTCCAAATTAAATATACTATCCTTTGTTTCCCAATGTTTCTCTATATAATCTTTAAAGTCATTCCAATCTTCCAAAAAAGTTTCTGCTTCTAAGTTGTTAAGTTTTCTTCCAGTTCTGCTTCTTCTTCATCATCGTAGGTTTGCAGCTGACAGAGACACACACCTGAGCAGCAGACTCAAGATTGCAACAGCACAGACATTTTGATGCAATAATTCAGAGCAGGAGGTGTCCGTTATCAGACACTGTTAAATAAACAAAATATTGCAAGACTGCTAATGTTTTCAGCATGTTTCTATTTAAAGTTTAAAAAAGCACCCTTGTGTTTGTGTCCTTTATAAAGTTTATATCTCCGCTACCTGGCATTACTTTTTATGACGCACGTGGCCTGGCCCGACAAGGTCTCGTAACAAATGAGTTTGACACCCCTGCTCTACAGCTTAGAGGGAGCATTGGTCCCAAACCAGCTTACATCATTCTCTTCTCCTCCCTTTTATCTTTACAACGACCCTGTGAGGTAGGTTAGGCTGAGAGAGTGTGACTGGCCCCAGGTCACGAAGTGAGCTTCCATGGCACAAGTCGGGATTCGAACCCAGCTCCCCAGATGGGATGGAGGGGGGGGGTCAGACAAAAAAGGGCAGAGAGGGTCCTCGTTCCCACAGAAGCAGCACCTCGGAGTGGGGGCGGGAATGCTTTAATAGGCTTCATCAGCAGCTCGATCGATTCATTAACGGGGGATGAAAAGATATGGCGTTAAAACAGGGATTTTAATCTCCTGTTCCCCGGGGAGGGGGGGCAGAACGTGTTGTGCATGGGTGGCATGCACCGCCAACAGTTGCTGTTAGCCTCCGAGTTGCTAAAGGCCCCGGTAATAAAGGCCTGTTCCCTGTTAATTAGCAGGATATTATGTCGGTCCAATCGCCTCGAGGTCGCTGACTGTTTTTGCTGTGTGGAATGCAGATCCGGGATCTGAAAAAGCCAAATTTCTCGGCAACTTGAGAACATTATGCATGCCGAGCCCGTTGGCATATATTTGCTTATGTTGTATAATTTATCTCGCTTGCGCTGCCCGTCGGAGCTGGCAAGCACAGGGGAGGGGGCTGTGGCTCAGGGGCAGAGCCTCTGGTTTGTGCGCGGAAGGTCGCGGGTTCGATCCCAAGTTGAAAGGATCAGGGTATAAGTGATGTGAAGGACCTCTAGCTGAGACCCTGGAGAGCTGTGGGGAGGGGCCGTGGCTCAGTGGCAGAGCCTCTGCCTGGCATTCAGAAGGTCCCAGGTTCAAACCCCAGCATCTCCAGTTAAAAAGCACCAGGCAGCAGGTGATGGGAAAGACCTCTGCCTGGCATGCAGAAGGTCCTAGGTTCAATCCCTGGCATCTCCAGTGAAAAAGGACCAGGCAGTAGGTGACAGGAAAGGCCTCTTGCTTGGCATGCAGAAGGTCCCAGGTTCAATCCCCGGCATCTCCAGTTAAAAAGGACCAGGCAGTAGGTGACAGGAAAGGCCTCTTGCTTGGCATGCAGAAGGTCCCAGGTTCAATCCCCGGCATCTCCAATGAAAAGGGACCGGGCAGTAGGTGATGGGAAAGACCTCTGCCTGGCATGCAGCAGGTCCAAGGTTCAATCCCCGGCATCTCCAATGAAAAGGGACCGGGCAGTAGGTGATGGGAAAGACCTCAGCCTGAGACCCTGGAGAGCTGTAAAGAGGGGCTGTGGCTCAGTGGAAGAGCATCTGCTTGGCATGCAGAAGGTTCAATCCCCAGCATCTCCAATTTAAATGTTATGAAAGACCTTCCTCTGCCCAAGACCCTGAAGTGCAGCTGCCAGTCTGAGCGGACAATACTGACTTGGATGGACTGAGGGTCTGATTCAGTAGAACGCAGCTTTGTGTGTTTGTGGGATAAAGCAGGTCGAGAAAGAAGGACGTTTCTCCCTTTCTCGCAAGACAAGAACTCGTGGGCACTCCATGAAATTGCTGAGCAGTTGAGTTAGGACCGATAAAAGGAAGTCCTTCTTCACCCAAAGAGTGATTAAACACGTGGCATTCACTGCCACAGGTGGTGGTGGCAGCTACAAGCATGGATGGCTTCAAGAGGGAATTGGATAAGCATATGGAGCAGAAGTCCATCAGTGGCTATTAGCCACAAGGTATAGATAGGAACTCTCGGTCTGGGGCAAGGGATGCTCTGTCTTCTTGGTGCTGGAGGGGGCAGCAGTGGGAGGGCTTCTGGTGCCCTGGCCCCACTGCTGGGCCTCCTGATGGCACCTGGTATATTTTGGCCGCTGTGTGACACAGAGAGTGTTGGACTAGATGGGCCATTGGCCTGATTCAGCAATGGCTTCTCTTATGTTCTTATGTGTTCTCCCCATGTTTGTCTTTCTCATGCTGTCTTTCACATGCGCGTACACCCCTCGAGTGCCCACATTCCTTCCTTACGGTTTCTGAAATCCTGTTTTTGTCAGTGAGGATAAGCGAGGAAGTGTTGCACGTGCCAGAGCTGAGCGGCTAGGTCTGGTCACTTGCGTCAGGCCTTGAGCTTTGCTCTGATGCTCTCTAGCCGGGGCTGCTCTGAAAGGGTTAAGCCAGGGGGCCTTTTGAACCTTAAGAGGGGGTGGGGAGGACCATCCCAAAATGGCTGCCTCGGGAGGTGGAGCCAAACCCAAAATGGACGTCTCCAGAGGGCGGAGCTTAACTGAATACCTCCCTCTTCACACTTTCTGGGAAGAAAGGAATCCTGATGGGGGAATGGAGCCACAAACTGACGTAGGGAGGAGGAGGAAGAAGAAGAAGAAGAAGAGGAGGAGGAGATTGGACTTATACCCCGCCCTTCACTCGGAGTCTCAGAGCGGCTTACAAACTCCTTTCCCTTCCCCTCCCCACAACAGACACCCTCTGTGAGGTAGGTGGGGCTGAGAGAGCTCTCTCGAGGACTGCCCTTGAGAGAACAGCTCTGAAAGAACTTTATGACTGACCCAAGGTCATCCAGCAGCTGCGAGTGGAGAAGAAGAAGAGATTGGATTTTTACCCCCCGCCCTTCACTCAGAGTCTCAGAGCGGCTTACAAACTCCTTTCCCTTCCCCTCCCCACAACAGACACCCTGTGAGCAGTGTTCCCTCTAAGCTGAGTTAGTGTGAGCTAGCTCACAGTTTTTTAGCCTCCGGCTCAGACATTTTTATCTTTAGCTCAGGAAGGATGGCTCCAGAGCAGAGTAATTTATGCAGTAGCCAAATCGCTCGCTCACAACTTTAATGCCAGTCACTCACAAAGTAGGATTTTTGCTCACAAGATCCCACAGCTTAGAGGGAACGTTGCCTATGAGGTAGTTGGGGCTGAGAGTGCTCTCTCTCGAGGACTGCTCTTGAGAGAACAGCTGTGGGAGAACTTGTGTCTGGCCCAAGGTCACACCAGCAGCTGCATGTGGAGGAGTGGGGAATCAAACCTGGTTCTCTTAACCAGTGCACCAAACCAGGCTTCCTCATCTGCCAGTGGAAAACCCGTTCATTTGAATGAGGGAAGCCAACCACAAGCCCTGCCAATAACATCGGCCCCACCTGCTTCCTTAAAAGCTCAGCAGTACCCAGGGAATTACTAGTGGGTGCAATGACGCCCACGGGCCCCACGTTGGGGAACCCTGACTTAAGCTGTTAAGAGCATGAGATTTTTTGTGTGTTCAGCTTTTGTGGGCTGGGGCGGGGCTGGGGGGAGATTATCTGATTGTTGTCTACAACGCGCCCAAATCGGGAGGCGTTAAATGTTAGGGATTTTCAGACGCAAAATATTATTATTAATAAAGTCCTGCAAAGAGTCCTGCTCCGCAACTTCCGGGGGCCAACCGAGACAGACTTCCAGCTCTCCCTCCGTCTCCTGTTCCCCATCTTTTCAGCCCATTATTAATCAGCTGAAAGCCTTTGCAGGGAATGCTCCGAAGGGAGGGCGTCAAGCCCAGGTCAGTGGGGAGGCGTCGTCGTAATTACCTCTAACAGGAAAATAACAGGTATGGGAGCTAATATCAGCTCTCTGCCAATTGTGAGCGGAGGTTGCCAGCGGACGGATCTTTCATAACCCCGGCACAAGGGCAGGAGTGGAGCGGACGCTTTCCACGTCACCCTTATTAGATTCAGCCCGGCGGTTATGCGCTAATGGCTAAAATACAGGCCATTTCGTGGTCCCCGAAGAGCTGAACGTCCCCAGATCTGCAGCGGCCACCCATCACTCAAGAGGGACTCTGTGAGCGGTGGGTCACGCGGGGTCTGCCGGGGGTCCGGCTGTCAGTGGAACTGGCCCCAAAGCGCGCAGCGTGCAAATGGAAATCCATTTTGACTAAATTTTTTTTCCAGGAAAAGCCACATTTGGCAAATTTGCAAATTGGGTGTCATTTCCATGCTTTTCCCCCGATAGAGAAGTCGGAGAGACAGCTCCGCCATATTGGAGAGTGTGATGGGAAAGATCCAAGGTCAGGCCCGGCGTTCACAGTGACGGCGCCAATCTCCCTGCCTCGGTTTGCCGTCTGTAAAAAAGTAAACTTTGCGTTCCTCCCCACGATTCCTGGCTTCCCCCCCCAAGTCATAACAGATCAAAAAATGTTCAACAGACAGATTTTCTGTGGCATATTTATGTATTCCAGTACTATGAATATATATAAGAACCTAAGAGAAGCCAATGTTGGATCAGGCCAGTGGCCCATCCAGTCCAACACTCTTGTGTCACACAGTGGCCAAAAAGACCAGGGGCCATCAGGAGGTCCACCAGCAGGGCCAGAACTCCAGAAGCCCTCCCACTGTTGCCCCCCCAAGCACCAAGAAGACAGAGCATCCCTTGCCCCAGACGTAACAACAGAAGAGAAGCCATGTTGGATCAGGCCGATGGCCCATCCAGTCCAACACTCAGTGTCACACAGTGGCCAAAACCCAGAGGCCATCAGGAGGTCCACCAGCGGGGCCAGAACTCCAGAAGACCTCCCACTGTTGCCCCCCCCAAGCACCAAGAAGACAGAGCATCCCTTGCCCCAGACGTAACAACAGAAGAGAAGCCATGTTGGATCAGGCCGATGGCCCATCCAGTCCAACACTCTGTGTCACACAGTGGCCAAAACCCAGAGGCCATCAGGAGGTCCACCAGCGGGGCCAGAGTAGTATCATCTACGCAGGCTGGCAGCAGGTCTCCAGGGGCCCAGGCAGAAGTTTTTTGCTTACCTGATCCTTAACTTGAGATGCCGGGAATTGAATCTGGGTCCTTCTACATGCCAAGCAGAGGCTCTACCACTGAGCCACAGCCCCTCCCCTAACACATGAAGTGTGGTGTAGTGGTTAGAAGCATCTGGGAGAACCGGGTTTGATTCCCCACTTCTCCTCCACATGCAGCTGCTGGTGTGACCTTGGGTCAGTCATAAGTTCCTTCAGAGCTGTTCTCTCAAGGGCAGTCCTCGAAAGAGCTCTCTCAGCTGCGCCTCCCTCACAGGGTGTTTGTTGAGGGGAGAGGAAGGGAAAGGAGTTTGTAAGCCGCTCTGAGACTCCTTTGGGTAGTGAAGGGCGGGGTATAAATCCAGTCTCTACTCTCTGTATCTCTCTACTGAATCAGACTTTTAGTCCATCAAGGTCAATATTCTCTATTATGATGGGCAGCGGCTCTCCAGGGTCTCAGGCAGAGGTCTTTCGCATCCCCTCCTGCACAGTCCTTTTTAACTGGAGATGCCGGGGATTGAACCTGGGACCTTCTGCATGCCAAGCAGAGGCTCTGCCACTGAGCCACGGCCCCACTTTACAGCTCTCCAGGGTCTCAGGCAGAGGTCTTTCTCCCTCACCTCCTGCCTGGTCCTTTTGAACTGGAGGTGCCGGGGACTGAACTTGGGACCTCCTGCATGTCAAGCAGAAACTCTGCCACTGAGCCACAGCCCCTCTTTACAGCTCTCCAGGGTCTCAGGTGGAGGTCTTTCCCATCACCTCCTGCCTGGTCCTTTTTAGCTGGAGATGCCAGGGACTGAACCATGGACCTTCTGCATGCCAAGCAGAGGCTCTCCCACTGAGCCACAGCCCCTCTTTACAGCTCTTCAGGGTCTCAAGCAGAGGTCTTTCCCATCATCTCCTGCCTGGTCCTTTGAACTGGAGGTGTCGGGGGATTGAACCTGGGACCTTCTGCATGCAAGGGCGATGCTGTACCCCTGAGCCGCAGCCCCTCAGAACAGACAACAGGGGCTTTGCTGGACCAATGGCTGGGCTCCTTTGCAGGCCTCTGCCTGCATTCCGTCTTTGGAGGGAGTCAGGAGGAAGGGCCGGGGATGAGCCGTTCCAGGCCAGGCCGTTGCGCTGCTTCACCTCAGCTCCCTTGCCCGCCCGCCCGCCGGCTCCATGCGCCAGCCTCGCTTCCCTCCTCCCCCCCCCCTCCGCAGGGCCACCTGGGCGGCTGGCTGCGGCTGCGGGGGAGGCATTAGCAGGCAAGGCACAGGCTCCGGGAGAGGATTTCTCTGGCAGCTGGCAGCTCTGTTTGTCGACAGGCAATCTCGCTTTTATCAGGCGCTGATTCTGAGTCAAAGCATGTCAGGCCGTGCCGCGGGGAGCCGCTCTGCCATTCCCGGAACGTCGCGAGGCCGGGAGGACTTGGAAGGCCGGGGGGGGGAAGGGGGCACGGCCTTCACATCCCTGGATGCCAGCGTTTGCCTTTTAGCATCGCCGGCGCTTGGCCTTTGCTCTGCCCACTTCCCCAGGGATAAGGCCCTTGGGTTGGGCACGGAGGGGCGCTTGTGGGCCACAGCTCCACTGCCCAGTGTTTGCTTTGCACACTCAAGGTCCCCGGGTCAATACCCGGCAGTGCCGCTTGAGTGATCTCAAGCGGCAGGTGGGGGAAAGAGGCCCGGGAGAGCTGCCACCGATCGGAGAAGGCCGCGCCCGCCGGGGCAAAGGAGACTGAAGGGCTGACTCAAGACAAGTCGGTTCGCGTGCTCCTGGCCTCGTTTCCATAAAGGCTGGGGAAGGCTTCATGGTTGCCGCTGGGACTCTGGGGTGCAAAGCTCTGTATGCGTGTGTTTTAAGTGCCATTAAGTCACTTCTGACGTAGATGAAGAGATTGTGTTTATACCCTGCCCTACGCTACCCGAAGGAGTCTCAGACGGGCTTACAATCTCCTTTCCCCTCCCCTCCCCACAACAGACACCCTGTGAGGTAGGTGGGGCTGAGAGAGCTCTTTTGGGAACTGCTCCAGAGAGAACAGCTCTGAGAGAACTGGAGCTTGCCCAAGGTCACCCAGCTGGCTGCATGTGGAGGAGCGGGGAATCAGACCCGGTTCTCCCAGATTAGAGTCCGCGCTTCCGACCACTACACCAAGCTGGCTCTTCTGTCCCTTCTGATAACTGTCATTTGCAAAGACCGGAGAAAGAAAGGGGGGCTGGCTCAGGGATGGAGCAGTGGCTTTGCGTGCTGGAGGCCCCGAGTTCGAGCTCTGCCATCTCTGGTTCAAGGAGACCAGGAGCAGGGAAAGGTCTTTCTCTGCTCGAGATCCTGGCGAGCCGCAGCCGATCCGAGTGGGCATTGCCAAATGTCTGACTTTGTCTGAGGCAGCTCTGGATGCTCATTTTTTAATTATTATTATTTTGTCATTTGGAAGGGGGATTTGAACATCGAGAGGGAAGCGGCGCTGATTCCGTGCCAGGTTTTTTTTCTGTTTTGGAAGGCATGTGCATGAGGACAGGAAGCCCTGCCATTCTGGGCAACTTCTGGGTGATTTGTGGGCTGCCAACCAGTCCCAGTGGCCTGGGAGGCGCTCCGTTAAACCCAATGGATCGTGGGCTGGTTTTATGACCATCACGGCTTTCCTTGCAAAGAACAGGGGGAAAGCAACAAAACCCCTCCAAACGGAAGAATCCTCCTCTTCTGGCCCCTGGGCAGGAGAATGATGGCCGCGGACACAGACGGGTTTTAGAAGGGGACTGGGAGGATTCACGGAGAAAAGGGGTCCATCAGTGGCTACTAGACACGATGACTGAAGGGAACCTCCATGTTCAGAGGCAGTCAACTGCTGAACTCCAGAGTCAGGAGGGAGCTTCAGGGGAAGGCCTCAGCCTCTCTGCCCTGTTGTTGGCCCTGTGGAGGAATTGGTTGGCCACTGTTTGAGATGGGAGGATGGACTGGATGGACCCTCACTGGTCTGATCCAGCAGGGCTCTTCTGAGCTTCTTATGAAGGCCTCGGCCTCTCTGCCCTGTTGTTGGCCCTCCAGAGGAACTGGTTGGCCACTGTGTGAGACAGGAGGCTGGACTGGATGGACCCTCACTGGTCTGACCCATCAGGGCTCTTCTAGTGTTCTTATGAAGGCCTCGGCCTCTCTGCCCTGTTGTTGGCCCTCCAGAGGAACTGGTTGGCCACTGTGTGAGACAGGAGGCTGGACTGGATGGACCCTCACTGGTCTGACCCAGCAGGGCTCTTCTGGTGTTCTTATGAAGGCCTCGGCCTCTCTGCCCTGTTGTTGGCCCTCCAGAGGAACTAGTTGGCCACTGTGTGAGACAGGATGCTGGACTAGATGGACCCTCACTGGTCTAATCCAGCAGGGCTCTTCTGATGTCCTTATCAGGGGAAGGCCTTGGCCTCTCTGCCCTGTTGTGGGCCCTCCAAAGGAACTGGATGCCCCTGAGTGAGAGATGGGATGCTGGACTAGATGGACCCTCATTGGTCTGATCCAGCAGGGCTCTTCTGAGGTTCTTATCAGGGGAAGGCCTCGGCCTCTCTGCCCTGTTGTTGGCCCTCCAGAGGAACTGGCTGGCCCCTGGGTGAGACGGGATGCTGGACTAGATGGACCCTCACTGGTCTGATCCAGCAGGGCTCCTCTGATGCTCTTATGAAACTCTGGGTCTCCGTGCCCTGTTGTTGGCCCTCCAGGGGAACTGGCTGGCCCCTGTGTGAGACGGGATGCTGGACTAGAGGGACAATTGGCCTGATCCAGCAGAGGTCTTCTTTTGCCTTCCGGAGAGTTACCACCACCATCACCACCCTGCTCTGTGATCCTGCAAGAGATCTTTTGGGAGGCCCCTTGGTTCCCTAGATGCTTTAGCAGCACCCCCCCCCGGGTATCTTGTCGCCCCTCCACCCCCAGCAGTTGTGTAGCAGGGTCAGTCTTGCTCCTCCGTGGAGAAAGACTTTGCTTCGAGAGGGAGCAGCCGTTGGGAAGGAGGGTGCCCGGAAGGAAATACGCTGGGGCGGAAGTTTGTCTGGAATTCCCAAGTCCTGCAAGCACTGTTCCCCTGACCTCAGATACATTTTTGTCCTCAGTGTATAAATGCACTTTGCACGTGCTCTTATACCCCAGATGACCCCAGGCGTCTCCGAGCTCAGGTGAAGACCAATTTAAAACACGGGGACTCACATATGGGGCTGAGGAGGGAAGAAGGAGCCTCAGCGTGAGCCAGCAGCCCCTTTCATTGCAA
Organism: Gekko gecko; assembly: GCA_029375565.1. NCBI lineage: Eukaryota > Metazoa > Chordata > Lepidosauria > Squamata > Gekkonidae > Gekko > Gekko gecko. The sequence goes on from JAPDNY010000005.1 coordinate 234,984,663, forward strand.
CGGTCATGGGGGAAACACTCAGAGGAAGAGTACATTTGAGCATGTACGAAGAGTCAGGTTGTAGAACAGGCCACCGTTCTCTCACCAGTTCGGTTAGGGGCGGGGACTCTAATCTGGGGAGAACCGGGTTTGACTCCCCACGCCTCCTCCACATGCAGCCGCTGGTGTGACCTTGGGCCAGTCCCAAGTTCTCTCAGAGCTGTTCCCTCCAGAGCAGTTATCGAAGGAGCTCTCTCAGCCCCACCTACCTCACAGGGTGTCTGTTGTGAGGCAGTAGACCCAGGTGGCCAGCCGTGTTGGTCTGAAGGAGCAGAACAAATCTAGAGTCCAGAAGCACCTTTAAGACCCACAAAGGTTTATTCACGATACGAGCTTTCCTGTGGGGAAGGGGAAGGAAGCCGCTCTGAGACTCCTTCGGGTAGTGGGGTATAAATCCAATCTCTTCTCCTCCTCCCCTTCCCCAACGCATACACTTTACAAACAGATACGGGTGACTCATCGGAGCATTGTTTTCAGCTGCAACAGAGCGAGCCGGGTTCTTAATCTGAGTCCTTGCGGAAGACACGGAATGTTCCGATCGGCTCGGGAGCGTCCGCAAGGCCTTTCCTCAAAAGCGCCAAGGCCCTGACGCCGCCCTCCCCCCCATCCACAGACACCCTTCCCTTCCCTGAGTGCCTTTGGTGATGGAGGAGATGAGGTTCTGAATCCAGAGGAAGGGGTGGGGGAGAGAAACAAGACACCTCCCGGGATGCTTTTAGCCTCCCGCCTCCCCGCTTCATCCTTGAGATGGAACAAAAGCTGCCTTTCCCCACCACCCTGCCCTGAGGTTTCCGAGCTCTTCCTCTGCGCTTGCCAGAGCCAGGCTGCAGAGGGGGACGAGGGCCATTAAAACCCTCTTCCTTTCCTCGGCAGATAATGGCCTCTGTGCTCCTCTCATCCCCCCCTCCGGATGGCGAGCCAGCCCAGGCGCGGGTCCGTTTCAGCCGGAGGTTTGGCACGGCAGCGGCTTTCCGGCGCCAGGATTCCGCTTGGAAACCTGGAGAGCGGGGGAAAAGGAGAGTGCGCTTCTAGGCACGTGCAGAGTGCCGTTCCTAGGGAACTGTGGACGGAACTTGCCGAAAGGATGCAAAGGAGGGTTTGCCAGCCTCCAGGTGCCGGCTGGAGATCTCCTGGGGTGGCAACTGAACTTCGGGCGACAGTTCACCTGGAGGAAATAGTCACTTTGGGAGGTGGGACCGATGGCATTACACCTCACGGGATGTTAATGCTAATATGTTGGTGTTAATGAGCGAGAACCAGTTTGGTGTAGTGTTTAGGAGTGGTGAGGAGCATGGACTCTAATCTGGGGAGAACCGGGTCTGATTCCCCACTCCTCCTCCTCCACCTGCAGCTGCTGGTGTGACTTTCGGTCAGTCACGAGTTCTGTCGGAGCTGTTCTTTCGAGGGCAGTCCTCGGAAGAGCTCTCTCAGCCCCACCGACCTCACAAGCAGTGTCCCCTCTAAGCTGAGTTAGTGTGAGCTAAACTCACAGTTTTTTTAGCCTCCGGCTCACACATCTTTGCCTTAGCTCAGGAAGGAGGGCTCCAGAGCAGTGTTCCCTCTAAGCTGAGTTAGTGTGAGCTAGCTCACAGTTTTCTAGCCTCCGGCTCACAGTTTTTTGTCTTAGCTCAGGAGGGAGGGCTCCAGAGCAAACTAATTTACGCAGCAGCCAAATGGCTCACTAACAACTTTAATGCCGGTAGCTCACAAAGTAGAATTTTTGCTCACAACGCTCCACAGCGTAAGGGAGCATTGCTCACAGGGTGTCTGTTGTGGGGAGGGGAAGGGGAAGGAGCTTGTAAGCCGCTCTGAGGCTTCTTTGCGTAGTGAAGGGCGGGGTGTAAATCCAATCTCTTTTTCTTCTCCTCCTCCTCCAAATGCAGCTGGTGGTGTGACCATGAGTCAGCCACAAGTTTTCCCAGGGCTGTTCTCTCAAGGGCAGTCCTGGAAAGAGCTCTCTCAGCCCCACCTACCTCACAGGGTGCCTGTTGTGCGGAGGGGAAGGGAAAGGAGATTATAAGCCGCTCTGAGACTCCATTGGGTATTGAAGGATGGAGTATAAATCCAACCTCCTCCTTCTCCTCCTCCTGCCGTTGCAAGCTGTGACCCCTGTGCGAACTGGGATAGGGGAAGTCAGATAGGGCTGCCTGCTCCAGGTTGGGATATACCTGCAGATTTTGGAGGGTGGAGCCCAAAGAGGAGAGGGAGGTCAGTGGGGTTTAATGCCATCGGGTCTGTTCTTCAAAAGCAGCCCTTTTTCTCCGGGGGAGCTGATCCTGGTTGTCCGGAAATCTCTGGGTGCTCCCTGGAGGTTGGTAACCCAGAGCATGGCTTTATTGCCCCAGGAGCCTGCCTAGTAAATACTGTCCTGGCCCCACTGCTGGACCTCCTGAGGGCGTCTGGTATTTCTGGCCACTGTGTGACACAGAGCGTTGGGCTGGATGGGCCATTGGCCTGATCCAACATGGCTTCTCCTACGTTCTTATATCTGGGGCCAGTGATGCTCTGTATTCTTGGTGCTTGTGGGGGGGCAAGAGTAGTAGGGCTTCTGGAGTTCTGGCCCCACTGCTGGACCTCCTGATGGCAACTGGTATTTCTGGCCACTGTGTGAAACAGAGCGTTGGACTGGATGGGCCATTGGCCTGATCCAACATTGGCTTCTCTTATGTTCTTGTGTCTGGGGCAAGTGATGCTCTGTATTCTTGGTGCTTCAGGGGGGGCAGCAGTGGGAGGGCTTCTCGTGTCCCGGCCCCACTGCTGGACCTCCTGATGGCACATGGTATTTTCGGCCACTGTGTGACACAGAGAGTGTTGGACTGGATGGGCCATTGGCCTGATCCAACATTGGCTTCTCTTATGTTCTTGTGTCTGGGGCAAGGGATGCTCTGTATTCTTGGTGCTTGGGGGGGGTCAACAGTGGGAGGGCTTCTAGTGTCCTGGCCCCACTGCTGGACCTCCTGATGGCACCTGGTATTTTTGGCCACTGTGTGACACAGAGTGCTGGACTGGATGGGCCATCGGCCTGATCCAACATTGGCTTCGCTGATGTTTGTATGTTTGTATGGGGTGAATGCCTTCAGAGGAGAAGTGGGTCATCGTCCCCCCCCCCATGGGTCTCTCCCTCATGTCAGCTGTGGGCCTCTTTCATTCTAGGTGCCGAGCAGAAACATTTCTTGTTTTGTTCTCTCCAGTTGTTGATGATCAGGCATTAATTGCGAGTTGCTGCTTTCACGGTTGGTTATTTATCGATTTCATTTAATTACAGGTTTTCGTTGGGACCCTCGTGGCCGAGTGATGCGGCACAAGGGGGGGGGGTGTTGTTTGGTGTTTGTTTTTTTCGTCAAATAAGCCGGCGTTCTTGAGCCGATATTTGCATACGTGGAAGAGGTAAAGAGAGCCAGTGTGGTGTAGTAGTTGAGAGGGTCAGACTGGTGTCCAGGAGATGCAGGTTCGATTCCTACTTGTGCCGTGGAACCCCGCTCGGTGACCTTGGGCCCATCAGGTACTTTTGGCCAGAACTACCCTGCAGGGTTGTTGTGAGGAGGAAATGGAGGAGTAAGCCACTTTGGGTTCTTGTTGAGGAGGACAGCGGGCTGTACATGAATGAAATAAAATAAACTATATGCACCTTTTGGGGGGAGGGCCGGTGGATTGTACCTCTCAGCATAATTCAGGGGAACCTGTGTCTCAAAGACATATTCCTGGGTGCAAATCAATGCTCCCTTAAGCTGTGGAGTCTTGAGAGCAAAAATTCTGCTCTGCGAGCTCCTGGCATTAAAGTCGTGAGGGAGCGATTTGGCTGCTGCAGAAATCAGTTTGCTCTGGAGCAGTGTTCCCTCTAAGCTGAGTTAGGGTGAGCTAGCTCACATTTTTTTAGCCTCCGGATCACACATTTTCATCTGAGCTCAGGAAGGAGGGCTCCAGAGCAAACTGATTGATGCAGTCGCCAAATTGCTCACTTACGACTTTAATGCCGGGAGCTCACAGAGCAGAATTTTTGCTCACAAGACCCCACAGCTTAGAGGGAGTATTGCTCTGGAGCCATCCCTTCCTGAGCTAAGACAAAAATGTGTGAGCCGGAGGCTAAAAGACTGTGAGCCAGATCACTCTAACTCAGGTTAGAGGGAACACTGGTCCAAATGTTTTCCTAGGATGTGAGAAGGAAAGTGTGAAAAGGACATAAGAACATAAGAGAAGCCAATGTTGAATCAGGCCAATGGTCCAACACTCTGGAAAGAAGTCTGGGAAGAATTAGTAGGCACATGGATGAACAAAAACTATTGAGGCAGACTCAGCATGGGTCCTGTCAGGGAAGATCTTGTCTCACTAACCTGTTAGTGTTCTTTTGAGGGAGTGAACAAACATGTGGACAAGGGGGACCCAACTAGATATTATTTACCTTGACTTCCAGAAAGCTTTTGATACAGTTCCTCATCAAAGGCTCCTAAGTAAGCTCAATAGTCATGGGATAAAAGGACAAGTCCTCTTGTGGATCAAAAACTGGCTTATAAATAGGAAACAGAGAGTGAGTATAAATGGGAAACTTTCTCAGTGGAGGGGGGTAAGCAGTGGGGTACCACAGGGATCAGTACTCGGTCCGGTGCTTTTTAACTTGTTTGTTAACGATTTGGAATCGGGAGTAAGCAGTGAAGTGGCTAAATTTGCAGATGACACAAAGTTGTTCAGGGTGGTGAAAACCAGGGAGGTTTGTGAGGCACTCCAAAGGGATCTGTCGAGGATGGACGAGTGGGCGTCAACGTGGCAAATGGGGTTCAGACGTCCTGGTATGGCGCATGGCCGCTGAGCGTGAAGAGCGTGTGCGGAGAAGACTTCCCCTTTCGAGGCCGACTGTATGTAGCAACGTGCATGTGACCTCTTGCAGAGGTTATCTGTATGCTGTGACTTGCTGGGGCTCCCTTGCCAGACCGCCTCAACAGAATTAACTTTTTGGAAAGTGATGGGTATGAGTGCGGTGGCTTTCAAAGGGAAACAAGCAATTGATTGAGAGCTGTCAATGGCCCCGGGGGATGTAGCGCTGTGGTGTCAAACTCATTTGTTATGAGGGTTAGGGTCTGACGCAGATGCAGTTTGTTGGGCTGGGCCACGTGTGCCATAAAACACAACACCGGGTACTGGAAAAATTCAGGTGGAAAGCCGTGTTCCTTCTAGTTTGGTGTTGTGGTTAAGTGCGTGGACTCCAATCTGGGAGAACCGGGTTTGATTCCCCCATTCCTCCACCCGCAGCTGCTGGATGACCTTGGGTCAGTCATAAAGTTCATTCAGAGCTGTTCTCTCAAGGGCAGTCCTCGAAAGAGCTCTCTCAGCCCCACCTACCTCACAGGGTGCCTGTTGTGGGGAGGGGAAGGGAAAGGAGTTTGTAAGCCGTTCTGAGACGCCGAGTGAAGGGCTGGGTATAAATCCAATCTCCTCCTCCTCCTCCTCCTCCTCTGCTAAGCTGTGCAGTGTTGTTAGCAAAAATTCTACCTCGCGAGTGGAAAAGAGCCGGCGGCATTAAAGTTGTGAGCGAGTCTACATTTGACTGCTGCCTAAATTATTTTTAGAAGATTATTTCCATGACTTTATAAAAATCGCAGGATGGATTCTTTTTAAACTCTATTTAAACTCCGTTTCAGGCGTAATTTTAAACATTCTAAGAGAAAACCAGGTTCAAGCCGTTGGCACGTTTTACTTCCTGCCATCCGTTGATCTTAACCGGCCGCCTGATCCCCATTTCGGCTCTGAGCGGCCCCCCCCATATGATTTTATCTGTATTCTGTGGTTTTATGTGATCTTATATCGGCAATTGATGCCAATGTTGTAAGCTGCCCTGAAGACCGCTCACGGGGACGGCGGGGTGCAAGTTGAATAAATTGACTAAATAAATAAATAACGGCCGCCCACCGCCCTCCCACCCCCCCCCCGTAAGTAGCCCTTGAGGAGATTTTTATTCCGTTTGCCTAAAGAAGCGTGCTTTGCACACGAAAGCTTACACTTTGAATAAAACCTTGTTGGTCTTAAAGGTTGCCCCTGGACTTTATGAGGGTGAACGGCCGGCGAACTCTCTGAGTTGCCGGGAGGGAGGCGCAGTGGGAAAACCCACATGGAGTGACTGGAGATGTAGTCCTTGATACAGAGAGTACTCCCATCTTTCTGTGTTATGCCTCTGAGGCGGGTGTGGCTGGATGACCACACTTCTGGTAACATGGGGGGTGTGGCCTAATATGCTAATGAGTTTCTGCTGTTGGGTGTGGCCTATTATGCTAATGAGTTCCTGCTGGGCTTTTTCTACCAAAAAAGCAGCTGAGGGCTTGATTTGACTGATCTGAAACTTTTATTCGCCACCTTGCGGCATTCAAGGCCGCTTCCTGGGTAAAGAAAGCAATTATTTTAAACAAAGCACAATGCAAGCCATATGAATAAAGCAAGAATGATAAAAACGCAGGGACAAAGTCTCCGTTTTAAAAATTCCAACCATAAACCATAAATTCCATGCCAAAATTAGAACCCTAAATTTGGTGTAGGTGGTTAGGAGCGTGGAGTCGAATCTGGGAGAACCGGGTTTGATCCCCCACTCCTCCACTTGCACCTGCTGGATGAACCTGGGCAAGCTATAGTTCTGTCAGAGCTGGTCTTGAAAAAGAGACGTTTCTGTCAGAGCTCTCTCAGCCCCACCTGCCTCACCGGGTGTCTGTTGCGGAGGGGGGGAAGGGGTTTGGAAGCCGCTCTGAGACTCCTTTGGGTAGTGAAGGGCAGGGTATAAATCCAATCTCCTCCTCCTCCTCCTCCTCCTCCTCCTTCTTCTTCTTCTTCTTCTTCTTCTTCTTCTTCTTCTTCTTCTTCTTCTTCTTCTTCTTCTTCACCATGGTCGGGGGCCTGCCGACCTGAAGGACCGCCTTTCCCCATATGTGCCCCAGAGAGCTCTGAGGTCGGGGACCCAACATCGCCTGACCCTCCCTGGCCCGAAAGATGCCAGACTAGCCATTATGAGGGCCAGGGCTTTTTCAGTGGTGGCTCCAGATTGGTGGAATGGGCTCCCAGAGGACATCAGGGCCCTGCGGGGACCTTTTACAGTTCCGCAGGGCCTGTAAAACGGAGCTCTTCCACCAGGCCTTTGATTAGGAGCCGCCACTGAAAAATGAACCATCATAAACTAAATGTGCCACAGCCCTCGTCATAAGCGCCAGACACGGCCTCTTTCCATCAGGCCGGGTATAGACATTGCTGCCATCTGTACATACTAGCACCTTATACAACTGTTTTTATCAGGGCTTTTTTTGGTAGAAAAAGCCCAGCAGGAACTCATTAGCATAAGAGGCCACAACCAACAGCAGAAACTCATTAGCGTGTTAGGCCACACCCCTGACAGCACAGCTCATTAGCATATCAGGCCACACACCCCCATGTTCCCAGGAGTGGGGTCATTCAGCCACACCCACCTTTTGCTTCTTATTCTGTTTACCTTGTTTGTTGTCAAAACCTCAGGGCTTTTTTTGGTAGCAGGAACTCCTTTGCATGTTAGGCCACACAGCCCTAACGTAGCCAATCCCAATGAGTTTCTGCTGCTGGGTGTGGCCTGTTATGCTAATGAGTTCCTGCTGGGCATGGCCAACTCAGGGGCCCGACGGACCGCCGTTCCTGTGCGTTCCCGCCCAAAAATAGCCCTGGATTTTATTATAAATTTTATTGTATTTATTGGTTTTATTGCATTTGGAACTTATGTACGCCACCTTGAGCCAGTTTGCACGGGCAAGGCAGGCTACAAATTGGAAGTAAATAAATAAATAAACAAACTGTATCAGTGTAATGCAGCCCTAAGTAAAAACGTCGTTTGTTAAATAGGGGTGCCGGCTCCGAGTCGGGGAATACCTGGAGATTGGGGGGTGGAGCCTAGGGAGGGTGGGGCTTGGGGAGGGGAGGGGCTTCAGTGGGGGTTGGTAACGCTACGGAGTCCACCTTCCAAAGCGGCCATTTCCTCTAAGGGAACTGATCTCTGTGGCCCGGAGATCAGTTGTGATAGGAGGAAATCTCCAGCTGGCACCTGGAGGCTGGCAACCCCTAGCCACACTATATTTACTCCTCTCCCCCTGTGCTTGCTTTTTGCAGATCAGTCAGACTGTGGGGGGGGGGGCTAAGGGAGAGGTGCCGCCACCCTTTCCCCAGCTGCGGCCGCCGTTCCTCCGCTGGGGCTTGCGAAGGGCACCGCTTAAGCCGCCCTTCCTTCTCCCGCGAGCTGGCGCGGGTGCCCTGCTTCGTTTTTGGCCCTCGATGACAAGGTGGCTCCGTTCCCAGCAGCGAGAGCAGCGCTGTAGGTCGAGCCAAAACCTGACATGACCACAAAGCCACAAAAGGTAACTTAACCTCCCGCCCGCCACCGGTCCCGTTCTTTCCTGATGCCAGGCAGAAGGGCAGGCTTCAAAGGTCGTGGAAAGAGAGTCATCCTTCTAGTGCGGTGAGGGAGTGGGGCCAGAAGGGAGACACCCATGGAGCGGAATCCAGACACAACACCCCTGCCCCAAAGCTAGGGTTTGACACCTAGAGAGCCAATGTAGCAAGACAGTCTGAGGTCGTGGTTGAGTGCATGGACTGTAATCTGGGAGAACCGGGTTTGATTCCCCCACTCCTCCTCCAATTGCACCTGCTGGTGTGACCTTGGGCAAGCCATAGTTCTGACAAGAGCTGTCCTTGAAAAGAGCAGTTTCTGTCAGAGCTCTCTCAGCCCCACCTATCTCACAGGGTGTCTGTTGTGGGGAGGGGAAAGGAAAGGAGTTTGGAAGCCGCTCTGAGACTCCGAGAGAAGGGCTAGGGGTATAAATCCCATCTCTTCTCTCTTCGTCTTCGTCTTCTTCTTTTGCCTTACTCATGTGCCGCAGCCCGTAGCCAAGGATCTTCACCTCCCTGCCTTGAGAAGCGTCAGCTTGCTGTTTCCTGACTCAAGCTGGCTGCTTAAAGTTTGCAGAAGAGCAGGATGGAGCAGTTTTCCTGATCAGTTGGCAGCCCTTTCAAAACCTTAGTGAACTTCACTGCCGGCCATGCGGCATAGGCTGCGAAGGACGCGCATGTCATACTCCTGTTCTCCTGGGGTTGGGAAAACACTTGCGAGTGAACCAGCATTAGTCATTTGCCTGTTTGTTTCACTGGTGCCCGGCCTTTCTCCGCGGCCAGGGCCCAAAGCCACTCACATCCTTCTACTCTCCCCCATTGCACCCTAACACAACAACCCTGTGAGGCACGTTAGGCTGAGGGAGTCTGACCAGCCCAAGGTCACCCAGTGAGCTTCCGTGACACAATGGGGGGGTGGGATTCGAACTCGGGTCTCCCAGATACTCTTCGCCACCGTGCCACGCTAAGGAACTCCACTCCGGGACCTGTATTGCCAAGGTGTTTGCGCCCATGTGCAGAGGGCCTTTCTCTCCCCCCTCCCCCAATTCTCCAGCGAATAGCTCTGTCTCTCTTCCCCGCTCTATATTTTATTTTATTAAACTAGATTTCTTAACTTGCTGCTTTCACCACTCTGCAAGGCTCCCTTTCTTGAGTAAGGCTGGCAGATCCGGGTTGGGAAATACCTGGAGATTTTGGGGGTTTGGGGAAGGGAGGGGCCACAGCAGTGTCTCAGTGGAACAGCAGGCCGGCTGAGACAAATAAAACGAGCTTGCAGGGAGACAAGTGCAGGGGGTTGAGCTAGATGACCTTTGGGGACCCTCTCCCTCTGTGCCTCTCAGTTGCTTTCTCTCTTCCCCCACCCCCAGCATCATCGGCTGCCTTCTAATCCCCTTTAATCTCCTAACACCCCTAATGAGATCACGGGGAGGGAGGGGGGGTGGCAGAGGCCCCTTTGAAGTCCTTTAAGTCAGCCGGCCTCCTGTTGGGATAATCCCACCTCTTCCCCTTGAAAGCTGAGGTGGGGCGCCGGGGAAAGGGCACCGTCAATCGCCCTCTCCTCTCCCTCGGATCTGCTCCTGCTTCCCCGCAGGCAAAAAAAACAGGCTTGGTAATGCTGGAAGAAATTGGGCCTAAGCAGGTCTTCCGCGCGAAGAGACGGGCTTCACGCCCTCCGCCTTCCACAAAGATCACCACCCTCCCCAAATTAGAGCTGGTCTCCAGGCAACAGAGATCCATTCCCTGGGAGGGCAATGGTGTTATACCCCGCTGAGGCCCCTCCCCTGCCCTCTGCAGGCTCCGCCCCAAATCTCAGGGGATTTCCCAGTGTTGCTGGAAACTCAGAGGCACACAGTACAAGGCTGAGAT